>VZTN01018219.1:85103-169392 GCA_013400515.1 Erpornis zantholeuca
TTCCTTTGCCAAATTTTGGTGGAAATAAGGCAATGGAAAATCAAGAATTATTGGACACACAACCAAGTGCATGTGAAGTGCATAAGCCTTGTTTCATTAGTAAACAAGACAAAAAACCTAGTAAGATGTGTCTGTCTGTTTTACACTAAATATGTAAGAGGAGGAGAAAAGTTTTCCGTTGTGAACTTGGTTGGCTGTACAGTAGAGGGGACTAGGGGGAAATGCAATTTGAAGTATTTTCCCCCTTTCTTTCAAAACCAGAGACCCTAAAAATGATGTCACTGGAAAGACTTGAACGCGATATTGATGATAAAAAAGCACATTACTTTTACCAGTTACTAAAAATTGGACTTTTCATTACAATATACAGGCTTAAGTGTGACTTGTGAACGGGACAATCTTTAGTGATTACTGCTTTGATTTCTGTGTCAGCACTATTGAGATGCTGTTAAATTGGACACATTAGCCTCTGCAAATTTTCTAATTAACAACAGGAGTTTTTGAAAGCATATATTCAGTTGTTGAGCTCCATGTTTTTGTAGGTAACATTTAACAGGATAAGGCAATAAAATTCTTGACTTAAACACCTGAGAGAGAAACATTCTTTTGAGCCTAGTGTGTGTATGTAATGTATGGCCACAATCTTATCACTTGTTATTATTCCTATTCCTATTACTCTTACCCCTACTACTATTAGGAATTTTCTGATCAGTCTGTATTTCATTTACTGATTAAATCATTCATTCTGTGGTTTTATTACGACTTTTGCACAGTTAGGATATAAGTATTTCTTTGTCAGTGATGGAAATAATGGTCTTGGCTCTGCTTTTTGTTACAGTAGTGCAAATCTTGAATAATTTAATTGTCAATGTAACAGTGCCAAGGAAACAGCAAATTTAGGTCCAATGTGTGTTTGCTATTGTCCTTAAGAATTAGTTTACTCTCTTCTAAGTACTTCCATTCATAAATGATGTGTCATTTTAGCAACCATAATTGCCTTTTGAAACAATGTTTTTGTTGTTTTTCTAAGGATTTCCCAGAGTTGGAGGAGTGTTTTGGTTTTGTTTAAGAAAATGAAACGTAGTTTTAAACCTGGGTCAGATCCCAGAAAATGTTCTCCTCTCCTCCCCCTTCCTCTTCATCTGCCTTTTTCTCTGAGTCCCATATCAACTCTTTCCTTTAACTGCAGAGCCTAAACTACTTCTTTAAAGGTCTGAGCTTGATGAAGCCTCTGGCCAGAGCCCCATTTAGCTCATACGCTGTGGAGTATTTGCAAAATCAAGGCCTGACTCTCCTAGATTTTGGGCTGGGGGAGGGGCAGGGAAAAGAAAACCAACCAACAAAAATAAAAGAGGAAAAGAAAGCAGAAGAAGAGCAGACACTTAAGGCAGAGTTGCAATGTTGCCTTGTATTGCTGATCCAAGCTAGCAGATTCACTGTGTGCACTTAACCCCTCAGAAGTGTAAGTGCTTGCACTTATGCTCTTCATACACAGTCTTAAGATGATACATTTACTTTGGCTTTACAACAGGGAAAACAAAAAGAAACCTTAACTGACCAGCTGTCATGTTTCAGTGTCATGTGGCATCTCTGTGTGGTGTTGGTAGTGGAACATGGATGTATTTCCCTTTGATGCCTAAGGTCAAATGTGCGTAAGAAAATATTCAGGATCAGGATGTCAACTGATGTGTTCTGGTTTCCCTGACATTCTCACACTTTTAATGTTAAAAAATAAAAATTCCTCTCACCATAATCTGTTTATTTTGCTTTCTGTTCTTTTAATAACTTTCTTTCCACAAAGGTAGAGGAAATAAGTTGTTGCTGAACTTCATTGTGATAACTGGCTAGAAACTTTCAAAGGTACCTTTAAATCTAGAATTATAAAAGTTGGCATTTTCCTTTTGTGTGATATTTTTCCCTACATGTGAGATGTAGTTTCACATCTGCCAAGTCTATATCGTTTTTAGAAGCATTTTCTTAGAAGTTTGAATTCAAAGAGCAATAATATTAATATTTCAAGAGACAAAGTGTTCAAGAAATTAGAAATGATACATAAATCATTCCTTGAACAAAGTTACGCTTTTCTTGCTCAATACAGCAATTATATTGTTTTGATTTTGTATGGATAATTGGAAACTTTAACTTTATGACTTCTTTATCCAGTCTAATAACTAGTTGACTCCTGAGGCTTCTGAGAGTTCTCTCTTGTTCTTCCATTTGTATAACTTAGAGGTAGAAGATGTCAAAGAGAGAAAAAGAAAGAGAGAGGGGAGGGAGAGAGAAAGGCTTAAAGGCTTCTTCCAGCGGTAGGTACTAGAGCCCATCAGCAATGCTACTCCTGCTGAGCTGGCAGCTGCTTCCCTAAGTTCAGAGAGGTCACCATGGTTTCTTTCCTGTTTCTCCTCCAGGCATTGAATTGCTGGGGGAGTTGGAAAAAAAGGCATCTTCTTTTCTTACCCTGCTACATAAAGACAAAATCCTTCCTCCCTATCTAAGTGTGTTCTGGTGAAGCATTCAAAAGTTCAGATGTGATGAAAATTATTTGGGTTTCTGTGATACTTTTACCAAGAAATATCTGAAAGACATTATGGACTAATTGACATACCAGGATATGCATATGACATCTGAGGATGTGCCCTCCTGTGCATGATGAATTTGAAAATGCTTGCTGCTTTCTCAAGAGATAAAATGGATTTTTTGATAAACACTCCAAAATACTGTTGCTGATAATTTGGGACAATGCAGACTAATGTATCCAGTTAAACTCAAGAAGGAGAAAGTACATTTTTAAGGGAACAGAACACAAGCTGAGCTGTCTGTAGATCAAAAAAAAAAAGTAAGAAAATTCAATGTTTACAGTAAGAACTCCAAGAGTCTATCATTCACCATACATGTTGTTTCTCACAGTGCAGTACGCTGATGGGTCTGGTCCAGGAAAATCAGCCTGGATGAAATAGTACAGTAAATCAATTCAGTTGCATTAAACCCCAGTGTGGGCTTGTGTTCAGGACCAGAGAGTTCTGAATTTAGGTATATGAAAGGGGGGACTCTAATTTTGACAAAGGATGTGTTTAATGCATGTGTAAGGAGATTCGTTGGAATCACACCTTTAGTCTCTTTGGATTAATTTTCCTGTTTGTGTCTTCCCAGGAAGCCCTACAATAAAGACAAAAGCCTGTAGCTATAAAGTCTCCTTCCTTGTGGTTCTGATTCAAATATTTGAAGTTAGTTTGATTATTTTTTTGGACACAAATATGAATTTTTATCCCTTGTTTTGGCATTTAAAGGGGGTTAGAATCTTATTTAGCACTCTTTCTTTGCCAGCTAATCATATATTTCACATGCTTATTTTTCCCTAATTACTCACTTAACCAGACTGTAGCAGCTTTGACCTGTTTATATATAAAGTCTGGTGTTTGAAAGAGAGTAAGTTATATTTAAAATTTCCCTCTGTTTTTTGAGTACATAAACTCACATGCAGTGCCAAATATGCCTTTCCAGTATATAATAATAGGGATCTAATTGCACCAGTTTCCCAAGGGGAACGAAAGTAGAAAAGCAGAGCCTGCGTGGAAAACACCCTTTCTTTTTTGCCTTTGGCCGTGACAGGCTCCTACATACGGAATGAAATTCCATCCTCACAGAAGCAAAGATTTGACTGATTCCAGAGGGGCTGGATTTGGGCCCACATGCCTGATTTCAGGGTGTGATTTGGGTGATGAAGCAAGCTTTAAGGAGTGAGTAAGAATATTCAGTGTGGAAGGAAGTTATTTTCATGCGTTTTCTCCAGTCTCTCTCCCATCCTGGAATAACTTTGTCCTTTGGCATATCACTTCATCTTTCTGAGGAGGACTAGAAAAAGTATTTACTAAATGGACACTCAGTTCTTCTGGGAAAGTGGGATGATTTGCTTTTTAACTGCATGTGTACAAACGTGGTGGCCCCCAATGCAAAGCAGGAGTCCTTCAGTGAAAAAGAGGCAGTTTTGACAGGAGTAAGAAGCCTGGTTTGGCCTGCTGGTGCCCCATGATCTGCCGACTTGAAATCACGTTTCCCAGCAGATCACTGCCCTCAGAGTGTAGCTAAGGGGCCATGCTAATATTTCCTTCCTGAAGGGAGAGAGCACATTGGGTTGTCCTTAATGTGAACTGCATGAACTTTTGTACCTTTTCCTTTTCTTCTTGTCTTCTCAGAAGGAGGAGGATTTGTCCCAATATAGCCAAAGCGTGCTGTTATGCAGGACTGGCTTATAAACAGCATTTAATAAAGATTTCCTTTTCTAATCTCATGTTTGTAAGAATAATGTGGTTTTCATTCACTTTGTATTAAGTTAGGTGGTCTCACTTTATTACTACCAATATATCTAACTATACTTTGAAGTGTGAATTCTTGGGTCTCACCAGCTCAGTTTTCCCAATAGATAAAGCTCAGACATTGAGGTTTTTTGGGTACATTTTAATTTCTTCTCCTGTTTCCCTGGAGACAGCTGTTACAACTTCGGCCCAAGTAAAAAAATTTCTAATTCATTTCCCATCCTGTTTGCATTCATACAATCAAATCCTTCTTTTGGAGCTATTTGCTGTGATGTTTGCTGGGATCACTTCACTGCTGGAAGATGAGGTGGGATATTGCTGGGTGTGTTGATCTACCTTTGTGTCTTACCCTGCCCTTGAGTTGCATGGGAAACACTATTGTAGGACAGGGTGCAGACATTGCCATTCCCTCTTCTCCAACTTATCTTTCCATCACCTATTGAAGGAACCTAAAAAAACCTCTGTGTACACAAGTCATTATAAAAACCCAAAATGCAAGTTTGGGACTTGGTTGTATTTGCTAAGCCTACACACCTATGTATTATAGTAATGTTGCATGTTAAAGTGTTCATGTTTCTTCATTAAAAAGCTCATCTAAAGAATAAAGTACATCAGTGCTTATCTTTTACCATTCACTCAGTGTCCTACGTAGTCACACACAAACAGGCAAAACAGTAACTAATCAGACCTTTTAGAGCCACCTAACCCACTTTTTGTCTTTATTATGAAACTAAGATTTGGTCAACTGAGGTCAAGTTGTGCACTTAACACAGCTTCCATTATAGTCAGTGAACTCTGTAACAGAGAGTGAAGTCAAAATATAAACAGAGAACATTTCTGCAGCAGCTCTGGGCTGGGATTAACTTGGATCACCTAGTCTTCTGCTTTTAATGAAATTCTCTCCCTTGTATTTTCTTGTTTGGAAGAGAGTCCAAAGTTATCTCATGCTAATTTAGTTAGGCAGTGCCCTCCAGGGATGTCACAGGCCTCCATGACCTCTCCAGAGAGACTCAGCAAAGGGATGAGGAGAATTAAACATTCCTGAGAAATTGCAAAGCAGCAGCCCCCAGAGATTTCGCATAGAAATGAGCTCCAGACTAGCTGCCAGAGACCCAAGTCACCTTTTCAGCACTTCCTTGACATGTCTCTGCCAGTCCCATCTGGCTTGATTCAGGGGGTCAGCGTGGGGACTGAGGAGAGGTGGCAGCTAGAGAGGGCAGGATTCGAGGGAGGTCTGACTGCAGTAGTCTCAGGCTTTAGATGCTTCTCTGGGATGTGCAGCGAGGTGGTTTTATTCCCTTTCCTTCCCACATGGTCTCATGCTTTGGTAATTTCTTTGTGCTGAAAAGGGGAAGAATACTAAGAGAAGAGATTTAATAATAAGTTTAGTTATTATTTCACCACGTAATGCAACAATTTGTTTCATACCTGGATTTACCACTTGGGTCAAGTGCAAAAAATACTTTGGTGTCAGAGAGCCACTTACACTGGCATGAAGTGCACACCCCACTCTCCTCTCTTTTATGCTGGTAAGCTGTAGAAATTAATGAAATTAGTTTCACATGTGCCAGAATAAGGCATGATTTGCAGGATGGAGTATTTCTCTGAGAAAATAGTCAAAGAGTTAATTTCCAAGTTTCCTTCAATTATTTTGCAAAAAGGGAAAAAATAAATTTGCTGAAGTTTAGGCAAGAGAGTAAAAGACACCAGGAAACCACTGGAGCTTGGTTATTATTGTCTTGATCACCTGAGTAGTTATCTCACGTATTTCTTGTATCATAACAAAAATGTGCACTATCTCAAGAAATGTCTATTTTGCTGAGATTTGGAGTATGTAATCTAATAATGATTTCTGTGTGCTCTCATCCTTACTTTTCTTTGCTCCTTTAATTTGTCTTTAATTAGTCCAGAGCTAGTCAATATTAAGGAAGAATGATTGAATTCCCACCTTTCACTATAAAAGTGCAAAGGCAATTCTAATTCTATAATAAAAAATGCACTTCATCATGAAATGTCTGTGCTACCCTTAACTTTCTTACAGCACTGTAGTTGCATAAATATTATGACTCCAGCTTCATAGACAGCAGAATTTGGGCTTTAAGATTAAAAGCTTTAGTGAAGGCCCCAGAGAGAGTCATTAGCACTGCTGAGATTGGAACCCTGCTCATCATTTGGTTGGACCAAACTGAAACCAGGCTGGACCTAAATCTGGATCCTTGTAATTAGAATATGGTTTATGGTATAGCTATTACAAAAAACATACAGAACAGAGAATTGCGTTCGGGTGAAATATGTTTCAGCAGTTGAGTTATAAATCTCTGAGAAGAAGAATAAAAAAAATGGAATGAGACTTGCATATGGAAACCAGCATTTAAGGGATGATGGTGTCATTGTGGTGATAAATCCATTGCATTCTGCAGTGACTCATGCCTGTGCCACTGTTACTTGCCTGAGAACAGACCTCTGGCCCTTGCCAAGTAATGCGTGTGGGAACGTTGTTGCCGGTGTCTGACCTGCGGGAGTTATTGCAGCCTTAATGGCAGGATACCTAGTGTGTGTGGAGTCTCGCTCATGTCCACTGGGGAGGGAGGGCCCTTACTTTGTCTGGATGTGATATGAGCAATGACTTCTGACATGCATGTAGCGGAGATTTATTGCAAGCAAAAGTTGAAGTGTGATAATGCTACTGGGGTATTCTGTAATAATATGGTAAAACACTTGTCATCACTTCATCTCAGGCAGTGAAAGTCAATTGTATATGCTACACAGAGACAGATAAAAAACATAAGTATGCTTAAAACTTCATATGGTTTGCATTTTTCGTAACAGCTCTCCTGACTCTAATATAAGACAGGTTTTAATTTTGTTTTGGGTAAGTGGATGTGCTTACAGTCTCACACCCACAATTCCATGGCTTTAAATAGAATAGCTCCCAGGGTGCATAAAAGAACACATGCTGTTATGTGAAGGATTTATCCAGGATGCCAGGATTGTATTTATTGCTGGGAACAAACTGAATAAAATTTTCTATTCCTTTCTGACACTAGCCCATGGAGAACAGCCGTATCTATGGTTTCAGTGCAGATCCTTCCCTTTCCCTGACGCAGGATTTAGTGTGGCTGACTGCTGTTGCAGAAACAGTAATTACTAGTGACGGTGGAATCAGAATGGCCAGAGCAAGCCAAGGGAAGGTCAAAGCAAAATGCCCTCCAAATGTATTTTTGAACATGCCCAAAAGTAATCTTCACATTGCCTTTTCACATCTGCGCTGCACAGCCAGACTTCTAAAACACATCCTATGGTTTTCTGGGATCATTTTACTGCTGCCTTTTTCCAGCTGAAATTTCCATGCCCCAATTTGGGATGGCAGAGACCATGAGTACATGCCCAACCTGAGCACAGAGGAACTCAGTCCGAGCAGCTCTAGTGTTAACACTGTGGCAGCAAGTCTGTGAGGCAGATTCCTCTGTCCTAGGGCTTGGGTTAAAGCTGCCAGACCCTTTGCATAAGCTGCTGTATCACATGGTGGCCGTTTTGGGTACTGTTGGCCTAAAATTGAACTTGTGACATGAGGTAAAAATAAAAAAGAAAATAAATCCCTCTGTATTGCATTACCGTATCCCCGAGGCATCAAAGTCGTGCACTTGTCTCAGTCTGTACTCAGCCAAGAGAATTTAGCATCAAATTCCAGAATGTTGTCACCTGAAATGTTCTGGTAAAGGAAAAGAAAAAAAATCCATTGTACCAGGAATGAGATTACTTTAGCATCCTTTTTTTGTTGTTTTTTTTCAGGTGACTTTTTGCTTTTTATAGCTGGTAAAATGGTGCCTGATGTGCAATTTTATCATTGTCTCATAAGGAACAGAGACTTATGGGGAAAATCTTTGTTACTTCCAACTCTAGTGCACTGAAAATTGCAATAAAATCAAAAAATGAAGCTCTGTGATGTCTTTAAGATAGCAGGCTCTTTATTTACAGAGATTATTCAGACAAGGATTACTCTAATTTTTAAGTACCCAATCAATAGTAAATATTTTTCTCAAGAGGAAGAATTTTCCCAATTATTTTAGATTAATATTCAGGAATGTAACATTATTTGGAAACTCGTAGCAGTCTGAGGAGAAAATGCATGAAGTTCAAAAGTGTGAAGCAAGAACTCTGGAAATTTGAAGGGAAAATGTAAATAATAAAATAAATTTCAGGTTAATTTTATGTTATTAACTCACTCTTTCTCCCTGCATTTTTTTTTTTCATTAACGCTGTTCATAATATTTTATCTCAGTGCTCTTGCTTTGCTGCTCTTAGAGGATTGCTCTTCTTCCTTCCCGATTATACCCTCAAACATGTGTAAACATTATGATTTATTATCTCTGAGCCTATCTGCCTGTGCTCTGGCAGTTCTCTGCTGCTCTTAGCAAGTTTTTTACCATACAACTACTGGTTTAATCTGAGTCAGGGCCCATAACTGGATAGGCACTGGGCAGACCTACAAGCCCAGAGTAGAGAAGCTAGCAAGCTTCAGAGGCAGCTATGACAGATGGGAGGAGAGGAAAATAAGATTTGGAAAGAGAAAATAATTTTCTGAATCATGGTGTGGATAACAGCGTTTTTGTTTCTGTGGAGATCAGTAGTGCTTTGGCCCATAGATCACGCTGATCCTCTGACCCCCATCCAAATGAGCTCGTCAGCTTGTGCTGAGCTGTAAGAGTTTAAGCACTCCAGGAAAGAAATAGGAGGTAAACAGGTGTTATAAGCAGGAACCAGGATCTTTTTATAGTCAGATGTTGCACTGTAAACATTTTGTGATCAATATCTACATTGTGATCATTATTCTGGGGCTGATAGTCTTGCTCCAGTGAACATGCCAGTACTTGACTTGAAAGCCTCGTCTGTTTTCTTGTGGTTAGAGCATGGCCCCAACCAGCCCTTCCTGGCATGGGTCCCTAAGACTTCTCTGCCCTCACCGCAACCTGGGTACAACCCTTTACTTTAGCGGTGAGTAATCCTGTCAAATGGGAGTCTGCTTCTTTGTGAAGAGGTATTTTGTCTTACACTCATATAAAAATAGCAGGGAAAATTAATTGTGGAAGGGTAAAAAGGGAGGGGGAAGCGGGTCAAATATCTTTCTGAATTGTCTGCTAGGTGGAGCCTGGGAAACATGTATTTGTTCTATAGTCTTGTCTGAGCAATACAAATCTGGATGGTTAAAATTCACACATACTTTCTGCAATTCAGATTTTTCTTTTTCTCTCTCTCTTTAGCTTTGAATTTCTTTCCCCTTTCTCTTAAACGGAATTTAAGGAAGCTCTTTGTTACCAATTTCGACAATATCCTCCAAAATTAAAATGAAAGAAACATAGCATATGTGCATCCTTTCTGTATTTTTTCATTAATTTACTTTGTGTCACACATGTCACTTCCAATCTAACCATTTGAAGAATAAACAAACCATTGTGGACCTAAAAATCTGTTCAAAATTTTTTGGCAGGAAAAAAGGACTATATTAATTTTCATTGTTGGTTGAGGTTTCCCAACAAGCAGCTTTACTGTTTCTTTTTTGCCTCCAGCCAGCGACTAAAGATCAGTTATAAAACTGTATACAAATACTTCCATGTATTGAAAGAACAATATTTTGACATTCAGTGACACAAGGAAAAAAAAAAGGAGTAATCTAGTTTTTGATAACACAATGAGAACTTTGTGTTCACCCAAGGTCCATGTGAGAAACATCATGTTGCATTAACAGGGAAGGTTGACCTTTAAGGTTTATCTGGATTATAATTCTTGTGGTTTTTATTAATAAAACTGCCTACTAAAGTTTCACGAGTCCTCCCTGAGATCTGTAAAACAATTGGCCTATCTGCTTACAAGAGAGAAGTTAGACAGTATTTCCTAGTATTTCTACAGATGTGAGGGCTTTTGTTTCAGAAGACATTGATATTGTTTTCATTTGAGATGGTCCACAAAGATTATCAGGTATTTTATTATCTTAGTAACTTTATAATTGTTAGATTATTATCTTTCAATGTATCAACTATACTCTTTCAACTTGAAAGAAAAAAATCACGGACCTAAACACAGTTCAGCTCTGAACGAGTTCACCTCTAGAGCCAAACCATAGGATTTGACTAAATCACCAAGCATCAAATTGCTTCTGTGGCAATTTCTCAACTGTAACTTTGAAATTCTCTGAGAAAGTTTATAAAATGAGTCCCTATCTCATACTATCTCTGTAACTATATCCCAGGAGACTAGCTGTTTGTTTACTTTCTTGGGATTCTTAAGGTAAATTTTCCATTGTTTCTTATCATATGATGTGTTTTTCCTCTCAGAGAAAAATGTTTTCATCTCAAATCTGTTCCCATTTTATATTTTTAGTGATGTCTATGGTTTGCAAATGTCGTTCTTCTGAATGGAAGCAGCTGCCATGTCATAAGTACTCAATGTTTCCTCTCTGTGAGCAGAAAAGGCAACACTAAAGGAAAAACTTTGTATGCAGACTTTGGAGTCCTTATGTTAAGCATTACACAGCTAAGGAAGAAGCATATCAAAATGTATTTAAACTGATGAGATCTGATAGATACTTAAATGGTGTTGGGAAGGGTTGTTCCATGAATGGATGTTCCTTGAGCAACAGATCTTGCACCAATGCTGTGGTTTTTGGTAATCTGAGAAAACAGGATAATGACTCTTTAGAGGAAAGGAAGAGGCATGTGTCCTGCCCTTTTTGGGAAGTACCTCTTTTGCTGGAGGTTTTGAGAAAGGGTTGAGCATGTGAACAGTCACCAATGGCAATGATAGACAACTACCTTAATCCTGAACTTCAGTTTGCCTTTCAAATACAAACTGTGACAGCACAGTAAGGTGCTTACTTATTGGGTGTGCACCCTTGCTTTTTAAGTAGCTGAGCAGGAAGGGTTGTAATTTAGGAGGGAAAGCATAGCAGTACATTGATTATGCATACTGCCATATTCCTGCTGTCGTTGGCTTCTTGGGAGTTATTGGAGTGCCTGGCAGCACATCCCTGTGGTTTTCTTTGGCAAGAGTCTCCCTGCTGTACTTGCCTTGACCTATAACATTGTCAGAAACAAGTACTAAAGCAATAGTCATTACTCTAGACTGAACTCCCATTGTGGCAAGGAGCAGGGGATCATGCCCAGCATTTTGTATGTTGGCTGCCAGGCAGAGGCAGCTTGCAATTTACTCTGATCACAACACTTTTGTGCTGCACTTTGGCTTCATTGGTGTTTTTCAGTCTTGTGTGCTATGCCCCTGTTGTGTGCAAAATGTGTAAGGAGCTTTTTTTTCCCCCCTTCAGTTGTGTATTATGTGTGTGTCTCACTGTGTCTTTGTATAATCTCCTTACATAACACACTCTGATGCCTGCCGGGTACACCCAGGACACACCTGCTCTTTTAACAGTCACAGAAGTCGATGAGATGTGGGTGACTCAGCCCTCAGTGTGGCACCTTTTCTTCCTCCTCTGCCCCTCCAAAAGTGAGTAAATAGATAAACTGGGAGTCAGTTTGGGTTCAGAACTCTGAGTCAATGTCCCGTCTCACTTTTCTAAGGCACGAACATCAGTTGTGGTCAGTCCTGTAGCAGCTTGAGAAACCACAGCCAGCCAGCTGCGTTGTGTCAGGAGGAGCTGGGTGATGGCATCTGGAACTGCTTCGCATCCCAGGCAGGAAGGAAGTGCGTGGGCATGACATCTCCACACGTCGCTCAGCACGGGAGATGCCAGGCAGCCCCTTTCCATGCTGGTGCAGTGGAGTTGGGACAATGCAGAGAGGGAGGTGGTACAACAGCCCTGTCTTCTGTGGCACAAATGGAACAATCCCTCATGATGCACACAGGAACAGCAGTCGTGCCAGGCCTTTGTGCTCGCCATGTGGAGAGAGGGCTCTCCTTTGCTCCCACATCCCTGTAAAGGCTCATCATGCTTTGGCCCAAAATGCTCAATTCTCCTTCACAGTGGTGACCCCAGCAGGATAGCTGTGTTTGGGATCACTAGAGTACCATATCCAACCCACTGAATGCTTCTGCCCACTTCTAGACAATAGAGTATGGAATAGTATGAAGGCAGAATTTCTATAAATGGTGATAATGTACTGTTGGGTCTCTCCAGGTGGTGATGTTTTCTGACTTAGTCAGAAATTGCTCCCTGATTGTTGACAGCCTTGAGGTAACCCATTCCTTCCGCAGTGATAAGTAAGTAGAGCTAGATACTCTCCAGTGTCTGCTTCCTTGCCTCTGAAACTCACAGACAATGCACCATGCATCAGGCTGCAACTCTCTGTTCCATCTCCCAAAGTAAACATTACCAATTTGGTTTGATTTTTTTTTCTTTGTGTGTGGCAAATACAAAGAAAACAGAATTTCTCTGCATAATGCCTAGAAGTGTGTATGGAAGATTTTTTTTTTGACAGTATGGGGCTTGGAAAAAACTGCTCTGTAGCAGCACAAGGCAATAGTAACTAGTACCAAGAGGAACTTTTCCTATTTATCCCATTGTGGGACCCAACGTCATACCTGTTTTGGGTCTTGAATTGCATGAGACTTATGAAAAGGCTTTGCTTATTCTTTTGAAAAAAAAAAGTTGTCTTTTATTTCTAGAGCAGAAATCATCAGCTGTACTTTAAAATCTTAAAAAGTTGGATTTATTTTTGCTCTTGAATAGGACGATAGCTGATTATGAGCCCATTTTAACAATACACAGTGCCAGAGCAGACAGTGAAACAAAAGTCTCAAATATATAGAGTTAAACATAACCTCAACTACCGGGTCTTTGTTATCCATGGATGACAGCCCAGTTAATAAATGTTTTCTTACTGGGATGCTAGACTGGAAGTTAATGGTGAAACACATCTACAACATACTCTGGATTCTTGAGACAAGCAGACAAATCACAACAATAATGGCAGTGGCACGCACCAAATGAATCTTTATGGGGGTTGTGTTAGCCAAACTTTGGTTTTCCTGCTTACTGGCCCAGGTACAAACACTGTGTAAGTTTTAATTTCTGTAAGTTTTAATTTCTGTAAAGAAATTTGGGCAGGGAGAAGACTGGTTCATGTTTTGGGTGTGTTGCTTGAAAATAGTGCTTACTACTGGCAGGGGTTTATACAGAGAAAAGGGTAGAGGGGAGAGATGAAAGAGGAAAGATTTTGGCAGAGGCTGGAGTTCAGGCATGCAGAACAGATATCCTAGTCCACATAATCATAAAAGTGTGTCTGCTTGCTAGGCTAGCTACGTATCTCCTGTTAGGTTTCTGTCTTTAAAAGCAAATGACATAGAAGTGCCTTTAGACTTTGTGACTCACTAGACCAGAGCCAAAAAGAGTTCAAATATGAAAAACACATTTTGTCACTTTTGCCATTAGGGGAGCAGTCTTATTCTAAGAGAGTCGAAGCCTGAATTGTTTCCATGCTAGTTTTCTCCTACTTTTCAATATCTGCCCATATTTCGTTATCTGGACTGAGCAAAAAAATTAGGGAAATGGTGGCAGAACTGAACATGAGTGATTTCTTTACTTGCTGTCAGCCTGTCCAAAAAAGCCTTTACAAAGAAATACAGGAAAATCCACAATTCTCAGTTCCTGCACCAGAAAAATTCCTAAAATATATGACCTTGCGACGGTTAAAAGGTAGCCAAGAGCCAAAGCTGGGCAATGTTTTTATCCCAGTTCAGCCATGTCATGGGTCATGTGGTTCAGCATGTGAACAGGAAGGTGAGAATGGGTGAACTTTTGCCTCAGTTGTGCAGTCCATCAGAGAATAAATGGAGCAGATCACTCTGCAGCTGGATCGGGAGGTGAACGGCTGAATACCTCTCACACAGAGGCCTTTGTGTTCGGGACATGATCTAGCATTATGATGGGACACACTAGTCTGAGGCTTTGTAGCAATTACTAACCCATTATCACGCTAGAACATGAGATCATTTATCTTCTAATTCAGAGTGTCACCTGTTCTTCATTTGCCAGTCAATAACCATTAATTACTTTCAGTGGAAATTTAAACAAAGCTTTTCCCCTCTGTTAAAACCAGTAAGCCATTCAATACCGACAAATAAACATGGAGCTGTATCACCCCCTTTCCTCTCGTTCTCAGCCTGGAGTCTGGTACAACATGAATTCTTAAAGGAAATGCCTAGAAATTCATAGGTCAAGGACCTTTATTAGTCTGATGTGAGGAGAATCACATTCCTGGCACTTGATGTAGGGAAAGGATAGAGCTGCTGCCTGTGCATGGATGTCTTATTGGTTGTCATGGGCTGTACCTGAGGAAACATAGTTTTGACTGTGGAACTGTTCAAAGTTTTTTCTCTCTTCTGTCTCACCTTGGCCTTTTTTTACAGACTGTTCATGCAGACCCATTCAAAGCAACAGCATTTGGTTGCCTTCCTCAAAGCAAAACAGAGCTATCACTTACTTTGTCATTTTTAGCATGTTAGTTTTTTTCATATCTGATTGGATTGATGTAACTGTAAGTGCCAACAGTTCTGAATGCCAGAAAAAATAAAAGAACCTGCCGTGATAGATTCTCAAGTAACCATTAATCTAAACATTCTTTCCTGGTAGGATTTGAAGCAGAAATCGCTTTTAGCAACTCTATCTGCATTGTTTGATCATTTCTAAGTTGAGCCTGTTGAAATTTACTGCATTCTAAGTTGCATTGCAAAGACAGTGACTGCTTGCTTTTTGAAATGATAGACAAAAGTTGATGCATCCAAATGCATAAAACCTCGCTGGGCCCGCTGTCAAAGGCTGGTTTTTTGTTAGTATTTTGCAGCTGTCTCCTTCAACGTAGGGTATGTTTTAAAGTAAAGTGAAACTTTCAGCTCTATTTCATATGAATACGAAAAGTAACACGTAAATATTTTAAATACTCACTGGATTGTTGAACGTCTTGGCATAAGTGCCCGCACTAAAACTGTGTCAAAGGAATTATAATACTGAGGTGTTTAAAAGTGGAAAGGGTGGCAAAAAATTCGTGGAAGTCTGATCCTGCTTCTGTTTGGACATACTAATATTACTTTACCAAAGGTCAAATAGCACGTGCTGATGCTAATATTGCGTATTCAATCAACCAATATAGCATTTCTGGGTAAGGGGTGATTTTTACCAATAAATGAGGTTTTGTTGTTCCATCTCTCTCCACTGTAACTGACACTACAGTGTCAAGGCAATAAAAGGAGGTCATTATGTACAGCAAACATCCACTAAAGTCAGGAGGAGAACCACTGCTCCTGATTGGTTGTCTAATGCTGCAAATCCTCATTTGCTCAAATAGTGCCCTCTCATATGAGGAGAGGTGTTGTTTTCAGCTGGGCTGCTTAAGGAAACCTGAAGGTCTGTGAAATCAGGGACTAGGCTGGGAGAACCAAAACTATCAACCGCTTATTTTAGATACTCCTGTTACCTTTCTGTGCAGCTGCTACTGCTGTGCATCTTGCAAGCCTGTCCAGTCATGAAGAAACAGGAGTTGGTGATTAACGGTGACGTCTCAAATCAGCAGGGAAACCCCAGTGTTCCAAAAAAGCTCATAGGAGAGATACAAGTTAAGACATCTCCTCCCCACAAGATAAGTTTCATCAGCCAGTTGGGTATTTCTGCGTCATTGGCTAGGATGTTCAATCCCGGAAAGGAAAAATAAAGTTGCTGCCATTGTCCTGCCCAGCAGGTCATCTCCCTAAAGCACAATTTATAATTTATGTCAAGGACTTACACAGCAGTTGCCCAAAACCGAGCCTTCCGTGCACATTCAAGAAGTAAAAAAGTTCAAAAGGAACATGTTAATAAAATCTTGTCAAAACTTTGGAAGATGCATAAAATAATAACTGTAAAGAAAAATGGCCCACAAATAGAACCATTTACGTGGAATGTATTGCTTTTCTATGCAGAACACTGATTTATTGAGAATAGAGGGGAAAAATTGAATATTTCAGGTGGTATTTACCAAGAGAAACTGAGCTATCCCAAAGCTTTTATTAATCTGATTTGCAGAGTATCCACTACCATCAAGGGACCTACTAAAGTTGTTTTCTTTAAAGCTGATGTGAAAAGGTCAATGCAAATAGCATCATGGATTACAATGTGAGAGGATGACAGTCGTTTTTACCATATGGAGAGAGAGTTGAATTATTTTGTTTCCCTTTGCTGGTTATTTATTAAATGAGGATCATGCCATACAGGTATTCCCTTTTCCTCTCCAAAGGAAGTGAAGCGTTTGCATCGTCTTGATTGATCTAAAGTAATAATTATCCTGTCCGCCTACGGCTCCTATGCAGTCAAACAGTCCAGTCACTAGAGACCAGCCTTGCACTAGCCTTGCACATCAGAAAATTGAAAGATACCTGCAGTGATATCTCAGACAAGTCACACATGTCTTTGAGTACCTTTTTTCCATCTGCTTTCCGGCTTTCATGCTGACTTATCTGGCCAGCCCTCTGAGAAGGCGCCCACCCATCATTGCTTGTTTGTGGGAGAGGACTCTGTGAAAAAGACTTTGCTGTGGGAATTAAAAGCTGCTCCCATGAAATGCAAGTATGTTGACAATCTGATGAAGTTTTGCTTCAAAAGATACTGCAAACTTCTTGCTGCATGAACAGTCCTCTGAAAGTGATGTTAATGGTTGTCTCGCTTTTCCACCAGTGTTTTCTCTACTCCTGTGTCAAAAAAAAAAAAAAAGTTTCTTCTACAGTGCTTTAATATATCACATTCAGCACATATTCAGCAGGGAAACCGGATTAACTTGGTTAGATACCTTTTAAAATACTTACTCTTAATTAAAATCTCAGCTTAGGCAAAACAAATGTGACAGAAGGAACGGCCAAAAGGATCCATATTTTCATGCTTCAGTGTGTTTGACATCATTCTGTAGCAGACAGACAACAGCACTCTGGACTGAAACATTACAAAATTTTGCTCTTTTCCCCATATCAATGTCAATTCATGCAGTGCTTTAAACAAGTGAATCCATGCTCTTGAGCACTAAACCAAGTCTCAGGGTTCAAAAGTAAACATATTAAAGTCTCCCCTGCAGAAATTCCTGCTGTGAAACAAATTGAAAATCAAATACAGCATTGTTTTCTGTAATAAGAAATAATTGAACTCTTTTCAGAGTTGCACTGAACTGGTTAATAGCCACCGTGTAAAGAAAGTGCTAATTTCCCCAGCTTGGGGTATGTGTGTGTGTACGTGTAGTTATTTCCAAATCAAAAATGCGGTAATACAATATCGTGTTCCAAAGAGGCCACTTACATGTGCACTGAATCTGACTTTGTTTATCTTTCTGCAGGCCATGTGGTTGATGTTGCAAACAGATGAGCCTGAGGACTTTGTCATAGCCACTGGGGAGGTCCACAGTGTCCGTGAATTTGTGGAGAAGTCATTTAAGCACATTGGGAAAACCATTGTGTAAGTATGAGGGTGAGAGAGTAGCCACAGTTTGAACATTTCTTGCCTCTCACATTTGATGTGACCAAAGAAAGTATTGTGTGTCTGCATTCTTCTTTTTTTCCTCCCCTCACTTTCTACTTGTAACATGTGAGACCTTCCAGGCATGAACGACTGCCACAGCAGATATGTGTAGCGTTGCCCTCTAGATCATAAGTTTAAAATGTAGATGGGTTAGTCTTAATTTTTTAATCAAAATCTTCATTCTCTGTTCTCCCATTCGCTCCCTGTCTTGGGGCAGAGAAATGCCTTCCAAGGATGTTAGTACCAGGGTGCTGATTATCACCTTCCTGCAAGAAGGGCTCTTCTGTCCAATTCTCTATTTTGTGCCCCACATCCCCACAGTCCTGCTCCCATCCTCTGAGGTCTGGAGGTGGCACCTACCAACCCTGTTCTTTCCAGGTGACAGCCCATCAGCCACACTACAAGGCTTAAGTATCAAAGCCATCTACATTCCTATTAGCTCTCCTCCTACTAAGCCATAGAAATGTTGAGCAGTGGGTGCAGAATGTTTACAATGCATATTCCACATAGTTTGATTGAAAATACAAAATTCCTTCTCAAGGCCATATAATAAAACCAGGATGGCTTGGTGAGCGCTTTCTGTAATTTATATTTTTATTGTTTATTATTTTTTCAATTTCCCTCCTTCTGTATCTTCTCTGGGCCCCATGCATCAACATACCAATCTCAGCTGGAAAAGGGAGAGGAAAGCCACAGGCTCTTCCATGACGCTAGCGCCAGGGCTGTTCCTCAGGCCATCAAAGTCACTTGTGCAGCTGGTGAACTTTTGACAGGGCCAATAAGTTTTACTTGGGAACAAAAACTTGACAAATTCAATAAATATGCAGAAGTGCACAGATATATACAATATTATTTGAACAGCCAGTGGGTGGCTGGGGAGGTAATAACATTTTCTCCTCAATGAGTTTTTAGTCTGGTTTCAATTTTTGGCATCAACTTCCAGAAAAAAAATTCTGATGAGGGAGAGAGAGACCATATAAATAGTATTGCTAACCCAAAAGCTCAGTTTGGGGAATAAGTTTCTCTTCGTATTTTTAGCATGTCTTGGTTGCAAGATGTCCCTGCGATAACACATTGTCCCATATACATTAACATTAGTGAGGTTTGAGAGACTAAAGGGGAGCTCTAGTAATTTCTTTGTCTTTCTTAATTTTTCTCCTCTTTTTATGCTCATTCTCCCTGGTAAGAATGGATAGGAAAATGCTACAGATTAAATTGCTCCATATAAATAAAAATTCTAATGATTGTGAGAACTACTTTGTCCCCTGTCTAATACTGTTTGCCAAAGCAACAATGGCTGCTTTGATGAGGCAAACATGATGTTGCTGAACAATATTGTCATTTTTTAAATTTTGTTTACTTACAATTAGGGACTGATATATAAAGGTCAGTACCTAGCTGCATGTCTCTATTTGCAGATGTTCCCCACATCACAGTTTCTTTTGATGTCACTTAATTTATCCATCAGTTTAAGACTGAACTCCCTGCTTTGGTGTTGGTCTAAGAAGTCTCAGAATTTCCCAAGAGTGACAAATCAGCATGCGTTTTCCAGAAAGCAAATTAAGCCTCCAAGAAAACCTAAAGAAAATAACAAGTCCAGGAATAAAAGTGAAAGTACTTTTATGAATAGCTTCTGTTATAGATGGGATATTAAAGGATTACTTTGGATTTAGTTTTTCCTAGCACTCATAATTCTGTGTCCTGTTCATTTAATTTTTTGCTCACATATGGCTCCATATGGTGGACTGTGTATCATTTATCTTGATGTTTTATGCAGTCAGTATGTGGATTGAATCAATCAGTCCTAAGTTGATCTCTCAGAGAAAACTTCACAGTATAACTCCAAATGATGAGGTGGAGCAGGTATTTTGTGGGTACAAAGGCATAGTTGCTTTTTTAATTACTAATCAATAAAGGTAATTTGTAAAAATTGTGTAAGGACTCGCATGACACCTAGTGACATGGATTTTTAGGAACATAAATTGCTTTAGAAATGGGGGCTTGGGTTTCTAGTCCCCCTGGCTCCTCTGAAATTTTTCTTTCCTGTGAATAAATTTTTAATTCCTTAAGCCATTTATGGGTGGTAGATAAATAACTATACATATGGGGACTGAGGTGACATTTTAAGTGCTAATGATAATTTTGTTGCTGATCATTTTGACAGTGATGTAACTCTGTCATTTTGCATGTAGCCTGTTCAGATAAACCAGCCATTTTTTCCCCCTGCTCCCAAGGTGAGAATAACATTACAGCAGACCCACTACTCATCCTGCAGCCATTGTTCATCTTTCAAATTGCACTAGATGTAAAATGTTTCTCAGAATTTGGGAAGTGTTGTTAAGAACCTCCATAATTTTTGCAGGTGTCAGCCTGACCCATGCTTTTGCAACACACACACACACTCCTTAGCCAGCCCTCTGGTAACCTCTGACTTTCCCTGAAAGCCCCAATGGCTTTCTACTCCCACCTCCTCCAGTCTGAATATATCTTCTTCAGGGAGTAGCCTGGAAAAAAAATCCTCCCTTTTAGCATTGTGAGACCCCGCTGGTGAGTCCCATTGATCTGCTACCTTACAATCTATGACGCACCTCAGAACCAGGGTGCACTAGAGTGCAGTTGCTAAACAAGTTCCCACAAGGACTGCTGCTTTCTTCCTACTGCTCTTCCTCAAAGTTTGGTTGAGTTATATGAGGTTTCTGGGGGAGGTTTTTTGCAGGATTGCAGGTATTATGAAATTTTTCAACCTCAAAAACTTATCTGGGAGACTTCCAGCAGCCTTTTCCACTGCTAAAAGTGATGGCGCAGCTTCCCGGTACTGCTGTACAATCCACCTTTCAGAACTGATTAAATGATAGAGTAAATGTCCAGGATAGATGTCATGGCTAACAGAAGCTGTCAGAGCTCATACCACATCTGAGAACACTGGGCACATGTGCAGGGGCTCTTAACCATCCCTACTTTGTGCTTTGTCAGGGAAAGTTGCAAATGTAAAACCCTAGCTGTCACATTGTGATATTGCAGTACAGAACAGGAAGAAGAGCAATCCTGCCTGCCCCATCAACCAACTAAAAATATTAATTTTATTTTTTTAGGTTTTTTGTCTTCCTAACAATTCACATTAACTTGTACAGCTGAAAATCCAGGACGGCCTAAAAAGTCTTTCCAAGAACATAACATAATATTCTGTCCTAGGCAGTCATTAGCACATGTCAGGACTATGTCTTCTAGCCAAAATAGGAGAGAGAGAAACTTTACTACATTTTTGTAACTAATGGAATATACAGCTGCAACAAGACTGATTCTCTCTCTGAAATGGACTGTAAAGTGTTCATGGAAGTTTATCTACTTTGTGTGGCTTTTTTCCTCTTATATTTCTTTTTCAAGGGAGAAATTTCAAATTATATTTATATAGTCCTCTGAATCATTCAAATTCAGTCCTTTGTACTAACAGGAAAGCCTCAGAGCTACAAATATTTTTCCCCTGTAAGGATTACATTTTTTTTTCTTTTACTTTCCCTTCTACTTATTACTAATTAAGTAGTTCTTGGGGGAAACACTTCCCGCCTATAATTTGAACTACAGCAGGGTAAACGAAACAGGCAAACGCTTGTCTTGACTAATTTTCTGCCATTAATCTTATTAAATTAGAACAGGATTGCAAAGATAGCCTGAAACCACTACAGCACTGCGAGTTCTTTGCAGACTGCTACGAAGAATGCTGTCTGCAAATGTGGAAACTAAAAAAAATAGAAAAAGAAAAAAAAAAACTGTATTGGTTGCAGTAAGATTTATTGTGGCTTTTATTAATATAAAAAAATGTATGCACATTTGGTACAGAAATATTCATTGCTTCCAGGATTAGAATTAAGTTGGAATTTGGTTCTAGATACAAATTTTATCTTAACTAACATACTAGCTGGTCTTATAAAAGATCAGCCTAAAAGAGGGAAGTTTGCAGATAACCTATAAGGTCTTCTGAGGTGAACTACTCTGGCCTCTTCAGTGACAGGGAAGGTTGAACTAAGACTGAACTAAGGGAGAAGAGTTTTTCTGGTTTGTTTGTTGGAGGTTTTTTTGTTGTTTTTTTGTTTGTTTTTTTTTCTTTTTATCTCAAAATGGAAGGCTGGGTTACAGAAACACATGAGATTTGAAGGATTGCTGTAAGAATGGAAAGCATGTGGGACATGGAGAAGGAGCCATGGCTAGTTATCAATAAAACAGCTGCTATTTCCAGATATGGCTTATGCCCACCAAAAATTGCTGGCTGGCCAGTGGTATGTATTGCATTTAAATGAGAAAAGAAAATGAGAAGCTTTCATATGAAGAGGAAGAGAACAGAATCTCAGCAGAATACAGCAACTGGAAGTATTTTGAAGAGAGGTAGCTGAAAGGAACCCAGCCATGTCAGTGAAGAATGCTGGCCTGGGTGAATCCACACAAGCAATCCTCACCTAGGACTGCACCAGTTTTATCACTGTTCTCAAAAATCACCATTCTCAAAATAGAGTATATATTTTAGGGGCATTTAACCCACCTCACCTGGAGAATTAATTCTTTCCACTGAGCAGGCTTTCATTGCATTCTTATTGATACAAGGTTTTATCTGCAGGCAGACCCAATAACTGTTCCAGAATTGAAATCAAAGCTTGTGACTATAATAATCTAATTATCTGATTACCTACATAAGAGGTATGACAGTCTCTCCTATAAAAAGACTGGGCAAGAATGAAATATGGTGTTTCATGGGAAATTCCATATTTTCCACCCCTGAAATTAAATTAAAATATTTGTCTCAAATGCAATTTGGAAAAATACCTGATTTCAGGTCAGCTTGACTTCTTTGATTTTTTTTCCTAACCTCCACTTAAAGAAAGAAAAACTTATGTAGAATTTTTAAGCCATTCTGAAAAAAAAAAAATCCATTCTGAAAATGTAAAAGCCTCTCTTTTAGAAATTATTAATATAATTTTGTATCAGGCTGACACTAATGGAACTTATATGATAGATACTATAACTTTTCTTTCCATAATGCTTTGATTTTCACAGAAGCATTAATATTCTTTGAGAAAACATTTTCTTCCCAACACCAACTTTCAGAAATTGGAGTAAAAGGATTGGAGTAAAGCTTCAAAAGCTTTCCAATGAACTGCAAAGAAGAAGAAAAAAATAAAAAAAAAGAAAAAAAAATTAGGGAGCCTAGCATTTTTTTTTTATCGCCTTGTAATAGGGGGAATCACAAGTACATTTTTAAAATCTGAGCTTGACAATGCATGGACTATTTGAGTAGTGAAAAAGAAAACCACTGAAGACCTGATTCATCAGAGCTTTTGGAAAACAAATTAATACATTCCTTTATGGTAGCATGCTTTTGATTTAAGCACAAGGTCATGGGTAAGCAATCCCTGTATCTATGATTGCTTTGATGTATCAGAGCTGCTAGCAAGATTGGTGGTTGAATTGGTGGCAAAGGAACATAGGAAGAGTCATATTTAAAGCTTCCTTACAAAAGATTACTTACAAAAGATATTGATGGTCTGTTATATGGTGTCAGTTTTGCTGTTTATAAAGTGCCAGGACAGAATGAAATGCTTTGGCTTAATTTTGTGTGTAGCAGAAATCAGGCCACAGGTCTGAGAAATCTACACAAGCTGTATCTCATATTACCTGTGGAAGAAAAGCAAAATCTTCATACAATTTTTTTAAAATTTAATTTATTGTTCATTTTCAAATGGGAAAATATTTTCTATTGGCATTTGTTTCATTATAGGTGTGTACATGATAGTTTTATTTTTCATAGAGAAGCTGAGTAGCTGTAGACTCTAGTGGTTTTGAATATTTTTTAAATTCTTGTGGGTTGTGTTTCTGTGTAAAGATCAAGCAAGAAGATTAAATGCATATACTTGTTCACTTTATCTGTGCTTCTCTGAAAAATTTCATATTTGTTTGATTTCTTCACCACCTCAAAAACATATGTACTTTGTCCTGTTTGCTGCTCAATTACAGCCAGACCATTTGGTCCATTGCAGAGCCATTCCCACCCCTCCTCAATTATTCTGGCTCCCCTGTTTCCTTCCCTGCCCAACTCACACCCTGCCAGGTGGGTACCCCGACTTGGCATCCTCATTAAATCCTCTATACTTGTGGAAGTTTTCATTGCTTGAAGCTTGCTCTCTTACTGAATAGTTAAAGGAAATAAAAAATAATTGGAACCTCCAAAGATAAAAAAGCCAAAGGAGCATTCATCAACACTGATGATAAGCATTGTAACAATAGTGATCTCCAGATAAGAAATTAGCTGTAAATTAAATGTCGTCCATCCTGCTGTATATCCAGAGTTTCAAAGCTCTTGATGTGAAGAACTTCTCAATCAAGTAAACTTGTTCATGCATTTGAATCTCTGTTGTAAGGAAAATTGTGAGGTCATCGATAGCAGTGGGATCCACCAGAGCTGACAATTGACCATCGTCCCGAGCAATCCCAAAGCACCCATCTGCAGCAGTGAGGCACTGGACATGGAAGTGTAGATGCAAAGGGCATCAAACCTGTTGTGTCCGGAGCAGTTCCGTGGTCTCACCCATTCTTCTCCAGATGCAGAACACGGCTGATGCCATCAGCTGTGACACCAAACCCATCCCTTGCTTCAGTGGGAGGGTGAAGCTGCAGAGCATGGGGCAGGCAGTGGCCTTGCTGCAGAGGCTCGAGGAGCAGCATCTTGTGCACAGCCTGCACCAGCCCAGCAGGTGCCTGGGTGAGAACTCTGGGCTTTGACACCAGCTGGGCTTGGGGCACCCACTCCCTGTCCTCTGTAAACTTAGCCCAGTCCTGATGAGCCAAACCTTCTTCAGCCAGGGATCCTTTGTGTTTCCCCCAAGTTACACAAGGCTGTTTTCTTGCCTCGGTGGGCATCTGTTCTGAGGAGCAGGAAGCTGGTCAGTCTTTGTGGCTGGAGCTAGCTGAAACCACAGCAGAACATGAGGGCTCCCTGTGCCCCTTCCACCATGCTCGTACTTCAGGATAATTTGTCATGACGTGTTCCAGTTAACAATTCTGACTGCAATTTGACTGTAAATTAGGGATGGTTTTGGTGGAATTTTTTTCTCTTGCCTTGTGGTTTGAGGGAGAGGGGAGGGGGAGTTGGCTAAATGGATGTCTTGGTTCTGGTGTCAGGCTGCTCCCACACAGTCCCATTTATCAGCAGTATGATGATCCCAGGGGTGAGCATCGAGGTGCCAGGAGTAATTAGAAATGTAGCTATCAAATGTTACTTTGTTCACCATGAGAAGTACTTCTTTTTTTTTTTTTTTTTTCCTTCGTGTGAACTTTTCACATTCCTGAGCTGAACAAAACGGGTGGAGATTTCTTCTTAAGCTATTTCTATTGTTATATAACTTTGATAGCGACGTTAAGTGAGTCTTTGCTGGCTGAGCTGAGCCTTCTGGAGCCTGTTGGGTGTTAAATGGGGTTCTCTGCTCAGTGACCTCCAACAACAACTGAAGCCTCCTGATCTGAGCTTCCTGTTGTTTTACTGGGGACGGTTAGTTTTCTATTAAGCTCATTTGAGTCCTGCACATTTTTACCCTCTGCCCTTTAAAGGGAGGGACTAATGTTAGTTTTGGCTTCTGAATGAAAACTTTGCTGTTGGGGCTCACAACAGAGCAATTGCAAAAAAAAAAACAAAAAAAAGAAAGAAAGAAAATTTAAATTATAAATCATCTTTAGCATTATGGCATGTCCATTAACAGCTGACTTCACTGTCACTATTATCTGTAGGAAATTATTTCTGTGTGAAATGTCCCAGTATCAAGCATCCTACAGGTTTTGCTAGTCATTCAAAAGTCATGAGTTATGCTTAAAAAATTGTGAGATTTAAAAACTTGCAATAATGCATATTTGGTATTTCCTTCTGCCTTTCAATGTTTAAACCTTCATGGGTACACAGAGGTCACATTTTCAGACTTTTCTCCTTAGCCCTCAGGGTGAGAAACTCAAAAATGAAGGCTGAGATTGTCAAAGAATAAATTCTTCTAGGAGATTGAGGGGCAGGGGAGCAAGGAGAAATCATATCTGTGACAAAATCCCAAGAGCTGGCAGAAAAATTAATAAGGGAGGCAAGGGATGCTTTTTTTTCCTTGCTGGTGACTGAGGATAAATAGTCTAAATCACAGTGCTGATTTAATTTATATAGATTTTACTCAAACATTAAAAAAAAAGCTAGTAGATTTCATCATCACATTTTTATGTCAAGCTGGTTCAGAGCTCCATGGTATACACTTAAAAAGCAGAGAGGATAGAATTTCAATCATAACTCCGGATTTTGTATATTCAATGGACGAAGTTGGATGCACCAATGTGGGTTCCTACATGTGTCATCTGAAGCATTTCTATTGAGTGGGAGCATTGTCCCCAGGCCTCCAGGCTTCAGCCTGACCTCACTGAAGGCAGAGCTGGTCACCCACCAAACCATTCCTCTTCTGCTGCTCCTGAAACCAGGACAGTCTCTAAGAAAATAGTTCACAATGCAACCAGATCACAAAAATTACAGCAAATTGCAGGCTGTTCAATGCATATGAAACTAATTCAGATGAAGGGAGCTGGCTTTCAGCTCACAGGTAGTAAGTAGAATTTACATGTATGTGGAGTGCCATGTCGAGGTAGGACAGAAAACCCAGGAACTGTTTTTGTTTTGTTTTTTCTAGTTAAGCGCAAATTAAATTATGCAGAAAATGCTATTCAAACAGAGCTTCATGTCACAAAATTAACAGATTAAAGAGTTCCTGAAAGTATTGGCCAAAATACAAGAATTAGAAATATTTTAAGAAAACAGTTTTGAACCAATCCACAAATGAAAAACCTCACTGTCATATTTATTTGCAGATACATGAGACATTCTGAAATAAGGCCATTTTATTTTCCCTTAGCATTATGTGTTTAATTTGGAAGTCCTGTATTTTAGACCTTCCACTGAATCAAAAACCAAAACAAAGAGACTTCAAAAGCCATTGTTACTCCATTCAAGTCTAAACTCTCCCTTTGTTCCTTTAGCTAATGAGTTTATACTGTCCTGCAGGGAGAATTGACACCAGCCTCAAGTAAATGAAAGCTGACCAAATGTTGGTAAGATCAGAGCACTAAAGTAATTATGGGTTGATTAAATGTTTATCTTCCTTACAGGTGGGAAGGGAAGAATGAAAATGAAGTGGGACGATGCAAAGAGACTGGCAAGATTCATGTGACAGTCAATCACAAGTACTACAGGCCAACTGAAGTGGTAAGAAAATGCTCTCTCTCAGCTTTGCAAATGAATAATCCAATCACTCAGCCAATAAATTGCTGCATTTGGCCAGCAGTCTGTGAAAACAGCTTAATTGCACTCCCGCTGCCAGCTTTTAGAGCTCTAAATTAGCCTGCTTGTTGGCCCCTCACAGCCAGCTACCTGGGAAGAAGCAAGGAGCAGGCGGGAGGAGCGGGTGGCCCTCTTGCAGAGACGCTGCTCGTGCTGGGGGGACTAAAACATCACATGGGAAACAAAACAAATCATAGAACAGCTCCTTGTGAATGGGAATATGGTCATCTCTTCTCCAGCTGCAAGTAGGGAAAGCAAAAGGAGGTGGGCACTGATGGGCTTGATTATGAAGTACCACCTTCTGTAGTGTTTTGTCTCCAGCCACTGAGTATCCCCTCCGCAGCTTACATCTTTCTAACTGCAGGTAGAGTGAGTGTTACCTGTTCAGCTTACATCTTTGTAACTGCAGGTAGAGTGAGTGTTGCATCTTTGTAACTGGGGCTGCTGCAAAATGCTGGTTTGGATGTGTTCATGTGCTTTGCAGGGTCCCGCTCAGCAAATGCTCATTTGCAGAACACATCTTTACTCCCAGGAATGCCTCAGTGACATCTACCAGGGGTTCTAAACCAGCACCAAATCACTAACCCCTGTGCTCCAATCACCTAATGAGAATTCTGGGAGAGGGAAAAAACTGGCAGTATTTCCAGTATTTCCTGACCATCCTGCAGGTCAGGCAGGATGGTGGCAATGCACAGAGATGGTACAGGATGAAGCCTGGTTTCTGGACACAGGGAACAGTAGCCCCAGCTGTGCTATGTGGGGGTGGGTGTACCCAGGAGAGGGTTTATCCTCTCCTGGGGAAAGTGATAGGAGCCGCACTGGCTGCTGACACAGCACTGTCTGTCAGTGTGGCCATTCAGAAGAGCTGTCTGGTTCAAGCAAGGGGGTGACAAGAGCTACCTTGTGTTGCCGACACAGATTGCAGGGTGGGAATGGGGGGCTGCATGTGTGGAAGTGGGCATGGGTCTTAAAACTGAAATTCAGAGGGGAATTGAGACTTTCATGTTACGTTAAAAAGGGCCGGACCTGTGTATTGGAATCAAATGCTAGGAAGTCATTAAGAGCTGTCTGTCATTCTGTGCTGTGGTAAGGTGTCAGGGTGATAAGGAGGACAGAGACAAAAGGACTTGCCAAACAGGAAAAGGACACTTGACCCAACAAGTCTGTGCTTTGTGAGACCCACTTTCCTGCTTTGTCATACCTCTTACTAACAAGCACATATTCGCTCCCCAGAATTCACAGCTAGTGTGTAGCTCTTTGGAAGTCCTCACTGTAGTTTCACACTATTCATGTGCTCAGACATATTCTGCTGAAATAGTGCTGCCCATGGTCTTCTTCCTCTCTGTCCCTATTGGTGTCCTTTTGGGAGCACGGTCTCTGGATTTTAAGTTCAGTTCATTATACATACTGGTTTGGGACAGTGCATAAGCACACATCCCTCAGGAACACTCATAATTTCTAGTGGGTCTGTGCATGAGAATAGGGAGGCATTCAAATACGGAGTGGAATGTGGCCTTGAAATAGCACTGTGTATAACCACAATAGAAGTCTGATGTTTATCTGAAATTACCTGGTTTGTCACAGGCTGTCTTCCCCTGAATGAGGACTCTGTCTCTATATTCCTGTGCTCCCATCCTGCCTTGCTTTTAATACAGTCCTGACTTGGTTCCTATGGAACCCAGGAAGGCTGTGAAGCTGCCCAAGCAAGGTAGTAGCACAAAATGAAGTACCTTTGTCTTAAGGAGCATGCAGAGGAACTGTGAGAGAGCTCCTCTATGAAGAGATGTGATATCCTTTTTCTGCTATCAGTTCCCATTTTAGACCATCTCAGGATGGATACCCATAATCACTTTCTCTTTGTTTTAATTCTAATTTGATTTCCATTCCTTGTCAAAGGCAGACAAACTACTGTTTGTTTCATTCGGGGAATCACATTTGTGCAATTCAAAATACTAGACCAAAAACCATCCATCACAAAAAAACAAGGAAAAGCAGTGAAATAACTAAAATGGACTCATGGCACGTGTCCCTTCCTGCCAGTTGTACCAATGCTGCTGAAGGCAAGAAAGCCTCAGGTTGACATTTTGGGAGGGGTCTTAGCCAGATCAGTTAACAGGAATTCTGCTGTTGAATCATAGCTGACACAGAAAATCTGATGCTCAGATTCTCATGTCTTATTTGGAAACATTTCTGTCTGTCTGTCTTTCTAAAATTTAACATGGTATTCTGGAAATTGAAAATAAACATAATTTAATCTTGTGTACAGTCAGTTCTGACAGTGCCAATACATTCATTTGAAAACACATTTGTTTTCTTCAGTTAGTGATCCCCGGGGTCAAGGCCTCCCATTGAAAAGCTTAGCTGTACTGAAGAAGAAACCTTGAAATGTGAGACAGTCTTCTGGTCAAACTAAGTAGACCCTTTGAATGCCTTGGCTCTAAATCTCTTCACTCTGCTTTTGACTGCTGTGGGGCCCCTTGATATTTACTGGCCTTGGGAATTGTTCCTGCTAATGCTTCTAATGCCTGTCTCTCTCCTTCCTTCCTTGTGTCTTGCCAAATACAAACCTATCAGTATCATTTCTTTCAGCTTTTATCGAATTCCTGTCAGTGTATTTTCTGACCCTTTTTAAAATGTTTTTTGGAGGCTAACTTGCTGTAAGGATTGGGGAAAATTTTTTGTTTCTGCTTTTCTTAAAATCAACAGTTTTCACAGGAGCTTCATGGCAAGTTTGCTTTCTATATTGAACTTTATATACTGTGAAAGGTGCTTTCACTTATTTTGCAAGCTTTTTAAGCACATGGCTAGAAAATTCATGTTTTACATTTGTCTTGTGCTCTAGGTGTGTAAAGACCCGTTTCCACTAAGGTTTACTCACCTGTGAGATGTAGCTACTTCAGAAATTATCTCACTAACCTTTTGTACTTACAATCAGAATGTTCGTATTGTAGGTAAGCAACTTAGTTTATACTTGGATTTAAATAATCTATTTGGCATTCACAAAAATAATGTTAAAACAACTAAAATTCCTTTCAGAAGTCAAAACTGAAATTCAATAAGCTGCCTCAGTGAGTTGGAAACAAGCAGCCCTGCAGCACGTAATGTCATAGGCATCAGGTCTCTCAAGCTCTGAAGTTGTGTGATTTTTACAGAGTTAGGGTCTGTCTTTAATTTTCTTATCTTTCAGCAGGACAATTACTACTAATTTGAATGCACGAATTTCCCCTGAAGAATTGCAAAATTGCTTCTAATTAAATTTTGCACCTTAATTAAGGAGTTTGTTGGTATGTTAAACAAGTTGAGTAAAAGTGCTTCTATTATTTTTGCATGGCAGATATTAAGCTAACAGTTTTATAGGAGTTTGCTTATTTTCACTGCATTTTCCTGCAACAATGAAGATTAACTCCAGGTCCCAATGGTCTGTTGTGTCATCACAGAACTTATATATATATGTATGTATCTCAGTTAGGAGTTTATGTCACTTCTTGAAAGGGGAAAATAAAAGAAGCCCTCCAACCATATGTAAATGGTTGCTTTTTCACTGAATCTAATGTTCTGCCTGTGTTACAGGCAATTCCTCCCTTTTCCTCCCACCTGCAGTCTCTGCAGTTGTCCTGCAGCTTGCCTAGCGTAGGAACTGCAGGTTGTATCCATGCATCAGATTTGTTATGGGCTGGCATGGCTGGAACTCTGAGGATGTACATGCATCATCAATGCAAATTTCCTTCCTTTAAGCAAGCCTGGAAACTCTGCCACAATGTGATGCTAATATTTAAGTAGTCATCTGACCTCTTATTATTCTTCTTCAAAGGAAAAAGGACATGCTAACTTCTTCCTTTTGTTATATGCCTTAAGCAATGAAGCATTTTTCTTCCAGTTCCTTCTAGCACTGATATAAATGAAATATATATAAGTATATATATGATTCCTCAAGTCTTATGTGCGTCACTTATACTAAATATACAAATTTTTGTTTAACTGTGTTTGGCCTCAGTTACCCTTTTTTCCTCCTTGGAATTAAGTAGGATGGCTTTAAATTTCAGTTCCTTCAGATGTTTTATAAAAATTCAGCTCTGTGTTTCCCATGTTTCATAGGATTCCAGTAAAAATTCCTTGGGGCATATCACATTCTCCCAAAGTCAGCTTTCTTAAAGTCAAAAACATTTCTGAACTCCTCTAAGTGTTTCTGCCCTGAAGAGCATTTAGAGTCTAATGAAACCATGATCACAAACCCCCAAATGCCCCACACTTCCACTTTAGTTTTCATACAAGCTTCATTTCCTACTCTTAAGTTCAGAGCTGCCTGTGACTGCAAACTGTTCTGATATCTGCACAAGGAAACATGTGCTTCCCTTCCTCAAGGATCTTTTTGCTCATCAATGTCAATATGTGGGCTTTATTAATACTCATGAAAATTAAATGGGAGCATTCAAGGAAGAATAATCTTCAGATGATTTTCCTGTCTATTTTCCTCTAGCAGTCAGGTAAAGAAGTTGTGAATTGTCATAAAACTGACATTCTTCCCTTATCTGTTTTCTTTCCTCCTTGTTCTGAAAATGTATGTCAACATCTGAAAACTATTGCCTCTGCTGTCCTTAATTCTCCTCCAGGCTGACTTTGCTTCTGTCTCCTCTTAAATGTTTATATTTTTCCTTACTTTAATCTCAACATTATCTCTGCATTGCTTTGCCATCCTCTTCCTTTTATTTGTCCCTCCTGCTAATAAAACCTGCCGTAGATTGTTTGTTTGTTTTAGTTAAGGCCTTACATATCAGGCATTTGAGAGGTATCTTTGAAAATATACATGTCAAATTCAGCCAAGTAAAATAATGATTAGTAGTAACTTGTCTCTATAGCATCTAAGAGGCACTTAACATATTCTAAATATTTTTCAACAAGTATGTGAAAAAGGGGTTTTAAAAAAATAGCACCACTGTGTTTCTGCCTCTGAGACATGTGCATGGCAGAGCAGAGAGCTCGAGTGATATCATGAAGTGGCAGCAGAGCTGGGGGAGAGCCTGATGGCATTGTGTTCTGCTGTCATTCCTGGGGATGCAACCATCCTTGCACAGGTAGCTTTCTATTTCTTTTTTTTAATTTCATCCTGATTTTGTTCATCTTACTTCTCCTTAGAAGAAAGGAAGATCATTATTGCTATCAAGTTTTCTTCGCAATATGTCACCAAACCAAAGAAGCTTCAGCAGGCTCATGTCCAGTCTTGCTCTGTGTCTGGTTTAATTCTCTTAACAGACTCTTAGTAGCAGCACTAACTTACCTCCTTTCTAGTGGGAGCAGATACCTAATATGTGCCCCTCTAGCCCTCCCACACAAATTCTGACTTTTTGCTTCATAATTAGCTCATTACATCACTATTAGACCGGCACATCCAGTAAAGGAATCCCTCTGGACACCACTGCTCATACGCTGTGCTTTACTCAGTTGCTTCTCTTTGCGTCACCCTGCTCCTCCTCTGCTGTGCCTCCAACAAAACATTTCTCTGGCAACTTCTACAGCTGGCTCTGTTCCTCTTCTTCCTTCACCATCTCTTTCCCTGCTATCATTCCTGAGTTTTTGAAACAAGCAATGTGTCATCTCTGACCTTCACATCTTCACTGATCTTCCTGAGACCCTCCGAGTCTTCTCTCCTGTCCACTAAGAGGGAAGAGGAAGAGAGTGTCCTTACCTCCTGGGGTCTAGGTTGGAGTGCTTTTGCACCTTGGGTGTTACACCGTATGTTCATTTACGAGACCAATAGTTTTATTTTGGAAATGTTCAGACTGGCTGAAGAAATCTCTCACATTGACTTTGGGCAGTGCAATTTTCCGTTCTGAGTAGGTGAAGAGACCATAAACCCCATTGCAAAGCTGGTGTGAAAAGATAAAGCTTTTTGTCATCCAGGAAGGGCTGGTGGTTTTGATTCATAGCTCCTTTTTCTAAATGCTGTTGACACGTAGCAATTAGTGGCAGTCTTGGATGTGACAGATCCGGGCTCAACTCCTGAAAACAGATTTTTAAATTAAACTTAGGAGGATTAAGGCTGAGGGACAGGTGAGTGAGGATAGAAGGCTGTCTATCTCCTTAATTAGACCCTACCTGATTCAGCTGTGCATCCGAGCAAGTGCTGCACTTCAAGGGCATGCATAGTTAATAGGGACAGGTTCCATACTAGCAGCTAAGAGTGTGCTTATGTGCATTGCTGCATCTTAATATGAAGGAGAGCAATTTATCTGTAATGGGAACCCAGAAGTCCAGCCCAAACATTGTGGGAGCTCAGGAGGTGCCAGATGATTATTCTTGTTTGCCTGCTCCAATGTACAGTGCCTGGGAGCAGAGATGCTGAAATCTCAAGACACTTTCTTTAGTCAGGTTCTTTTAGGGTAGCTTCGCAGGCAAGAAGGAATTATACCAAGTTCATGCAGTTTGTAGTTTTAATTAAGTGCTCCAGCTCATAATTCTTTTCTGCCTTCCTGGCAGTGGGGGGTCTTACTGCCACCTCTTCACTTATTCATGTTTATTCATGCACAGAAAATCTCTTTTTATGTCACCTCTTCTCCCCTTGCCTCCCCCTTCTCTTGGCCTGCCATTTGGCCTCCTCCTCCCCCTTGTTATCTCTCTGTTGTCTCACCCTCACTTGGACCATCCCTTGTTTTCTTATCACTGCCTGTCCTATGCCTGTTCCATACAAACACTCCAGCAGATGTGGTGGGAAATGCAAAGCCTCTGAAGGGAAGCCACAAGGGTGGGAGAGAGCCTGGGGCCAGCGAAAGCCACAACAGAAGTCCAGGCTCAGGCAGCAGCACCAAGACACATTTGTCACAACTGCTAAGTGTTCCCTCCTACCACCTATAGCCTATTCCTCATTTTCTATGTGAGATCAGACATTCAAAAGAGACAAATTGTGGCTCAGACCAAATTTTGGAGTGTCCAGTGAGACTGGCAGGGGCTCCACACAAACCTGTTCCCATCAGGGTTTTCTGAAGACCTTGGTGTCAGAGGTGCGTGGGGTCACTTACACACCTGATTACTGTCCACATTCAAAAGTGGGAGCGTGTCTCAGGATCTGTCTCATTTTCAGATGCTGTTTATTTTATTTTACAATGGGTTTTTAAAAGCCAGGTGATATGGTAACAAGACTGTTCTTGTTTTGACTGCATTTCCCATGTCGTTGTAACCTTTTCTTTTGAGTGTGCTGTGCCAATTCAACCCTTGCAACACTTTTAGAATGGCAGCAGAGAACTGTAAATGACATGATTTATATGAAAATAAAAATGGCTTTTGAATGCAGAGGATATGAGACAGAGGTAAGGTTTCCTTCAGCAAATCTGGAATTAAGGGCTGGACTTAGGGCTAATTTCTCCAGCCTTAGCCAGAGCTTGCTTGCCTTCAGCTGTTTGTATTTTATTTTATGAGTGAGTGGGTGTACAAAGGAAGATGACAGCCCCAGAATGTTCATGTGTTTCATCTGTAGTGTAGGTTGTAGTGTTGGCAAAAGCAGTTTCTGCTGGGTTTGGGTCAGCAGAGGCCTTGACATCAGCCTTTTCAGCATGGAGTCCTCCAGTCAAGGTTTTGCTGTGGAAATAGGTGTCTCCAGCCTGGGTATGCCATGGCACCTAATGTTTTTCTTCTTGTAAGGTAGTACTTCAAGCCACTGATTCTCAAAATCCTATGCCACCTCTTGCAAAATATTTATCATTGTTTCTTTGGTGCTGCTGGAGATATTATGAGAGTGAGTACAGTTGTCCCTCTGAGGCACAGTCTGAGGAAGCGTGAAAGAGCTGTTTGGACCAGGTTAGGAGAAATGCACAAAGGCATAGTAAGTTCCTAGGAAGGAGGAGAGTGTGGTGGTTTGTCTCCAAAAGGTTTCATTTCCCGATTTTTCAGGTTTTTCACAGTCTGAAAGTGGCAGTAGGTGTGTATCAATTTCTTTTATTTCTTTAGTTATCTGAAGTTTCTTCCTCTAGAAAATGTGGGATGTTTTAACTTAACCAATGGGAAAAAAAAAAAGAAAAAAAGGTAAAACAAAAATTCTGGTAAAAAAAAAAAAAAAAAATTGTCCCTTCAGTTTTTCTAAGGAAAGCCTAATTTGCAAGGTACTTTTCTGGGGGAGTCAGACTTCCTTTTAATTTAGTCCTAGAGGTTGTCTGTCTCCCACAAAAAGTTAATAAGGAGTTTTTGTTCAGACTCATCCCTGTCCTTCACCATTTGCCATTTCTCTCAAAAGGGAAAATAGTTGAAAGGAGGTGGAAGTTTGGAAGTGGTTGTTTAAAAAAATGAACCTTCACCTTTCTCCTCTATCACCTTTAGAGTCATCATTTGTAAATTAACCACTTCATGATGGAGGCACGAATAGGTGGGACCTTTGCTATTATTGCTACCCTCTGATGATGATGATGTTGAGGAGTGTTTGTTGAGTGATGTTGAGAATCACCTTGCATATCTTCTTGTCTCACGTTTGTATTCCAGAAAAAAAACATAGCAATGATTAGGACTGTGTCAGAACTTAAGAACCTTTTACATTGTTAATTATTTTTTAGTATCCTAAATGCTTCCCTTGTTTTCAAGAAGACTTGTATGGTTGAATAGCAGGGGAAATTGAGCCTTGAAGATATAAACAACTTTTAAAAAAGGAGGGGGGAGGGAGAGGAGGAGAAGCGTTGTTGCTGAATAAAACCCGAGAAGAATTATCTCTGTGTCATAACCATCTACAGTATTTGTCATGAACCAGGAAATGGTTCTACATGCCCATCTTGGATGTTCCCCAAATTGTCTGATGTCCCAGCTGGATGGGTGAAAGAGGAGACAGCAATTATCTGCAGGGCAGGAGAGACTTAAACATTAAGAGCTTTATGCCTAGGATCAGCTGGAATTTTTTGCTCATTCCTCACATATAGTCTCTGAGCTCACCAAAGCAGACAATATGAAAAATATTAACAGGATTCAAGAAGACATTAGTAATAGATTAAGAGTGCATGCCTCTCTTGTGAGACTTTTTCTTTCCTGGTTTCTTTTTTTTTTTCCTTTCTAAATTCTAAAGGTGAGTAGGTGAAGTCAATTTTAATAATTCACAGACAATAATACATCTATTTCTCGTTTGACAGAGCTAGTGTTTAAACTATTAGCATTGTCTGGCATAACATGAAACAGGATCAGTCACTCATCCCTTTGAAACCTCTAACCTGGCCTCATTTGAATTTCTTCCTTCCAGCTTTGCCAGTACATTTTAATATTCTTTGTAGAGCTCTCAGCTGCCTTGTGACTTCAGACTTTATCTACCAGGTTGTGGTTAGGAGCAGCGTGAGACAGCACCATTCCTCGTCAACTTTTCTATATGCGATGGCACAGGAACCTCAGTGCTACAGATAGCCATTGAAATTCAAAACAGACCACTCAACTGCTCAACAGAAATCGATTTTTAAATGAGCTTTTCTTTTTGGAACACTGTTCTGCAATTTTTGAAAGCACTCTTGGTTTTTTTTTTACTTTTTCCAAATTACTGGACTGGTACTACTTTGCGGTTATGCTTTGTGTTGATTAGGCGTAAAGGAGGAGGGGGAATAACAATAATGAAACCAAAAAAATATGGTTTAAAATAGGACACCTGCCTGGTTTTTTTACAGTGATCTGTGGCAAGTTCATGTGTGTAATTCACTACATCTGTTACAAAGTTAGTGCTTGCAGACCCTAGTTTTAAAAATTTCCAAACCGGGTAACTAGGAATTGAATTGCTTTTGTTCTTATTTTTAATTTTGTTTGACCCATAGAATACTGTGCTCTTACCTTCTGTTTTTGAAAGCAAACCCAAATATTGAAGCTTCTTTACAATAAAAAAGACTTCTGACTAAAATAATTGGCTGCCACTATAGGTTTTCCTTAGATAGCAGTTGTAAATTTCCAAACCACTAATCTTTGGCAGCATTTTCCTCTTGATCCAAGTTTCTGTTTCCATGTGTTGGTGGAGATTAAAAAGTGGGTTATGAAGATGAAATTGGAACCAAAGGAAATGTGAGGTTTTAGGAAAAGCTCAGGTAGGGCCAAGTTTGCTCTGTCCACTGTTTTCATAACTATGAAACAAAGCCTACTGGGGCCTCTTCTAGTACTGCTGTGTCACCACTGATCTCACATTGTGACATTTGCTTCTCACTCAAAACCATTCTTCTGTAGTGCTAATCCTATAAAATTACCACAGTCTTTTATCCTGCACATAATTGGCTGAAAGTGCTGGCAGATGAGTATCCAAGGTAGTATTTAGGTGTTTTTCCTGACCTTCCTTTCTCTGTCTCCTCCCCAAGGTGCTTATTGTTACTAACTTTGTATTTTATATATTTGTTAGATGCCTTCTGGATGGCTTCTGGGCTTAAAATAAAGGCCAAAATTAATCTTGACTGATGAAGTGAATCCCAAGAGTGAGATATTATTATATCAGGTATTATAAACAAAAAGTTATCATGACTAGAATGTGGCTAGCCCTACAGGTAAACCACCCACCTCTATAGTAATTCAATAGCTGTGTGGCATAAATGCAAGGGGAAAGGGGGCACAAGAGTAAAAACAAAAACACAGGAAGGTGCCTTATTCACCACAACAGAGATCCACAGCAGTGAAGACTTATGAGCACTTGAAGAACAGCCAAAGGGAGTTGGTGATGGATGACGGGCAGTTTGTGTGCTGGAAAGCTCACAAGAAGTATTCTTATTTTTGCCTTCTAGTATTAGCAACCACAGTTAATTCTACTTTGGCATGACTGCTGAACGGAATTAAGGGAAAAAAAAAAAAGATTGGCTTCATTAAGATCTTAAATATGGCTTTGTGAAGGATTTCCTACTTCAGAGTAATGCCTGGACAATTATCTTTGATACCCTTGATAACACAGCTTGCTATGACTGAGAATACCATGGATGCAAACATCTGCATCCAGCGGCCACTTCAGCTGGGATATACTTTCAGAGTTTCGGGGCCATGCTTGCTGAGTGGAAAACTTCTGGGGAAAACCCTTCATACGTGCAGGAACGTGACAGCTTGTGCACTTGCTGTGGGTTTTGTGAAGATCAGCATTAAATACCAGAGTTCATCAAATGGGCATTTTGTACACTGGCATGCAGACAACTCATGACTTACCAGGACTTTGAGCTGGGAGGGACCATTTAGAAATATGACAGAGTGGTTGGAGTTGTTGTTGCTTTTGGCTGGGGCTGCCAAGTATTGTCCTATTTATCATGGAGAGGGGAAAGGGCTTGCTGAAGTGGTCAGAGGAATGTAATCAATAACTGTTTTTCCACACACCAACAGATGGATGCCAATGACAGCTAGAGACAGAAAGAGCTAAATGCATTAGATGCGAAAGCCTCCTTGGTTTGTATACCAATTTTCCCCTTGTTGCTGACTACCTTTTTTCCTGTAAATCCTGTGGAATCTGTGTTGTCGCTCAATGTCTTTTTTAACTGCCAAGAGCTCAGAGAGACACTGCAGAGCAAAACCTCAAAGCCTCTAGTGTCCTCAAACACTGGGTGGTGTAAAGGCTCTCTCAGGGTTCCTGTATAACCTGCTAAAGACAGTTCAGGAGATTGGCGTGCTCCAGTAGATGTATCACACCTGTGTGTCACTTCCAAAAGCCATAAGAAGATTCTTAAGGCAGAGGAATGAATTTTATACCAAGTTCCTCTACAGGAGAATGTTCACTTTGGATCAGGGTTCAAAATGAATGAATATCTAGTTAGAATTTTTTTGCATTTCCCTTTTATTCAATGCTATCAATTTGCCATATTTTTGCCTTCTCATGAAAAGTACCATGTAACCAATTCCAGTGATCTCTGTAGAAATGCACCTTGAAGAGAAGCATGCTGTTTATGTAAACTATTTTAATGTGGATTATTGATATTAGAGAAATTCCTGAATAAGGAAGGGGAAGGTTAGACATTTCTGTAAGGATTCAAATGTAAACAGTAATGCTAATGGGAAAAGATGACTTGACAATGCACTGGCAGAGGTAAACAGAATCATTTCTGTGAAAAGGGTGTTGACAAGCAGTGATTTTTGGGAAGCCTCCAGGCAGAGTCCAAACTCTGACTTTGGGATTTAGACAATATAAAAATTATTATTTAAAAAAAAAAAAGACAACTCAAACATTTACATCAGCTGTGCCTGCAAGTTTTTCATTTTTCTTTTTTTTCACATACTTTTGTTCTATTAAACATTTCCAGAAACTTTGTACAGTTAAGCCTAGCACTGTGAAAGGACTAATATCTTCTTTTGATAAACTCTTCCTGTGTTGCTTTTGTGTCAAATCAAGTATATTTCAGCTTCAAATTTAGGCTTCTTCAAAAGAATAGAATATGTAGGGCCTTGAGCCTGATAGACCTCATGGGGACCTGAACTGAAGTAATCCCATTGAGTATCATGTTGTTGAATATGAAGTGGCCTTGAATATTCCCATGGCCTTAGGCATAGATACAGAGATGGCTCCCTCCAAAATCAAGTCCCAGGCATGCTGACAAAATAATTTCCTCATGTCCCATACAGTGTTTTGCTTTGCTTTGTTCACATACCCCAAATTAATTTTTATTTTGCCTAAAAAGGTGGTGCTTTGTGGAGAGGGAGCTTAAAAGCATCCTGTTTTGTTGCTTCTTTTTTGCCCCCTCTAGAAAACATCCCACTTATTGCTGCTGCAAAGAAAGCAGATTCCTCTTTCTGTACCCTCAGATCCCTCCTGAAACCTCTCTTGTTGCCTTCAAAAATCACTGCACACTAGTGATGTGCTATGACTTCTTGAGCATCTTGACGAAGGCTGTTGTTTGTTGTTGTCTTCTTGCACTGTGTCTCTACTTACTTGTGCTCCATTTCCTGTACTGAGGGCATGGGACTTGATTTAGCCTGAGCAAAGGAGAAAAATCTAGTCACAACAGTGTGAAATGCTTCAGTGTAGCAGAAACAGGGTAAATTAGCTCATATAAAAGCCTGTTTGCCATGGTAGCAGTATGACTTCATGTTGTTAGCTGGTTCAGTTATGTGCAGCATGGCCTTGGATTATGAACACTTTGTGCAGGAAAATTTCTTTTGGTTCTGATTTGCAGTGCAGTTAGAGCAGGAAGACCCTGGGTGATTGGCAGAGGTCTTCAGACACAGGCTGTAATAATCACCATTATATCTTTGTAAAGGTTTTAGAGAAACATATGTGGGAAATACATCTGTTAAGATTCTGCCCCATAAATGCTGACTGTCATCTTCATGCAAAAGCTGAAGGAAGCATACCGAGTGTCTGGGTAACAAGACAGCTTTTCAGTGCCCTGAGACCCAAGGAGCTTGTCCTCTTGCTGGAAATTCTTTGGATACCATCTTTAAATGTTTTACAGTATTTTTATTAGTACTTTCCACTCTTTGGTGGATCAATGGGAGTCTGTTCTGAAATTTTAGGCACTTCTTTCTTTGCATTAGCGTTTCAAATTAATGGTCTGCAACAGTAAACTTACATATTTGTACTGACACATTTTTTAAATATAAAGCTCTCATGTTCCTGCGGTTAAAGGAAGATCCAAAGAAAATGAGAATATCTGGCACTCCACTCTCCACTATCAGCTCATTAGCCGATTCTGCAAATTTATTCTTCATGCGGAAAAAATGTTGTGACGTATTGGCTTGTTGGCTGTATCACACAAGTGTTACACTGCTAACTGTGTTACTATAAATCTCAAACCAGTGCATATTTTCAGCAGTTGCAAGGTGTCCTCACAAGCAGTCCTGGTGGCACACTTCAGTAAGACATATTTTAGATTCAAAACGCTGGAAACATTGTGGGCAGGAAATGTGATTTCATCCAGCCCTTATACGGATTGTATTGTACCTGGCTTTTTCCTCTTTCAAAAAGATGCAATTAGAATCATAGACTAGACTCATAGACTGGAATCACAGCATATCCTGAGTTGGGAGGGATCCACAAGGATCATTAAAGTCCAACTCCTGGCCCTGCACAGGACACCCCAGGAGTCATATGATGTGTCTGAGGGTGTTTTCCAAACACTTGTTGAACTCTGTTAGGCTTGGTGCTGTGACCATTTCCCTGAGGAGCCTGTTCCAGTTCCCAAACACCCTCTGGATGAAAGACCTTTTCCTGTCCAGGCCATTGCCTTGGGTCCTGTCACTGGTCACCACAGAGAAGAGATCAGTGTCTGGCCCTCCACTTTCCTATGTGGGGAAGTTGTAGAAGGCAGTGAGGTCTCCTCTCAGTCTCTTCTCCAGGCTGAACAAACCAGGGTCTCAGCTGCTCCTCAAAAACCTTCCCCTCAAGGCCCTTCACCATCCTTGTGGTCCTCCTCTGGATGCTCCTCTAATGGGTTTATATCTTTTTTATATTGTGGCACCCAAAACTGCCCCCAGCACTCGAGGTGAGGCTGCCCCAGAGCAGAGCAGAGCAGGACAATCCCCTCCCTTGCCTGGCTGGCAATGCTGTGCCTGATGCCCCCCATGGCATGGCTGTCCCTCCTGGCCACCAGGGCACTGCTGACCCATGTTCAACTAGCCATCGACCAGGACCCCCAGTTCCCTTTCCATGGGGCTCCAGCCTCTGGTTTCCCAATTTGTACATCAAGTACCTAATAGATCCACATGCACCTATCCTGTAGTTTTTCTACTAAAAATCAAAAATTCATAGTTAAGGATCAGTTTGTCACTGATTTGCTGTGGCCCTTGGGGAGTTTTATATGATTTCTGATGCTACAGACTCATCAAGTTTTGTGCAGAGAGTTTGGAAACTCATTTTAATTTACACTGTGACCTTCCTGTACTTCTACAAGAAAATGGGATTTACAGGGGAAATGTATTATTATCAAGCTACTTGAGAGAAGACTTAGTTATCATCTTATTTCTGCTAATGGCAATGTCATGAGGAGATTGTACAGTATTTTTGCAGGGCTGAGGCTTGTCTCTTGTCCTGTATCTTTTCAGTTTGTGCTGGTGCACTGGGTGACTTATGCCTCTCTGTTGAGATAGACTGTCTTAATACTTTATTACTCTCCCTAGCCTTACTCTTAATTCTCTGCATTTTCATCACATAATTATCCGTTTTCCAATAACATCATTACTCATTCTACTATTTTCCTTTCTCTTTCCCCCCAACTGTCTGTTATCACTCCTTTCTAAATGTATTTTAGCCATTGCATTGTTACATCTCTTTAGAGTTAAAATACTTGTTTTACTTATTGCTTTTTCTTTTTCTCAAGAGAAATATGAGACTCTGGCCCCAGAACACAAATTCCCCACTTCTGTTACGCCTCAGCATCTATACTGCTCTCTGTTTTCGCTCCCCGGCTGGCTGAACATGCAAGTGTCTTATCAATAGTTTTGCAGAAAGAGAACATACGGTTTTATTCTAGGAGATGCATTTTAAAAACATCTCCAAGAACCCCAGAGCAAAAGCAAAAAAGCACATGCCTGGAAACATTCTGGCAAAAATAAGGGAAGGAGTCCAGCTTCTTGGTGTAGGTTGTTGTCGGGGGTTTTTTCCCAGATATTGGTAAGTAAGTGAAACAGAACTTGATTTGGTGCTCATTCTTGATGAAATGCATGTGTTGTGCACATACATGTGCTTTCTCTCTCTTTCTTCTCTGTTTAAATCCCATTTAAACAGTGCTCAGTGACTGCTGGGAGTTGTAATCCATGTGCAGCTCTGTCATGAGGCAAACACCAGCTGGAGGGACAGCTCTACAGCCTCCAACCAGTTGAGCTGCTGAGGAGTCATAAAAGAGTGGAAAGGGGGTTCATGAGAACTCAAACAGTGCCTTTTGGAAAGTGTTTCTTACACTCTCTTAAGAGTGTAAAAGTCTGTATCTTGTACAGCTTCTTGTACTTAGCCAGGGACAAGATTACATAACAGAAAATGACAGAACTTCACAGCCAAATTGGTACTTTCTCAGATTTGTTTGACAAGGTATTTCACACAGCTTCAGAGTAGACTGAAAGCACCTATAAAAACCTGCTGTTTACTACACAGAAAGAAAAACAACTTTTTTTTTCTTTTTATTGAAGGAAACTTTTTTTCCCCTGACAGAATTACGAACAGTTGTGAATATTTCTATTTGGTTCTTTACTCCTGATAGATGTTTTCATTAGCCATCTCTAAGGTCCATGTTTGGGTGTATTTGTAAAGGTTATCTGAAGAAATACAGATGTTTGGAACTTTACCATTCTTTTAATTAAATAACGTGTTAGGGTATATTTATAGCTTTGCTGATTCAGAGCCATAGGTTAACAACTCTTGTACTCCAATACTATTGAGTAATTGCCCAGAGCACTATCCTAACACTTCTGTAAAACAAAGCACTAGGGACTGTTAGTGTAGAAAACTGCAGAATTTTATAAGGGAATTTTACCAGGGAGCACTATTAAAAATAAATACCTCTATTTATGGGCGTTGGCTAATGAGTGGAACATTAGAAAAAGATGCTAAGTAGTGATGGCTTCAGCAGCAGAAATTACAAATGACAACAGATATTTGTGAGTGGGGAAGATATCATAATTGCAACAGATATTCATGAGTGGGGCAGATATCATAATTGCTATTACTGAGCTTCCTGCCATGTTTAATTGGTGTTATGGTCAAAAATAGCAAAGTAATTTGTACCTGTACCATAGAAGAGCAGATCTTGAGAATGTTTGGTGAGGGTATTAGTTAGAACAAATGTTCTCGCTACAAGGTATTTGGACTTGGGGATCTTCAAATTAAGTACATCCCACCCTTCCTGCTTGTAGTTGTCTGCCAAAGCAGCACACTAAAAGGTTAGTGAAATGAGAGCCTTGTGAACTGTTGTAAGTGGAGAATGAGATGGTGGATCCTCTTACAAACTGTGTAGATCCTCTTAGGAAAATATGTTGAAGTGACTGTAAGTTGTGGGCTGTGAAACAGATTTCTTAACACTTGACATACACTACATATGGGGCCATTCACTCTTCAGATGGAATTAATTTTAATGTACTGTGGTGCTGGTGCCCGTTGTAGACCATCTTGCAGCATACAGTGGCTGAAGAGGCAAAGTATGGAAATGATCAGTCAGGTGGAGGTTGAAATCCTGACCACAGGCTTCAGTGGAGCCCAGGTCTCATTTGCATGGTGTGTTTTCACAAAAGGGTTTCTACTTCCTGCAGAGTAGATGCATTCAGTAAAATGCTTTATGCCCCTCAGTGAGGGTTTTTGATGCAAGAGGAGGGAACGGTAATCCTGCCCTAAGTCTGGGCAGTGTAAGAATGGGAATTGTGGTTAAAATCATTTTCTTTCCTTTTGGTAATTTAAAGAAACACACATGCACACATATGCACACAAACACTCTGTCCTGTCCTGTCAGTTTGGAAACCTTTGCCTCTTTTCTGCTGCTTTTTCTCTGATGAAATGCTGCAATTAGAAGACCTCGTGCTGCAGCTCCATGGCCATTCAGATGCTTTCACTTACTCTCTGTGATCATTAAGAACATCAGCTTTGCAGAAAAGAAAAACAGTGGTACCATGCTTAATTCGCTCCCAGACTCAGTCCCACGGTAATAACTGACAGTGATCACGCTACTATTAGATAGAGGCTTAGAGGGACACTGCAGGCAGTTCCCTGGTGTCTTAAGTCATGCTTCAGGGTAGAATTTGTGAGCAAGGCATCCCCTCCAGGGTTACTCACAGAGGAAGGAAGGGATGGCCAGTGTCTTGGCCCGTAGGCTTGAAATTCTTGCCAGCAAAGCTGGAGCTCTATGAAAAGGTCTGCAGTTCAGCAGCGTTGTGGTATAAATACACCTCTGCAGCCAGGAGCAGTGGAAAGACAGAGACACAGAGGGAAGGCTTACTTTAGCTGTAAGTGTTCATCCTTTGGAAAACAAGTATTTTATTTCACCAGTCATACCCAATTCAAAGGTTCTTAATATAAGCATCTCAGAAGTGACCTCAGTTTTCCAAATCAGCTAACACTGACTGAGAGGCATTGTTGACATGATAAAGAAAAGTAGTATATTTACTGCAAGTAACCTTGTCCAAGCATAATTGTCTTCAACAGTGGCTGACTTGGCAACTAAGTGGTGTTTTTTGTTGATTTCCATATCCCATTACCTTCAGATAAAATGCTGGTCTTTTATTTGGGGGGTGCTATGTGCCGAGAATAACAAATTTTACTTAGCTGACACAAAATAATACAAGTACAAAATTTTGCATGTGTTCAGTGACAGTTCTGACCATAGGCTGGAAAAAACTGACCTCTCTTCAGACAAGCAGAAGAGCCATTGTACACTTTAAGATTAAACTGAAGATTTTTAGTGTCCAAGTTACTTGCATTTTGAGGTGAAGGGTTGATAGTTCTTCAAAATAAAAGTTTCAAAGTAAAAGTTTTTCTTTGGAAAAACAAAACAATAATTGTTGTTTCAGCAAGATTTTCAACTTCAGAAGCTTTTTATGACTTTAAATTCTCCCTGTGTTTTCAGTCCTAAGCTCTTGATCTAGGATTGGTGTAATATAACACACATTATGCTTGGCTTCCTAAACAAGTTTTTATTAAGTTACTGTGCTCTTTGCAATCTTGGAAACTTTTTAATTCTCACTTCACAGCTATCTCTGTATGCGATGCAAACACTGGCTGTAAAATGAGCAAGTGGAACACCTCCCTGCAATTAAGAAAGGAGGTGGTTTCCTCAGTGGAAATAATCTGCATTGGCCATAACAAGAACTACAACTCAGCATCTCATTTAACACTTCAGATTGTCTTTGCATATGTGGGCTAGAGTCCAACAGCTTTAGGAAATCCTTGGTGGATAGTAATCTGGAACACAAAAAGCAGAAGTAATACTTCAACACAATTGATAGCTTCTACTTACCAGCAGTCTTTGGGCTAAATTATCACGGAGATGCAATTAACTGTCTTTCACGGAGAGGGTGGGTCCTTCCAGATCCAGGAGGAGAGGTCACAGATGGGGTGGTGTGGTTATGTGGTTAAGGGTAATTTGGCTTGCTCAGAAAAAGGTCCAGGCTCCGGGCACTTAGGCTGAGCACATGCGAAGCCAGACAGCAAGAAATACCATGTACCACCAGTCTACCACATCTGCCACCAGGCGTGACCCATCCAGACTGCAAATTCAGGCTTTTTCTTTCTTTTTTCTTTCTTCCTGTGTTTTCTGTCAAGAAAGTAACTTTGACTTGCATCTCTGACTCGCCCTAAGGAAAGGGACACAATCCAGTGGGCAGTCTTTCGTCTTGTTGACTCTGTGGAAAGGAAATAGATTATAATCTTTCCTCCAGGTATTTGTTGTGCTGAATTCCCTCAATGGGCTCTCAAGTATTTTATTATGCATTTCATAGGGCTCCTCAAGCTATAAACTCCAAAGTGGGAGAGAGTTTCATTATCAAAGTTGTGATTAGTGCCGTGTCCAAATGTGAAATAGGCAAGTTAATAATTTGTTTACATGTCTGAGACAAAGCAAATAGAGAGAGTCACTTCTTGTTGAGAAAACATGCTTTCTTGGCAGAGCTTAACATGGATGTTTCCAGCAGAATCTTCTTTCTTTTGAGTCTGTCTAGTGTAGGAAGAGAAGTGTTAGCTTCCCAGTTCAGTTTGAGATTTGACAATGCCCAAGGGAAGGGATGCGTCAGTTTTAAGGAATCCCCCACGCCCCACAAAACTTGGAAATTTTACATTTATAACATCATGTCTGCCTCGAGGAGGCAAAATGTTGTTATCAGTATTAACCTTTAGCTAGTTCTGTGTATTATTTTCAGATGGGCATATTTAACTCAAAAGCCAGCCTGGCTACCACTCTGCATCAATTCTCAACATTTTATGGACATCATCATTTAAGTATCACCTTATGTATAAATAAGCAAGGTACAATCATGCTTTGAAGAGATCTGAGGATCTTTAACTGGTGTTAATAGCTGGACCTTCTTTGACTTGTTTTTCAAGGCACTTTTAAAGGCAGTCATAAGGATGTGGGACAGTTTTGTTGACACAGCCCATTTGGACCTTCTCTTCCTGGAAAATATCCACAGACCGAGCAAGCTTTGTGAACCTTGTCATTAAACATTTTATGCCTCCTCCCAGTTGCACAAATATCACTTGGTTGCAATGGATGTTCTGTCCTTGCAATTGAGACATCAATTTCTTCCACATCTATCACAGTTTATATTTTTTCTCTATTTGTGTGATGTAGGAAAATCGAACTAGTGTATTTGGGATCCAAAGTAGCCATGGGATAATGGAGATTGCCACAGCTGCAGTCACAGGCATTTGCTTTTCATATTTTCTGAAATGGATTCCAAGCACAGAAGTGAGACCTCAGTCTGTCCCCCTGTTATTCAGTATGTTGTGTTACCTCCACCTTGTCCTTCATGTCCTGTGAGTACTTGTCTTGAAGTCCTGGCCTGCAGAAGCACGTGCTGAGCTGCACCCTCCCACTGCGTGTTTTCATTTCTCCCTGGTGCAAAGCAGGCCCAGGGAAGTGGCAGCCAAAGCAGTGACACAAAGTCGCAGGCAGGACTTAGATGGAGCCTTTATGAAATTGCAGTGTGCCTGTTCTGTGAAGGCAATGCTTTTCAAATGCTGGATTGAGCACCAAGAAGAGCTGGGTTAATGGAAAAAAAAAGGAATTGCTTTACCTCCTCTTTTGTCCTTCAAAAGCCACTGGATTCTGAGTGGAAGAGGCATTGTAGTCTTGCAGAAATTAAAAATAATTTTAAAAGCAAGGAGGAGAGCAGCATAGCTGTTACTTGATTTTGGAGGAACATGTTCTCAGCATTTCTAGATGTAGAAAATTCCTTGAAAAATCCCAGCAGATTAATATTTTCCTGTCTGGTGAATCTGGCACAGAAACTAAGATCTGGGAATTATGATCAGTTTTAAAATTTTACAGATCATGAGAAATCAAACCAGAGGAATGTCACTAATTCATTTCATGAGGTGTTCATCTCTGCACTGCCAGGAGAATAACTGCTATATTTAACTGAGCAACAGCTCTTCAGCCAAAAACAGCGGATAGTCCCAACTCATTAGTTAGCTAAGCTTCATTTCTCCCTCCCACTCCCTTCTATCATATCTCTGATGGCGCAAAGCCCATTGTAAAATTGAAAGTTGCCTTTCATATGGCGAGGCTGCACTGAAGGAGTAGCATTAAATGTTTATCACACATTTTACTTTCCTCACTCAGATGTATTTAAAGGATAGATAATTTCCATCCCTGATGGCCCCTGCTGCTTTAATCCAATTATTTCTTTAAATGTGCTAATAGGCTGATTTCCAGTTTACAGAATGCATTTTCAGGCTGAAGTGAAGTGCTGTTCAAGAGGCAGCACTAATTTCAAGAATGAAAATTAAGGCTGTGCTTTACTTGAACTGTGTTGTGCTGGTAGATTGAGATCTGACTGCAGCAGGGGGCTCTGACTGTGAGGGCTGGCTGTGTTTAACACACCACCAGCATTCAGAAGGTTCAAACAAGCATGTCCACTTCTGAGTGCCATGCTTGCCATTCAGTTTCTGTGTATGCAAGCCATTCATCTCTTCCACTCTTTGCTGTGATATTCAATGCAATGTGGCCCTTCCTTAGCAGCTTCACTTGATCACTTGAAGAACCAGAGCCTTAAAGAAACCATGTGAAATACTGTGTAAAGAGATGACTTCATAACTAACCTGGCAGTACTTCTGTACATGAGCAGCCTTGCTGAACTCAAAGTAGGTTGTGGATATCCCAAAGGATGGAAAAGCTGTAGGGCTTGTAAGTAACAAGGTTGACTAGAACTGAGACTTACAGGTAGGGGATCCCTTTTTCCAGCACCATTTCCAGGCGTTTTGAGGTGGCACCATGAGCACACTGAAAAATTGTGAGTTGCAAGATTTTGCAATAGCTGTTCAACTTTGCAGAATAATGGACTGTTTTATGACAGGGTGAGAGAAAACAAATCCAACCAGTGGATAAGGGGAAGGCATCTCTGCTGGTGCTTATCATAGAAAGTCATGTCAGTTAAGGATCTGCTCAGGTTGCACCCTCAGAAAGTCTGTCCTGAATGTCCCAAGTAGAATCATAGAATCATTGAGGTTGGAAATTACCCTTAAGATCCTCCAACCCAACCATTAGCCTAATACTACTAAGTAAACCACAGAAAACTAGATTCTAGATATATAAATTCTGTTGAAGAATCTTTTGGAATCAGGAACTTTGGTGAGTGGTGAGGACCACTGTGGAAACATAGGTTTCATTCCAAATATGCATTCTAAGCTGTGGACTTTGGTGTGCTTAAGCCACGATACATCCATTGAAGTGCACATACTGTTGCCAGTATGGTTGTTTGAGTAAAATGATATTTCATTTACTGGCTGATTTAGGGAAACATCTGAAGAAAGTGGGAGAAGAGTGACTATCTGCTAAGAAGAGACTGATAGACTTAAGCTCGAGGTTCCCCCTCCTTTCCTTTTCTTGTTCTATACCAGTGCCTCTGCTATTCATGTTAAATGTTCTCAGACTATGTGGCTACTTCTTAGCAAAATATATTATGTATGTATGTACATATGGGTGTATGTAGGTATTTCACCTACCAAATTTTTTTGTTATTTTTGATAGCAGTGGTTCGTGTGCAGATATTTACTCCCAAGGAATTCTAGTTGCATTTGGGGTTGTAAAGTCAGAGGAACCCCAGCCTTTCATAGACTTGGATTTCATTTGCTGATGTTAAAGATCAGCAAATTAATTTTGATGTTAAAGAGCAATTGTTTGCTGTAATTTTTTTATCTGTACCTATCCACTGTATTTCCTTGGTGTGTGTCCTTCACAACTTTCCCACCTTTGCTGATCCTAGCATAGAAGTACTTTTGCTCTTTGCTGTTTCTTTCCAGCAGGTATGCTAGCATTGTTTCTTTGGCTTAGTGCTTTACTGGTCTGAATCCTGGTCTTGGAATTTCAGGCGCTTAAAGGCTTTAATTCCCTTCTTCCGTCTCATGTGTATCCACCTAAAACAGGGCATGATCAAACTCCACCTATTTCCCTCTCACTTTCTGACTCACTGGTATATATTTATACCTGAGTTTCTCAGTAGATTTAAAATAACAGCTTTTATTTATGGACATCCCGTCCCTACTTTTTTTTTTTTTTTCCAAAATGATGCAATAGTAAGTACTGGCATAGCATTTCCCTTGAACCTCAGTTCCTTCAGGTTTGTTTGTATCTTCTAAGCACCAGCATACATGCATTGTACAGATCCATTAGTTTTCAGGGTAAATTAATTTACTCTGATAATGAAGAGATGTCACATTAATCTGAAGTACAAACCCTTAATTTCTGGCTACTATGTGTGTATAGGCATATATGCCTGTATTTTTACACTCCTAATGAGCTATCATTTGCTAACCAAGATGTTTTATTCTTTATTTCAGAAACATTATTTTTGTTTTACCGTGGAGTAAGTAAGCGCTGTTTATGTCCCAATAAATCTTCTACTGGTCACAGCCCACAAAAATGTTTGTTTATGATCCACAAAATTTGGATCACTTTCTCTCATCTTTTCCCTTGCTAAGTATGTCTGCCTAGACTAATTTAAACTTACAGAGGATCATCAAGTGAACCGCATTTACAAATATGACTGTCCCCATGGGGAAATCTGGTAAATGTTGCAATGCCTCAAGAAATGCTGAACAAACTAGTCAGTAAGCAACATCTTCAGGGTCTGTGCTGCTTACTTCAGGCACATTTGCTCAATGATTCCACAAAAACATGGTCTGGTGCTTTGGTTGTCATAGGTCTCTGAGCCTTTGGGCTTCATGACAATTTTGATACAGTTCATATGAGGTGGAAGAACAGCACTACTGAAGGTGGGAGAGCACTGCTGATGACTGGCCAGATCTGAGCCACAGCTCTGCAGCAGGAGTGGAGCCCAGCATTCCCTGGGGAAAGGAGACTGAGGTCTCTGAGAGTGGTTGTGTCCATTGAGGTGCAGAGGACCAGGGGGCAGCTGCTGAAGTCAAATATCATCTCTGCTTGGGCTCACATCTATGAGTGTTTTTCCATCCAGGGACTATTTCCTCTTTGCAAAAGATGTCCTACATATCATATTTATAAATGTGTATAAACACAATATGTGTATCAGTAGAGGGAGAGAGAGACATAAATATATACGTATGTGTGTGCGTCTATATATGTAAATATATGTATGTATAATACACACAAAACTTAAGTATACATTAACCAAGATAAGCTGTGTTTGCCAGTGCTTTAATCTCAGTGGGAGACTGTTATTGCTGGAGTCAGACTCTTGAGCACCAGCTGAGGGTAGGAAACGAGATTCTGGTATGCAGGGTGTGGGAGGAATCTCTCTTTGTCTATTCCCCCTCATTTTGTTTCAGAGTACATACACAAATAACATTCACATGTGGCCACGAGTGATGTAATGCATGCAACTGACTCCAAAAGAAGCTTCTCTTGTGAGTGTAGCCCCTTCAGAGCATGTATCACTTTATACTGCTATTAAATGATATCTTGCTACACCACAAGGTAATATGAATCATTTCAGAATGCTTTTTTTTTTTCTGTGAGAAGTTGGATACCTATTTGTATCTTTATCAACCTATTAGTTTATATAGACAGAAGAGGCTACTTCTGTCTAAATGTGGCTCTACATGTGCCTAGAGACGGAGAGGCATGAGACAAATTTCTTCTGGCTTGCCAGATTTTTGTGTTTTAATCTGTTTTCATTGCCTTTGCCTTTCACTTAGAATACCAGAAGTCTGTGGCACGTAGATGCTGCTGTCTGTAGCTTGATCATCAGGTTAATGCTGTGATTTCCTGTCTCAGGAGTCTGTGGCTGCAGGGCACAGAAAGCACTGTAAAGCCTGTTTTCTTGCAAACATGTTTGTGCTCCAGCACAAGCCACACGGCACAGACCCATTTCCAGTTGCTTAAATTAATTGCAACAAAGGCAAAATTTGCCTAAATTGCTAATGCACTGGGTAGGAAACCGAATAATAGAAAATTGCAAATTTCTTCAGGCATTGGGGGAAATATGAAGCTGGTGTTTGGAAAGTAATCACAAAACTGCAGCATCTATCATTAAAAAAAATTAAAAATAAAGTCACATAAGTTTTGTTCACATTGGCTCAAGAAACAGTGGTTCATATCTCCCCTCTGGATCACAGAGGGTCACTGGGAGAAGGTTCTGTATGAAGTGGAACTGTACTGAAGAAAAGAGTTACATCAGTGTGAAACAGGGAATGTGAAATCAGATTCAGAGCCAGCATGAAAACCTTCTTAGCGAGGGCTGTTTTCACACACATGGAAGGTATTAGCACAGTCCCTCCCCAGATAGCACAGATAGTGTCAGGAAAAAAAACTGGCTTTCCTGGATCAAGTATAGATTGCCAGGGCTTAAATTGCATGATAATGAGCCTGTATTACTGCTATTTATTTTAAGTACCAGCAACATATTTGGCACCATACAAGGCAAAAATAAATAATGTCTTCTTCCTAAAGAACCTGTGGTGTGAAAGCAGACAAAGGTAACATGACATATGAAGGGGCATATATTCAGGAGGTGTTGTAGTCAAATGTAAATTATTTTCCTTAAGGGTAAAATGACAATCTGTGTGTATAAATTCTCTATGGCTCCAGAAAAGCCTCATCTCCCAGTAATCTAATTCTATAATACATTCTAATTGGTTTGAAAATAGAAATTCAGTACTTTAACTCAAACACACACCCACACCCTCCCCAGATTTGAATGGGGCTGGATGTTGGAAGCAACCTTAAAAGACCCTGCCTCAGACTGGTCAAGCTAAGGAAAAAAATTCCAACTCACTCTTTTAATTTCTTTTCTATGACTTTAAACAAGTCAAATAACAGGTCTCCATTACCTCTAATTTCCAATTAATTAAGTAATTATGAGGAGTACTAGAAACCGTAAATCCCCAAGGATCCTTGTGACATTTTGCTGCTAGAAAGCAGCTCGTGCTTGGATTTTCCTCTTTTTCCTTTCCTTTCTAATTGCCGCAGGTAGAGTTCAAGCTGGTCTTTAACACACAACCAGTCTTATTATTTCCATTTGGATTGCAATTTTAAAATGAAAGCTAGCTTTACAGGGCCCTGTGAACTTCTCTGTCAGGTGAACCCTGTCATTATCTGCAATGGGAATGGGAAGAGATCTCCAACACTCGACACATTATTTTCTCATTTTCTTAGAAGTGTGTCTTGTGTATAGCAGGCAGGATACACTTGTTAGGAGAGCAAAGAGGGACAGTTGTTTGAAAGGAAGTGATGATGGCAAGAGAGGATCCTTCCTGCTCTGGAAGATGGAGCGCGTGAACGCTGCCTGTACCTCCTTGGGCCTGGCTGGGAGCCACATCCAGCAGGCCGTTCCCAGGAATCACACCCTGGTGTCAATTGTCTGCATAAAAAGGATAGTTGTGGGCAAGAGCTGGGCCTTTGTACTATTTTGTTGACTTAGCTTTCTACCCTTCATAGGAATGTTCTCCATCCAGAGAAAATAAATCCAATCTCTTGGCTAGAATCTGGTTTTTTTGATTGACTAAGTGGTATCTTGACTCATTTGTAATTAGGGGAGGGTGTAGGCTGGAAGAGGATTTACTGAAGAAGTTGCATTATCTTAAAATAGATCTATACAAAGAAGTATTTGAGCAATTACTCTGCCATTGTGTAGAGTATCAACCTACAAGTTTCAAATGGGGCTTTACAGAAGTCTCTCCAGTATTTTCAGAGCGGCATATTTGTTGAATCTGAATAGCAATAGATGAGATTATCTTAATGCTCAAGGACAGAAAGCCACCTGATAACGAGGTGGGAGGAAAAGCTCAGAGTTCAAAGTGATCTTGACTATTGGAGAAATTGTCTGACATGAATAGGGTATGACTCAATGAGAACACATGCAGAGTACTGCACTTAAGTAGGAGATTCCAAATCTGCCATATGGAATGAAAAACAAGAGATATAAACCCGTTTTCCACAAAGTAGTTTAGAGAGATCTTAAGGGAATGGCCATCTAAACCTTGTCGGTGTTGTCAGGCTGTTGTGGAAAAGCAGGTATCCTACTGTTCATCATCCTGTCCTGATGAACAGGAGCACTGTGTCTAAAACACGGAGTGTTTCTTCTAACTCAGTGCTGGCAAGGCACGGGATGGTGTCTGGTTTTGCAACAACAGGATGGTGTCTGGTTTTGCACACCACACTGCAAAAGGGTGTAGGTTTTGACTCAGGGAAAAGCAACAAAACCAATTGAAAGTTTAGAAAACATAGGTTTTAAAGAAAGATGTGGTTAATGATATGTTTAGTACATAGAGGAAGCGTGGTAAGTCTTTCAATAGGTAGAAGGATGCTACAAGGGGGAGGGAGAGGCCTACTCTCTGTATTGACTGAATGGGGCAAAAAATAAAAGCCCAAATTGCTGAAAAAATGGTATAAATTAGAAAAGAAAAAAAATGTTGCCCACCACCAGGTTGACTGGGAAACAAAGGGAACTGAACCCATGTCTTTTAATGTCTGTTGTAACTGTTCAGCTGTTGCACAAAATCTGGCTATCATCTCTTGTGGCCACAGAACCTACTATGTGTTGGTTTCAAGGTGGGCACCTTTTGCCCACAGTGTGTATGAGCCACAGGGCATAAGGGTCTTGGTGTTTAGGCATTTACCTGTCTTGAAATGGAGTTTCATTGTGGGTTGGATGTGTTCCAGCCCACAGAATTGCAACTGGGCTCATACACACCTGTGGTGGCCCAGATTAATTTAGAACTCTGGAAAACACACATCCTGAATCACTGCTTGAGGTATTACTGCCTACAACAAACAGTCTCAATCTTGTCTTCAACAGAGGCAGCAAAGTACCCAAACAGTGAGGTATTCATAAAGCTGTACTATTACCTAATAATTTTATGCCTCTGAGTTTCCTGGGAGAGGTCATCAGAAAATGAGATAAATAGGCAGTATGGCAAGACGGAGTCATAAGTAATAACGCATTTGTGCCCAAGCTGTTAATTTTGCACTTCTTTTCATCTATTGGGAAGATTTGGATCAACAACTCCTGATTTTTGAAGTCATTTGTGTTACCATAGTATTTTTTTGTCTTAATATATTCTAGATGAATACTAACTAAATAACTGAGATATCAGTAGAACTTTGGAGGAAATAGATTTATAACTAAAACAAGAAAAAGTAATCTAGTTTGGAAAATGAAAATGTGTTCCCCAAATACGACAAACTCTCGGCCAGTTAAGGTGAGCTATTTCCACACATTCTCTCCACCCTTTTTTTTGGCTTAAGAGAGATCGAAAATGAATTAAAAAGCACAAAGCTCTTAGGCACTTTAGATTAAAGCTAAAACACAGTAATGATAGCTTGATGATTGAATGACATCTGCCAAACTTCCTCAGGGACTTCAATAACATGAGGGTAATAGATCATTAGAAGTGTTGAAGGCTGTGTCTGACATGTTTAAGTTTATGTATCACATTCCTCCAAAATAATAACTAGTAATGGGTTAAAAGGTTTGGAGGGATGTGGGATATGCATGCAAAACCACAGAACAGGTGATAATCTGAACTGGTGGTACCAGTTAAGTAACCCAAGATTGCCTGCCTAGTATATTTTAAATATGTTTAAAGAGAACTTAATTATAGCAACCTTAACAATGTTTCCTAGAATGCAAAAGTGGTTTAGGCGAATGTATTTCAGTTCAGCTACTGATGGGGGTTAGGATCCATTATTCATAATCACTGCTCAGGTTAGTTGATGGCTATCCGTGAGCTACTTTGAATCCATCAGTTCAGGTCATGTCTTTAGATCTGTACAGTCAAAAATTATATAATAGTTTGGTTAGCTTAAGTCAGCTGTAAGAAAATCAAGAGTCTTGGCACTGGGTGCTAATAATGTTACAATTCATCCCCTGAGTTCTTTGAAGGAAAAGACACCTCAAAGGAAAGTATAGCTTTGTGTCCAATAAGGTGACCACCTGGCCTTTAGGTGCAGTAGATCTCTGCAGAAACAGTGCTGACTGCTCTTGGGGAATCCCAAGTTAAACAGAAACATCCCTTGTTCAAAACACAAATGAGAAGCTCATTTCCCTCACTAAACTGGGAAAACCAACTATGAAGTTATGAGTACCTTGTGGAGCAAGGATTAAATTAAGCCAAATAGCAGATGATGCCTTAAATGGCCACCTAAAAACAGAGACTAGACAGGAATAATGGAATAAAGGAAGTATTTCTTTGAAAGGCCTTCAAAGGTTACACTCTTGGGGTCCAGAGGCTCCTGCCTCAGTGGATCCCAAGATGGACAACAGGTCATGAGTTCTTCACCCTTTTATAGGTTTGGTCCATTTGCAAACCAGCAAAAATTCACCAATTAAAACTTTAGCTAATGATGTTATTTCCCCAAGCTTTCCCCCCACCCCCAAAATGAAGGTTTAAACATTTTGAACCTAGGACAGTCTGGGTGTCCTTGGAGAGGAAGCTGGAGAGGCTTTGTTATGCCTATCTTAGCATAAGAGAGTGGCAGCTAATGAGCTACAGGAAACTTCAGAGTTACACTAGGCAGTACAGGATTTGAAAAAATATAAAAGTTAAAACCTAAGGCATCACAGAGATCTGCAAAGTAACCCAGCTGACATACATGTCATAGTTTGTGGAAAGGTACATAGAGGAATATCTGCACTGGACTGCTGATTTTTTTGATTAACTGTTTTAAAGTGTAGTTCATACTTGACACAGTGGGTGATGGATTTGAAATATGAGCACCATGGCCAAAAAAAGTCAATGCAATCATTTACATTAAGGTGAGGCCGCTCAGGTGCAGTGTGTTGTTCATGACCTTGCATTGTATTGTCACGTACTAATAATGTAACAATGGCCAATGGCCCTGAAGTATCACAGAGCTGATCCAAGGATCTGGCTGTAGTTTTGGTAGATCGATGATATGTGGGCCCTGATCTGTTCTGCTCTGAAGAATCCCTTTCCTCTCCTCCCCAGACTCATTAAATCCCCTCTTTCCTTCTTGTGGCAGGCCTGCAACGCTGCTCTTTCTGGGTCACTGCCAAGGGCTGTTGCATGGCATACCTGAGCCACAGTTGTGGCTCTGCCATACATCTCTTGCTGGGAGGTAACAGCACCAGGCCACACTGCCTGTCCTGTGTCCTGTGTGTTCCCCATTTCCTGGGAATGCCATTTGCTTTGGGCTCTGGGCTCACTAGCAAAGCTCGAGAGCCTGTATGAATCCCAGAATTTCTGCTCTTCATGAAATGGAAGGGTGGATATTACCTAGACTTGTGCTCATATTTCATGTGAAGTATGTGGTATGAATCCTCCTCAGGTTACTTTTTGGCCATGGAGCTATACAGTAATAACAGATGATGCTGTACATTGCTCTAACAAGCGTAGCAAAACTTTGAGTTTCCTTTCTGTCAGATTGCTTTCATAGTGTAGTGTCATGTAACTTCTCTTCATTCAACATCTAAACGTCATAAAGTATATGTGAGTTAGCTTATTTTTTACTGTAACTTTGATCAGTGACACTAGTCATTATACTGGAGAATACTGAGAGACAGAGGACAGAAAGAGAAATAATGATGGTTTTGAGAAAATGAGGACTGAGGGAATAATACAGACATAGTTTCTACTACTTGAAATATGGTGATTAGCTTCAGCTAATTAGCTTCAGCTGGTGACCAGCTCTGAGACCCCGAGATTAACTGGTTAGGTGGCTCACTGTTTATTTGAAAGGGCTTTTTATTTTAAAAACACTCTTAAGACACATGTATTCTTATTAAAGTTCTTTATTCTTTTCTCTTTCTCCTTTTTTCTCTTTCTTCCTTCTTTTCTTTTTTTCTTCTCGTTTCCTCCTTTTCCTTATCCGTGTGAATTCGTGGCAGAGCTCAGTGATGGCCTGGTTCTCCTTGCCTGTCCTCTCCCTGGTCTCGGTGCCCTGGGAGCCATGCACAGCCCTGGCAGCAGTGGCCACCCGCCTGTGTAATTGCGGCCTCGGAGCAGGGAGCGGCAGGCAGCTGCATACCACGGGGTGGCTGTCTGGCAAGAGGCCTCCTCCTGCTTCACTCAGACGTGTCAGGACAGCAGCTTGAAATGCTTTGTGAAAATACTAAGTGAAACGAAAAGCTTCTCCCACTGCTATCCAGGGGCTGAAGGAGAGATCTCTTTAGAAGGTTAGGGAAAAGGTTTTTACTGAAAGAGCGACAAAGTACTGGAATCGTCTGCCAGGGGAGGTGGTGGAGTCACCACCCCTGGATGTGTTTAGAAAATTATTGGATGTGGCACTCGATGCCATGGTTTAGTTGAGGTGGTGTTAGGGCATGGGTTGGACTTGGTGGTCTCTTCCAGCCTGGTGATTCTGTGATTCCAGGAATTACTCTGGTGCTGTTCAAAAGTTCAAGGGGCACAGGCATGATCTGTTTGCAGTTGTGTGCATATTCCAGAGGTCCACATCCTAAAGTGAAGGAAAAATCATATCTCAGTAGGTTTTCTACCGTACTGAAAGTCAACAAGGAGGTTAGGAATGCTAAGTTGAAGAAGGAAGAGGGATTTTCTTGGTCCTGAATATTTTGTCAAAAAATCCTATTGCTGTATGACAGCAGTCAAAGGCTTATTGTAAAGGTGAATGAAAGCCTGTAAGTACCTAAAGCAATGGAACAAGAATTCGTGAGATAACATTTTTAAAATAGATAATCATTGTTCCAACAGAGACTGAGTTACCCATGCATGACATGAGTTGAACTCCTCCAGAGACAATCATGGGAATTGTTGAATTCCCCTTTCTTTCCTTCACTTAAGAAAGTCACCAAAGTCAACAATACATCATTGCACACAAAAAAAAGAGAGCAGAATTTAGCATCTGTTGTAGAAAACTGAAAATATGGGTTCCATATTCTTATGTAGAAGTGGCTTTCTTGTTCAAGTGTAAAGTTCTTATTTTACTCCTTTTTTTCCAATCTAGTCTTTATTTATTAAATACTATAAGTTAATTACCAGGATACACATTTCTTTTTTGCATTCTTCTTTTAAATTGAAAATAAACCTATTATATATTTCCCTGGTATTTTCCCTTTCACTCCTTCTGAGCTGAGAGGTAGAAAGTCATTCCCATCCTTGAGTTCAGAAAGCAATGTGTAGCATCATCTCAGGGTATGAAATCACTGGATGGAAGAGTAGGTGTTTACATTCTCAAATGAAAGGGGATATTTTCAGTAATATTCATTAATTCAGCCCTGATTAAAATTATTGAGATTACGTTTAATGTTTATTAAATGAGAATAGAGTTATTTAAAAGTGTAATTCTTTTGCAAATCTCTGTTACAGAGCATACCTGCTGATTTAAAGGCATCCTGCAGAAGGTTTGCATTTCTAAACCTCACAGGAATTTAGGCATGGCTAATGGGATGTCAGATGAATGAAAATTTTAGCTTACGTTGATGGTTGGCAAGAGACAGGATTCTATCTGCATATTTTAGGACTAATGAGAAGTTGTGTATTTTCTTTCAGCCAGCTCTCTGAAAAGTCCATGGATAAGAAGAACTTTTCACAGCATTAAAAATAGTGCTGTATAAAAATTTAGTCATCATCCTCTTTTGGAGGCAATACATGAGATTATAAATAAAATGAAAAGTTTAATTTAAGATGGGGAAGCAGGTTTGTAGTATATGAGGGAAGCTATGAAACAGGTTAGATGCTTTCTCTAGATGGAGGACAAGTATTATGCTTTTAGCCTCATTTGTGTATTCTTCATATGCCACAAAATATTGTAGTCACGTCTGCTTTCTTTTGAGGTTTGGACGTATTTAGTCATAACATCAGTTGTGGCTTGCTTGAGAATCTTGCTGAGAATCTGTCTACTGAGTGTTTTACTTCTCTGTCTCATTAACCCCGGGACAATTCATTGTAGCATAAGCCTTTGGGTCAGTTTTGGTGATGTATTTGCAGTTTCTCCCTTTGAGGAGAAATTATCGTATCACCATTTTGACTCTAGTGATTTAGGGTTCTGTCTGATGTTGTAAAGCCTGAAAAAATTCCCACAGGTATACTGAACACAGGGAGCTGTTCACACACACATGCCAAATCTGGAAAAGTTGTGTCAGTAGGTCTTACCAATGTAAATAAAGAGATGTGTGTTCTTCCAGTCCAGTTTCTAACTGAGACACACCGTGAAAATGCCTTTTCCATCTCCTGTGTAGCTTTGTGAATATTCTCTTACTTCCCAACTCCAAAGTGATTGCTTCAGGAGGTCTTATCCAGAGAGATCTCTCTCTTATTTCCTCTACTCTGGCCTTTTTATGTGCCAAAGAAAGAATCTGCTAAACACTGCACACTCGAGACCGTGCGTATATAGAGGGAGGAGGAACAGCTCCTTCTCACTTAAATACTTAAATGCCACTTACACTTTTGAAATTGCAAGGGCTCAAAAAAGTTTTGGACTGGCCACCTTCAAAAGGATTAATTTCATCCACACAGATCTCTAGCAATTCAGGAGTTAAATTCTGTGCTTTCCCAGAGAGTAGAATTTCCTCCTCCCTCATGTCTAATTGAAGGGTACATATCTATGATCTACTTTGAACAGATTTTGCATTTGCTGCGCCCAATGTAATATGTCAGATTAAAGCCTAATTGATATTAATTGTCAGTTTGACAGGTATTTACGTAATACACCTGTGATTTGTCCATGCTGCAACATCAAAGAACAATGTAGTCCATTGTCAATCTTGTAAATTTTTTTCCCTCTTGAAGACAAGATCATTGTTCAAGAGTAAATATGAAGTATCTTTCAGGAGGTTTGCATTGGCATGTTTCCTCCCCAGTTGTGATCTGACTAACAATAGAATAAACCTATGCTGATTTTGTAATGTCAATTCCAAAATGATCAGGAATCACTTTGAAGCATATGTTTTCTGATAAGCAAGTTCCAAAAACAAAGCTACGCTGGTTTTGTAATGGCAGTTCCAAAATGATTGGGAATCACATTGAAGTGTGTGTTTTCTGATAAGCAAGTTCCAAATTCTCATCATCCTGCTATGAAACGGTCCTCTTACATTTTGTAGCATGTGGGCTCTGACTCATCTCTGCATTATGCTCTTCAGTTTTATCTTGATGTAAGCCCCATTGACTTAATTACACTGGCATAAAGATGGAATGGGGAAATGGTGAACCACGCCCACTAACAAGTCCATCGTGAAAATATGGGAGTTGTTCTTTTGTCTTCAGGGAATTTTCGCCAGAATGAGGTGTCTCTTCTAGACAGACTCTTTGCTATTTTTAGCAACTTGCAAGAAAACTGAGGTGTATTCTCCGAATCATACTATGGTGCAAAAAAGAGATACGCATCAGAAGGCTGTAACTAGAAATGGGAAATTACAAAGTAGGAGCTTGATGTGTTTGATAAGGCAAGGCATGGTGCTTCAATCAAATGCAGTATTGAATATAATTCTGACACTATGTTTATTTTTAGCCAGTGTGCAATATATAAAATGTAGAGTTACCTAAAGATGAGGAAGGGAGAAAATAAGTCAGGGTGGTAATTTAGAGCCACACTAAAATACAATGGAGGAAATTAAAAAATAAATGTTATTTACACATCAAAATGCTAGGGGAAGCTGCAGTCCCTGTGCTACAAAGGACGTGAGATCTTGAGGTTTCAGAAACATATGGATGGTGGTGTTCTTGAAACAAGGACTGCAGCATGAATTCAGAAAGAAAGTGCAGCAGAGGATATGAGTTTCCCTTACCAGCTGTGGCATCCTTGAGGGCTGTTTGGGCTGGTTGTTTTCTCTGAGACATGTAACATGAGTCTCTAAACCCCAAGTTATGTCTAGCAGGCAGGATTTAACTTTTAACTGGCATGATTTCAGTTATATCAACAAAAGATCTCGGTCTCCTGCCACAAACAAACAACTCTAAATTAACTGGCCTGAATAATTGAACAAGGGGTTGTTTGTTTGTTTACTTCAATTACTGTTTGTGGTAGCAGTGGGTGGAAATGAAATCTTGCCACTGCTTTCTAACATCTATCAGATTTGGAACTTTGTTCCTCTCTGAACCTTTGCAATTCTTCGTGATATTTTTTTCCCCTACTGCTTGCATCTCTCTTTATTTTTCATTCCTGAGATTTTAATATATTGCATTGGGCGTTGTAGTACTCTTGATCCAAGAACACTATTGTCTTTTCAAATCTGTGAGACCAGGAGTTATTTTTTCCTAGTTCTTCCTTTATTTGTTAATTTATTTTTTTTTATATTTTTGAATCCTCTATATTTATCTGAATGATTTTTTTCAGGCAATGTCTTTTCATTTTATTGTATTCCAATCTTCTGAACTCTGTAACATTATTTGCATGTCAGATGCACTGGTTTTGTTTCTTAAGCTGTCCTTTGTTTAAAAGTCTGCTGCTTTTCTCAACGCACTACATTTGCATGTACAGTTGTAAATACAACTATCTTTTATTTTAAATGTCATTGTCACCATTCAAAACCTTTTACATAAAATGTCTAAAAGCCTAGCTTTTCTTCACTTTATCTTGTCCTGCAGCTCTTCCAGGGCTTACTGTTTACTCCTATGGTATCAGCCTGAAGTATTTGTTCTTTTGCTTTGCCCTCTCACTTTGCATAAGCTAGTGATTCCTTTGCTTTGTATTTTTAATTCCTGCACTATTTCTGTGAGCTCTCCAGTCTACTCTGCTCCATGCTCCTGTGCCTATTTTACCCTACAAGTCCAATATGCTTTCCCTATTCTGCCTGTTGCTGAACCAATGGAAACACAGTCTTTCCGCCTTCTTCCTCATTCCCAAGTAATAAACGCAGCCCTAGTTTACATACCTAACAACCAAGCTTTGAGCCTCTGATCCACTTTCCATTCTTAATTTAGTTTCTGTGGCCTAGTATTTGTTGCATCTCAGCCATCACCTCACAGCTCTGGAGCTGAGTCACGGTCCAGCTCCACTCTGGAGTGTTCAGTGTTGGTACTGAGGTTCTGTTTTGGATGTTGTTTCATTGGTTCAGAGCAGAGGTATTTCTGCAGCTACCCAAAGTCCCGCAGGAGTTAGGGAGCTTGTAAAATTCATGCCTGGTTGATGTCTATGGTTTGGAGATGCTCCCTGACCCTGCCTCATCCAAGGCTCGTGCTGTATGTTTAACAGTTGGCACTGCATGTGAGCCTGTGTATCTGAGGAGGCAGAAACAGACACTTGAACACTGTTTCATCATCTCTTGTGGGCCAAAAGTGTGAATAACCTGTGTTTAATATGGTTGTCTAGGCTGTTTACATTGGCATTTTGAACCATAGCCAAATTAAATTTCTGAGGAGGCTGCTATTGCTTTCTAAAGATGCAACCCCCTATCTTTGTTCATCAGCTCAAAGTTATTTACTAATCATTACCTGTATTTGGCAGAAGAACGGCAAATAAAACAGGTGCTTTGTGTTTTACATGGTCTTGGTAAATGTGTATTAGAATACAACATCCTTATATTTGAACAATATTCAATAGAGAGAATATTAATTATTATTAATATTAGAATATTACAGTTTTGCTCTATGCCTTAGGAGATGACAGTCTCTGTGGTAGCATTAATTAATGTGTAGCTTGGCTGTGTAGGCAGAAAGCAAACAATCTAGCAGGTTATTCAACATTAGCATACAGCCTTCCTTCTTGTACAGCACTTTCAAAGTGATTCTCATCCACTGTGCTGCAACCTTGTACTAACCTTATGTTAACAAATTTATAACTTGGAAATTATTCTGCTGACATCAATGGTGTTACACCATGCAAAACCTGTTTAAAATTAGGTCCAAAGTATTTCAGTTTTAATTTTTAAAGTGTGTTCTAAATAGTTCTTCTTACATGCTTCAGTAATTGATGGCTTGGGATTACTTTTCTGTTTCTAGTCCAAAATGAAGGTTTTGTAAAGGGTTTTAGTCTGGTTTTCCCCTCTCTTCTCTTTATACTTAAGTTGATCCCTTAGGCAAAATCACTGATTTCCTATTCCCCTTAGAATATTATGTACCAACAAACAGAGTTGTTTGCCGGTTCATTATTGAATATTGATTCTTTTTAATGCAAGCAGAGCATGCAGGAACCTTCTGCGTTACAGAACAGGAACTGCCTGTCTATCTGTCTGTGTACACAGAGAAACAAAAATACACCAGAAAATACACCAGAAAAACATTTAAAAATCAGAAACCATACAAGAGTTAAAGGAACCTTATTATGGTACAAAGTCAAGTATCTTGGAGCTTGGTAATGCAAGCATTACAAGATCTTCGTTTTTCAGGGATTACCTGCTTGCTTTGTCCAGCCAATACCCAGAGCATGTAAGATGTTTCAGGGATGTTGGACTGCCCAGAAATTTAGGCTATCCATCCTTAGCAGATCTGTGCTGGGCACATGCAAACTGCCACATTTTTGTTTTTTCAAAGGCACATGAGTTGACCAGGCTGGGGTGAACTTTCACCAGAATGGCAGAACACGTGGCAAATCTGAATAAACCTACTTGTTTTGATTCCCAACGATAAAATAACATAGGACTAGAGCTTTCTAAACTGCCCACAGTTTTGTTTTGGCAGTACCTGAGAAATAATGGTGAAATAATACCCAGGAGAGACACCCACAAATCAGGGATGGAGCCTCCAGGTCCCATTCTTCCTCCATTCCACTCAGACTCATCCAAAAAGGGGCTGGGGGCAAGAGGGACCTCTCCAACACACCAAGTCACAGAATACAGCTTCTCAGCACTGTCCTGAGATGAAGAGAAAAAGGAGGTGCAGGTGGGAACACAATCTCCAGAGCTGCTGGAACGGCGCTGGGAAGCCTTTGTTAAAGGCTGGATAAGGCCCTGGCAGCTCTGTAGTGGGAGAAAGCTGAGCCACCCAGCAGCCCAAAACAAGGAAGCATTTTTCCTGTAAGATGTTTTCAAGGTAATCTCCTCAGTGACACGGTGGTTAGGAGCCTCCTTATTGGTCTCCTATCAGCTGTTGCTGCTTAAAGAAAAGCCCTTGTTGGGTAGTTCAGGTGAGACAGTGGCCTAAAGTCATCTTGGGGGCATGTGTTCACCAGGAGGAGAGCCTCCTGGAAAGGAGCGAGCTTGCCTAAAATTTCCCCAAGCCCCACAGCGGTTCCATGACAGCCAGGTGGCTGAGCCCAGTCAGCCTTGGGAGCACGGGAGCTGGGAGGAGGAAGTGGATGGGAGGTTGGGGTGGCAACTGGGGGCTCAGATAGCAACTGCTCGTGCAAATCCAACCCACGTGGGCTGTGCATGCTGCTGGTGTGAAGGTACATTTTTAGAAAAAGTTTAAGTAGCACCAGAGGCAGTGGTGTGACCTGTAGATGACTTCTCCATTTGCAACTGTGGAATGTAGAAGAAAGGGGGGAAAAAAAAAGAAAGAAGCCATGGAAGAAACACCTCTATGACTAATTCAGCTCTTCTGTAGACAAACTTTCATTCCTTACAATGAAAAGGGAATTTCCTAATTTGGCTTATTTTTAAAAAGTTATTTCCAAGCTTGACACGACATTGATTTCTACTTACCTGCATTTCAGATTGCTCTGAACATTTAAGTATGCTGAGTTTTTACTGAAAGTCTTTCAAGAAGAGCTCATTTTGCAGCTTGTAGAGCAATAGACCTTGAGCTTATGAAAACTAGCAATTTACCTGTTGGTCAGGTGTTACTAGTAACAATATTCTTCTCTCTTCAGTTTCCATATATTACTCCTGCTTTATAGCTGTAAAGAATCACAATTGCACTGGGATTTCTTTTTACAGAAAGCTGACTTTAATATATCTCTTTTCACTTGTACATGGTAATGGGATGATCAGTGTACTCTCCTGATCGTTTTCAGAAGCCAAACAGAGCCTGATGATGTGAAGTTTTAACTCCTACACTGGTGCCCTAATAAGCTCACACATTCCTTTGTGCACTTGCACTTTTGGTGCAAGATAGCCACAGGACAGTCCTTAAAAGTCATGGCTGTATTTTACATAGTGTGATTATATCTCATGTCTTCAGTGGTGGGAAAAAAAAAAAGATTTCTTTATTTCTATTAAAACAGGCAAATCAAAACAATCCCAAAGTCAAGGCAGAAGGAACATAGCATCATTCTACTCATAAGCCAATATCATGATTTTTGAAGTTTTAGGTTTGACAGCTGATCACCTTTGTATGTGGACTGCAAAGGACCATTCTGATTTTTTGGGGTTTTCATGCATTGCAGGGAAGGTAGCCTGAACTTGTCCCACCCATTGATGGATCCTGCACAAGCATACTTCAGTATCCACCTTGATTTAGAGGGATTAGTTTGAACAAGTCCTAATGAATCTCCTGAGATAATATCCCCTGAGGTAGGCAGGAAACCCTTTAAAATAAAAACGTGGTGATGACTTGGCAACATTACACACAGAAAATTTATTTTCATGGGTAGTAGAAGCATGAATAGGGGAAATATTTTTGCCTTCATTCTACTAGGATTCCTGCACCTTGGTCCCTCCATGACATCAACAGCAGAGCTCCTGCCTGGAGAAGAAAATAGGAAATACAGAGTACTTATATTTTTCCAGTGAAAATACTTTCTCCCCCAAAAGACCACTTTGGTCTTCCTATTATAAAATGTAAACACTTTTTTATAGTTTGAGTATAACCACGCTTTAAACAGCTGCTGCCTCTCACCTGTGCTGCAGCTCTGTTTCTGCAGTGAATTAAGCCCTCTCTTCACAGACTGCACATCAATTGCAATTTTTTAAGTGCTTTGGGATCCTTTTGGTTGAAAAGTATGATGTAAATTTAAGATACTAAATCGTTAAGAAGAATAAGAGCATTACCAGATGCTGATGCTCATGTTATAGCCATGCTGTTAACAGCAAGTTGGGAGATACTTACACTTTGTAGCAGGTATCACATCACAAAACCCTTTTCATTAACTGCACATTAAAAGTCATGAGGATGTTTAGCCACAGCTAATCCCACAGTACAGCAGTCCAAAACTTGCCTGATCTTATAGCTAGGAAATTTCTTCTAACCTCCCGTTGTAATGGCAATTTTAGCACACTTATATCCCTCTGCTTTTATACCACTGACATTCACTTAAATAGTTCTTTCTTTTGATGATGCTGTAGCATCTTGCCCCAAGTGATGGTATCACCTCCCAAGTTTGTGTATGGCTGACTAACAAACAAAATTTGTCCTTGTGTTGTTATAGGATGTTCCCACACCCCTTGACCATCCTCACACTTTTCTCTTTATCTGCCCCAAATCCAGTTTGCTTTCTTTTAACAACACTACCAAGAGTAGTTTTTGAATACTACACAGTATTTAAAATAAAGGACACATCAGTTAGTGTCTCATACCCTAGCAGCAATGCTCTCCTACTTTGGCTGGAAACAGGTCATCCTACATACGCTAAGATTGTGTTTCCCTTCATGGTTGCATCACACTTCTGATTCACAGTCACCTGTGATGAACTCATACCTCCAGGTTCTTCTTTGCACCAGTTGTTTCAGAATACAGAGAGCCTTTTGTTTTCAGTCTCTAAGTAAATTATCTCAAGCTTTTTCCTCTTACTCTCAGCTCTTCCGTGGTGGCAGACTTCAAGCTGAGCCAGTTTTTAATTTCTAACCTGAGCCTCCCTGTACTGATGTTCCTCAAATTTAAGTCATCACCCACCTTCTTCAGCTTGTTTGTAATATTTTTGACTTAATAGATAGTGCCTGTAATGATTCTTAGGTCTGATCAAGGCAAATCCAGCCAACAACTTCATGCCAGCCACAGACTTACCGTTTTCTGACCTGTTGCCACCCCTTTACACATGTTATTATTCCTCAGCTGTACCTCACCTTCTCTCTGCAGCTGTTACTGCAGTTATGAGAAGGATAAATCATAGAATCAGAAGAGTTTAGGTTGGAAATAACATCTAGGATCACTGAGTCCAGGCATTAACCCATCACTGCCATGATGACCACTAAACCATATCCCCAAGTGCCAAGTCTACTCATTTTTCTTAACACTTCCAGGGACAGTGACTCCACTACTTCCCTGGGTAGTTTGTTCCAGTGCCTGACCACCCCATTAGTGAAGACATTTTTCCTGATATCTGATCTAAACCTCCACTTGGTGCAACTTGAAGCCATTTTCTCTCTCCCTTCCAGGGAGAGGAGACCAAGCCCTTCTTTGCTACACCCTCCTTTTGCGTTTCCTTGGAGAACAGTAAGGTCTCCCCTGAGCCTCCTTTTCTCCAGACTAAACAACCCCAGCACCCTGAGCCACTTCTCATCAGTCTTGTGCTCCAAACCCTTCACCAGCTCCATTTCTCTTCTCTGGACCCACTCCAGCACCTCAATGTCCTTCCTGCTGTGAGGAGCCCATAACTGGACACAGCATTTGAGGTGTGGCCTCACCAGTGCTGAGTACAGAGGGACAATCACTGCCCTGCTCCTGCTGGCCACACTATTGTGGATACAGGCCAGGATGGCACCTGGCCAAGGTCACCTGGGCACACTCCTGGCTCATGTTCAGCCAGCTGTCAAACAGCACTCCGAGGTCAGTTTCCCCAGATCAGCTTTCCAGCCTCTCTTCACTCAGCCTGTCCCACTGCTTTGGGTTGTTGTGATCCAAGGGCACTTACTGAGCCTCATACAATTGGCCTTGGCCCATCAATCCAGCCTGTCTGGATCCCTCTGCAGTCTTCTTACCCTCCAGTAGATAAACACCCACAGCCAAGCTGGTGTCACTTGCAAACTGGATGAGGGTGCACTCGATCTCCTCATCCAGATCATAGATAAAGATGTTAAACACAACTGGTGCTGTTTAACCCCTGGGGAACACCACTTGTGACCAGCTGCCAGCTGGATTTAATTCCACACTCTGGGCTCAGCCATCCAGTCAGATTTTTACCCAGCATCCATCCACTCCATGATTAGCCAAATCAGCTTGTATTACTCCCTGTCCCTGCCACAGCTAGATCACTCTTACTAGCAAAGATAGGGTGAAAGCTACTCAGATGCTTCCATATTGTGCCATAAGCTAGGAGACTGAAGTACCTTTTGTAATCACAGGGCATGGCTAGGTAAATCAACATTAGTTTAGAAAGTTTGCAGTAAGTAGTTGACACCTTTTTTCTTTTTGTCCTCTCTGAATTCATAGTCAAGGTCACTGGGTTTGCTCTATCCCATCTGATCCCAAAAGGAAGAAACAGAGATGCTTTCTGCAGGCAAGCAATTTGTGCAAGTCTTCTTTTAATGTCGAGTTTAAGTTTTGTCATTTAATTGTGTACTTATTTGCAAAAAAGGACCCTGGTTTAATTTGAACACAAAAGAACTTTCCGTTGTGTTCTAGATTGCTTTCTGCATCTGTATTATGTAAAATTGTCCACCAGGCTATTTTTTTTTCCTTATTTGCATTTCCTTCCTGCAGTGGCATTTGTTTAACAAAAGTCAGATGCTGCTGCTTCTAAGGGTAAGCAAGGTAGGGACTCAGGTAAATTAGTTCTTAAATAAGCTTCTCCATAATTATTTAAGTAAAAGTAGTTGTTGGTTGGATTGGATTTTTATGTTAGTTTTGGTGTTGGTTTTTGTTGTCTGAATTTTTTTGCATGCATATTCTTGTTTTAGATTTCAAAACAATAAAACAAGTTAGTAGTTTTGTTGGGCTCTAGGGTTTTTGTGCTTTATGTTTCAGTGCTCTGAAGCATGTTCTCCATAAGCATGGAACCATCACATTTTGCTTAATGTGCTTCTTCTTCTCGCACTTCTAGCAGCAGTTCCACCCACTGCCTGGTTTGTTACACAAGTATAACCAACAGACAGCACAAAGCCCCTGTTTTAAAATGAGTCATGTCACTCCTGGATATTTCTTTAATTTTTTTCCAGTTCTGGATCAGAGGTTTAGTCTTGCAGAACTTTGACTACTTCTATACTTCCACTAAAATTAGCAGGAATCTGCTCAACTTCAAGTGTGTTTTTCTGCATCAGGGCCAGAACTTGTGAGGTGAAGATGCATGTTCTGCTGGTTTATCTCCTATTGTTTTATCAACATTTGCACTACCAAAACACTGATTTAGCATTCTGTGGATGGCAATACAGCTGAGTCAAGCATGATGTTACTTTCATTCTTATCCTTACAGTTATAAGCATGTCCCCCTTCATTCAGTCTAGCCAAGCTTTGTTGGCCATATGCTGTGCCATATGCTATAGCTCATGTGCTGCTACATGGAAACTTTTGATAGGATTATCTGAATTATCCTCAGTATGAAATAGATCAAACTTTATTAAAAATAAATCTGAAATTCCAGGGTAAGATGCTCATATTTTATGGGAGATCTCAGATAGGTGATCTACCTGGAAGGGCTTTGGTTTGTGGAGCGCTGGGGAGAAGTTCTTTTTGAGGGTGAATTCAGTTTGAGATTTTTTTTCATTTCTTTTGGTTTTTTTTAACTCTAAATCTCAGTATTCATGAATAACGGTGTGAAACAAACACAAATCTGTTGTATTTTTTAAAACTATTTTAGTCCTGTTTCCAACTCCTCTTGTGCTGACATTATACAAACTGATTTTCTAAAAGGACTGTCACCATCAATTTTGCTTTTTTAAAGGACTTTAATTCTTTCAGCATGTTCATATGGTTTTATAAAGCCCCAGATACATGGCAAATCCCCTTGGTGTTGTAAGACAAGATTGCTGTTAAAAAATGTTTAGGCTTAGTCAGCTTCTTCTCACTACTGAAGTCATGAGGGACTCTGGGAAATGGTGTTTATACTAAGCTTAAATTGATAGGGCAAGTTTAATGCAGTCAGGTCAAAGGTACAACTGCTTAGCTGGTCTCATCAACCACTCGGGTTTCAGCATCAGTTTATAAGAAAAGGCCTGTAATGATAACATCTGGCTGCGAGCGCACGGGCTGCATTCTCTGCGCAGTGATTGAATGCAGTTTAATGGCGGGGAGGAGCCAACCCAAGGGCAGCTCCATCCCTGAATTATGATCCCCAGCAGATAAGGTGCGACTGCCATACTTTGATCACCCCTGTTATCAATTCACTTGGTGAAGAGCCTTTCTCCAATATAGCCTTGGACAGAGATGTCTTCCTTGGAAGAAGGAGTGTGGAAAAGGCTCGGGAGGGGGGACGGACGTCAAGCCCCGGACAAAGCTTGGTGGTTTGCGAGCGCGGACGTGTGTGGCTGATTGCTGGCCAGGCGCTGCTTTGGGCGAGTGCTGAGTGACCCAGGACAGCGCTGAGGAAATGTGCGAGACAGAACAAGGGACTGGGCTGCCCTCCCGACGTGAGAAAGCAAAATGCTCAATTGCATATTTCCTGCCTCGCGCTCTCCAAGTTGGTGTGTGGCAATTCAAATATTCGAGGTTACTGCCAAGCAGACCCCAAAACATATACTCATTAGGAGAATGTAGATACCCAAGACATCCTGAGGGATTTTAATCATAGGCAAGTCTGCTGATCCTAATTCAGACCCTAGGAGGGGCTTTTTCATCCAGAATATGTCTGGGTTTGCTGGCCAAATAGGATTGTCAACAAATAGATATTGCCTTCTTTGCCTTATCTGTACTATATTTAAAATTTCCTATCATATAATTTAAATTTCTTTTGTGAAAAAGTTTTTACATTTCGCTCCACCCAGTGTGGAATGTTGTAAAATGTCCGTCTGAAGAATTTGGGAAATTTCAGTCAAAATAATTTCCAATCATCATTACAGAAAAAGAAACTTAAATGGCTTGTTGCCAATTAACATTGGTAGCAGCCTGCTTTGAGGCAGGGAGTTGAAATGGATTCATGCTGTGATTTGTACGTCACTGACATACTTCTTTTTTTCCTGTGAAAATCACTGCATGTTATGAGATTTAGAGAAAAAAAAAAACACCACAATTTGCACACACTTAGCAAAAAGTCTTTAATTTTTCCAGGTAAAATGGCAGGGTGTTTAATTCATATTCAACATATTCAGCCTTCTGATGGTGGTAAATGGGATGTGTTACTTCTGAGAACCATCGAGCATGCTCCCTCCATCCTCCATCCTACCATCGAGTTGAACTGAATGAATCTGAGCCAACACATGTCATTTTTTGTGGTTAGAGGAACCACTTGGTACAGAAGATCAACATTGTCTCTCTTCCCAAGTTTGCTTATACTGTACTGCTTACACTGAGGTAACACTGACCTCAAAGCCTGCAAGGTTAGTGATTATCTGACCTAACTCTTTTCAGCAAAGGTCCCATTAAATTTCCTTGGGTTGCAAACAAAACAGGGCAGCAGGTTCTCAGTTACATCTGTCACCCAAAAAAGGAGTGCACCCTCCTTTGTCTCAAAGAGCACGTGTGGGTGGGCTGTCTGTGACTGACAACATTAAGAAGATCCACAACAGCCAATGTGGGACCCAAATGTTGAATATACCCAGCCTCATTTCAGCCTGCAAGTCTTTGTAATCACATATGGCACAAGCTTTACTCTAGATGGGGGCATGCATTTTTTCCATTTTCTCTGCACATGCATGTGAACTGTTTCCATCAGGATGTTCCTTATGATGTGTTTACATTGGATTTGCTGATATTCAGGTGGGGATGCCTGTCATTCATGTCAGATGAGTATAGGACCGTTCTTGGCAGTCAGCAGATTTCTGTGTTTATCTGACATTTGTTAGGTAAGAAAATTCAGCATAAAGCTTAAGTTAGTAAGATTTGCCATTCCTTTTGAGGAACCAAAACCCAGGGAGGCCATTAGACTTGCCACAGATCAGTGGCAGGACAGACCATGGAATCTGCTTTCTGGTCATGAGGAAGCGTAGTCTTGCTCCTGGGCCAAAGCACACCCTGTTGTAAGATCAGCTGTTGAACATGATAAAGTGTAACATTTTGCACTCTTTGTCTTGATAAGTATATTTTACTGTGGGTAATAATAAATTAGATAGTAAACCACTTTCTAATGGCACAGAAAACAGTTAGCCAAAGTGTGGCTCACAATTCTTCCCCAAGCTTTGAATTGTCTCAGTAGGTTTCAATGCTCAGCTTAGCATGTGTAATGTGTCTCCCTGTATGGATGGGATGAGGCCCTACTTAAAGTGGTAATGGTTATATACACCATACTTCTAAATGTATAAACTGCTTTTGAACATACTGGAAAAGCTAAAATACCAACTGCTAAACCAATGAATCATACTTTGTAAGGGAGTGTTTTCATATATAATATATAAAATCCAACTGTATATGTATAGGCAGAGTGAATACTTACACATCGCATGTGTAAGATATAAATGATCCTGATGAGCATGACTGAAGTAAATTATGTTAATGCTTCAGTTAAAACTATTTCTACATTAATTTCAAAATGTTTTTGTTATAGTGTAGATTCAATGTCAGGAAGATGAAGGAATCTGGGCTTTTAACTGCAACCTCCACATTGCAGTGTGACTCTATGGGGATGTTGAAAATTAAACATTTGGTTTTAGCATTAAACACTTAAATTTTCTTTTTAATTCCTAGGCCTGTGTAAAAGCAGATTGGGAAATGGTTTACAGTACTTCCTATTGGGGGCTTCCACACAGACAGTGTCAGAAATGACATCACTTTTCTGCTAGTTACTTTTATTACTTTTCAAGAAAAAATCTTTAAAATGCCAGCATGTAATTTTCCTGGTGACAAGGGATAACCTTTATGAAAGGTCTGTTTTTCTTTTAAGAGAAAGGTGCTTTCAGCCCACCTCCAGGTTAGTGGACTGTATCAAGGGAAGTTGCCAGCCCTCCCCAAGTCTCTCCAGCCCTGAAGGGTGTGGAAGGATTAATCACTAGGAGCAGTTGTTGTGTCCTTGGCTACCCTTCTCCCTATTCAGAGCTTGTGATGAATAGTCTTGCAATTGGTCTCAGTGTGAATGGAACTATCTGCTGGAAGGGTGGCCTAACCCATAGTGTCAGCTCCATGTAAGGAGACCTTTTGATTCTTTTCTTATTTCGTGCTCCAAGTATCTCTTCCCCGGTGAAGGACCAAGGACAGAAGGCATCCTTCATGCTCTCCTTGCCACCACTGGCATTAGACTGATCTTGGAGGCACTTGGGCAAGGGATCAGCTAGCACACGGTCAATGGCAGAGTGGGAGGAGAAGCCCCAGTGGATAAGTGAGAATGAAAAAAGCCTTCAGAGAAATGGGGATGGGAAGAAGCAGCAAAAGTCTGAAAACACCAGTAGGGCAGATGAATGGAATATATGTTAAGGAAAGGCATATGGGGGAGAAAGGTAGATAAATGCAGGTGATTTAGAGGGGAATAGGGCAAGTAGAAAAGAAGTGTTCAATGAAGGAAGCAGAAACAACCAAGGGGAAATGAAGAGAGACCATGACTTCTTAAAAGGGAAGATACATGCCAGACTTAGGGAGGGTATAGGGAACATTTTTAAGAGTGTTGTGGCACTGAAGTACAAAGTTGTATTAATCAAAAAATTTTCACTGTCCATCAGTGAGAGCTGGAGTGCCATACTTACACCAGCTTTATATACCAAACTGAGGAATGCAATAATTGAGAAGAAAATGGTGTTTGGAGGACCAGTTTGAATATGTGACAGACAAAGAAAACAGTAAGACAGATAATCTGGTTAGGTTTCATGTCATGGTTACAGCAGACTCTGCCTTCCCCTAGGTAGAGTAGGCAGTATCCCCAGCTATGGCTGGGTATGTAGCAGTACCTGCAAGGGTAGGTTAATCCAGCTTTATGTGCCCTCAGTCTGAGCTGGGCATGTTGACTAAGACAACTGTAACACACAGGTCTTTTCTCCTCAAAGTGGCATGAGCTCCGTGAGAGGTTCGGGGTTGCTTTATGTCCTTGTGCCAGGTCCTTCTGCAGTCTCCAGGCACTTGGAAATGTATCCCTGTTGTAGGACACTCCTCTAATTTCTACTACTTGAGTGCACTGAAACCTATACTCTCGGATAGGCTACTGTAGTGTTTCTGTGCATAAATTATATGGGAAATAAATAAAAGCATGTGGATTTGGTACAGGCTAATTCTTATTTTTAAATAGAATGTAATTTGCTATTGGCAAATTAATCTCATTTATCCTAGTTTCATTTGTTTAAACAATGTGAGTAGAGTTATTCATGTGCAAAGGAGTTGGCAAATGCTGCCAAATCCGCTAATAAATCTGGCTGCTGAACATAGCATTTGGAAATGCAGTTATTTGCCCTTCTCATTTTGGAGTATGCTAATTTCCATGAAAACCCACTATGATATTAGAGAAAATTATGGCTTCTCCTGGAGAAAAGGCAAAAAGAAGTTATTAATCTGCCAATATTTCACAAGAAGAAAACTGTAGTGAGCAAGATAGATTTTCAGGACTGTACTCTTTTGTCAGCGGTGGAAATGGTCCCACTGACCTGTTGCAGAGTATATTTAAAATCCAATTATGTGCATTTGTATTAATCTTCTCATTTTTAGAGCTTTCAGTTGAAGGTTATTGACAGTGCTCCAGCTCCTTTGTGCATACATGCATGTGGCTACAATAACAACATAAATCTTTGCCATACTTAAGAATTCTGGCTTAGGAGATCCCACATGCTTCAACATCGAAGTGGCTGCAGCATTTTATTCGATCTCTGCAGAATATCGTGGCGGTATTATCTTGGTAAGGGAGCAGTGGGCTGCCAGAAGCCCACGGGCTGTCTCACATTTCCCCGAGATGGGCTGAAGTGCCACCCTTGGCACCTGAGGCCATGTGTCCTGCAGACCCTGCAGGTCCCAGCACGCGCTGAGTGCCTTAGTGCCAGCAGATGCACCAGGAGCTCTGAGCTTTCGGCAGCCGAGGTACCTGTCTGCCTACCGGGGTGAGAGCAGGCAGCATTCCTGCTGCACCACTTGCATGCTAAGCAAGCAGTTAAAAAAAAGCCCAACCCAACAGTGCAGCCAGTGTAATTATCTTTCATCTCACCTGGGTTCAAAAGCAGGGCTTTCCCACTGCCACTCTGTTTTCTTAGCCGTCTGCTCCAGAACCACTTTGGCTGTTGGTGGTTTGTGTGGAAAATTAAAGGGGGAATGACTGTCACGTCTTCCTAATGACATCTAGGGATCCTTTTATATGCTAAGTCATTCATATCTTTTACAATTTAGAAGCATGATGACATCATATACATAATAACCATACAGGACTGCCTGCATGTTTGCAAATAAATGCTAGAATTCATGACAATCTTTTTTTCTCATGCCAAAGATGATTGAGTAATTCAGGTCCATTTTCTCAAAGAACTTTCCCTGTAAATAGAAATGTCTGTGCCTCTATCTGTTAATTGCTAATAGAGTCCACAGATACCTGTGTGTTGCAAGCTTGTATTTATTAATTATTTATAAATTACAATAGAAGAATCATAAAAAGAATTATCATGGGAAGTTGTTTTCTATTAACTTTCTATTCATTTGCAAATGAAAAGTAACATTTCAGCTCTGCCTAGGAACTCCTTGTAAGAATGGTATTGAGCTATTACAACTTCAGGTGAATAGCATATCTTTATTTACTTATACGCTCACTGTATAAATGTTGCTTAGTTATCTATTCCTGTCTTGATGCTGTGACTGTATATAATACAAAGTATCTGTATTTCACACATTCCAACAACTCTGTATCACTGCAGCATACTTCATTAGCTAACCAAGACTGAAGCCAGGCAATTCCTTTTAATTATTTATGGAGCTGATGTTAAGTAAACATGAAAAGTGAAACAGAAATATGTTAAAACATGCTTGTATCATTTTATTACTTTGATTATATCTCTGTGCATGGCTGTATCCTCACCTGACACTGATACAGGGTGTATTTCTTCTTTCACTCGTATAAATGTACATGTAGTCTGCTAAAAGAAAGATCTACTGGTTTGCAGGTTGGAGTTTTTTTAAGGCTAACAAAAGTTACATCAATTTAAACGTGTTTAGGACTTCAAAAAGCCAATCTGTACCATGTTTCTATATAATTTTGTTTCAGTTTTAGGGAAGAAAGTTAGTGCATCCATTCACTGCTAGCACTCATGAATTTGCATATCATGTAAGATCAGTGTACAAGATCTCTGATATACCTGAAAGTGCACCAAGCTTTGTATTTGAAATTAAGCCAGCATCCTGACCTGATAAACTCATGGTGTTCACAGAGCACTATGTCAGACCTATGTGGTTGCATGGAGGTGACACAGCAAAATCCGCAAGTCCTGTAGGCGTTGGCTTTGGACTAAAATGCCAACCTGCACCTCTTGGAAGTCCAGTGGTGTCAGCAAAACAAGGCTAGCTCATCACGTTCTTGAAAGCCTGATTTAAAAATCACACTTAAGCAGACATCCCAGCGTTTGCCTTTATTAGGTGTACTTGCGCTGTTTAGTGAAACATTATTACCTGTCCATGACTGGTTGTATCATGGCTTGCTGTATCCGATAACAGAGCTATTCACCATCCTGGGGCCTCCATGCTGTGTGCCTCTCAAAGGGTGTAGCAGTGGACACCCACGATGAAGCAGGAGTTTACTTCCCTGCTCACAGGCAATATTCAACTTTCAGAGTAGATGTTGTCAGTACTGATTTTGGCAAACATAAGGCGTGGTCAGAGTTGTCTTTGCAAAGAATGGGAAACACAATCTTCAGTTTCTAGCAGGTGAAATATGACCCTCTTAATCAAGGTGATCCACTGCACATCTATTTTGAATTTGACATGATTTAAACTCATGCATCTCCTGTTTGTGATTACAGTGCTTTTCTGCATGTTTGGATTTCAACACAGTAAGATAGCTGCAGCTGAAAGGGACGTATTTCCTTTTTACTTCCTCTGAAGCAGTGGTCCCATGGATGCACTTCAGCCTACTAGAAAACAGGCCCTATTTATCTGAAACAACCCAAGATAAAATATAACCAGACATATCCCATGTCTCATCTTTTCAAGCACATTCTGTTTTGAAGCAAGTAGGCCAAATTCCTTTCCAGCAGAGCTTCATAGAAACCCATGAGTTCCATTCAGCAGGTAGCTAAATACAAACACTGTTGTAGAAAAGGTTCATTTGGAATCAAACACTGAAAACTTTTGTGTTAGAATAATGCCTGAAAATATTTGCTCGGTGAGATGAAGACATTGAAATGACTGAGTAGATTCACCTTAGAGTTTATACTAGCTCTTGTGCAAACTTCACTGTGGGTCAGACCCATGGACACTTGTGCCAAGTAGTATCCAAGTAGTCCTGCCCACAGGACCAAGCAGTGCAGGAGAACAGTGACCAAAGTCCACTTTGCTTCAGAGAGTTGTCAGCAGATGGCTCTCAAAATGGGACATGCTCACTGGGAAGACGAAATGGCTGTGAAGGGAGCAGTGACCTAATATATTGCCTTTCCTTCAAGAGATGGCACCGTTTTGAACATACATGAAACACAGGTGGGAATTAAACCTGCAGAAATAAAAGACCTTTCTCCACCAGCTTCCATCTGCTAATAATTTCTCTCTTAAAATGGGTTTCTTTAGAGGTCTAAGGTTTCTTTTTTCCAGTTCATATTTAAATGATGAAATGACAGGAGACACCCTAGGGTGTTACCACACTTTGGGAGGTGACTTCAAGGCCAGCAACACTCCCTGCATGCAACACTATCTTGCAGTATTGTCTCATACCATTGTTCTTTATTGCTTAAATATTTGGAGAGGTGTGTCATGCTTTGTTATTGCCCTTCAGCCTTTTGGAGAGCACAGGAGACAGATCTCTAATGGAATGTTTGTCACTTGACAGTGACTTCAAAATCCTCAGCCAAGACTTGTCCAGACCAAAGCATTTAGCAGGACATACCAAATACCTTTCACACTTCTAGTAATTTGTTCAATTTATATACAATTTATTTTGATTCGTTGTTGCTTCAAACTGCATTTTAGGAAGAGCGACAAGGCCAAACTCATGGAAGGAGATCCTAATTTTTAGACCAATATAAACCACTAGGAGCTCTGTTAAATGCAGAACTGCCAAAAATCAAAATCAGGTTTCTAAGGTTCTTGGCATAGGGAAAGCTGCTCAAGTTTGGTTCCCATTAGTTATTTAGCACTTCTAGTATTTTCGTTGCTTCTGTTGCTTCATTCAACTAATTGCCAGGATCTTGAAGAATTTTATTCCATGGAGACAAATGCTGTATTATTTTTTCCAAGCACTGTTAAATCAGCAGGAGTTACTTCTATGCAATATGATAATAGCATTTGTAGTAATACGATATGTGTTTATTACTCAGTTAAAACTATGTCCATGGCCAAGCTATGTCACAATGATACAGCAATTCTTCAATTGCCGATGAACAAGTAATCAGGCACTCCAATTTGTGTGAGCATTGTTCCCCACTCACAGATCCTACTTATTAAATGCTGCCTTCTCTTTGGCTGACAGCAATGACAGTAGAAGTGCCCCCTTACACTAGTGTCCATTTTAGACACTTATTTGGCAGAAGTATTTCTTATCTGCGTTTGCAGGTGTTTGTAAGCATTGCCCATCATAATGCTCAATGGTCTCTGTGACAGCCATAGCACACTTTCAGGTCCAGGCCTCAAAAAAAGTGTAGAAAGTTGTAAAAATGTGGCCTTTGAGCATCATGAATAAGAGCAAGCAGGCTATGAGGCAGAGTAGCAGCAGCCATATGTTCATTACCTTTGACTTTAGAGTGCTTGGCAGAGATGTGTCAAGTGTCTCATTCAGCTCTCCACTGCTGTGCAATCATCTGTGCTAAAATTTAAACTTCCCTCACATAGAATTTAAAGAGAAAACAGCATTCTCTTAAAAGAGGACTCAAATCTCAGCAATCTGGCATAAGAATGGAACTTAAGGTTCAGAGTAACCCCCAAGTCATGCAGCAGATGGATCCAGTTAGCCTTAAAATATGAGAACACTGGGCTGGTTTGGCAGAGAGATATTGCAGCAGGGGTGGGGACAGGGCCTTCAAGGAGGAAGGGTGGTAGTAAGGCCTAGTGGAGAATCTTGAAAAACTGAAATGTATGTCTTGTTACTGAAATTAGCTATCAAGAAAGACGTATTTTGAATGTTGTACTAAAAGAAAGGTGCAGGATGGTCCCTCCCCAGATACAAGCAGTATCAGGTAACATCCTGACTTAAAAAACCAAAGGATGCAAATTTCTTTCCCTTTTCTTGGGCTTCATTATGAGTATCCAAACTTTTATTGTATCAACAATTAAAGACATAAGCAGATAAATGGAGGCTAGCTCCTAAAAATCATTGTAGAAAAACCATCAAATTCCAGTTCGATTCTCTGACAAAAGGAATTTCTCCTTATAAAACAGAAGCTTCTGTCTTCCCACTTGAGGACACTGCTTACATACTGTAGAGAACAACTGGAATAAAAGAAATTAATAACCACATGTAAGAAAAAGAAAGGTGGCTCATTTCTTCCTTGTTTTGTTTTTTTTTTCTGAGAGCTGATGCTTGCAGTAACAGAAGCATCTAAAACTATGTGCTTCCAGTGTATTTCTTGATTTTGTAGATATAGGCCTGTTTTTCAGAGGTCTTATATTTTTACAATGAAATATTAATTTTTAAATAGAAATACTTCTTAACTTGGAAATAGCAGTGAATCCTCTGCAGAATGAAATAACAGTCCTCTTAGATAACTTGAATATGATAGAAAGAGTGGCAACACTTGCACGCATCAGGCTTACTTTCTGTGGATACAGGCAAGATATTCATTGTTTATTTTAAACTCCCAGTTTCTAATTACACCACTTAGCTTAAATTCAGTAATTATGATAAAAAACAAAAGAGTGAAAGAATTTGTATTGCTTGCTGTCTCCATTCTGTAATTCAGGCCCTACTTCATCCCCACCAGTGCATTTGTTTCTATCCCATTAGTACTTTATTACATGCAGCATGATCTAGGTCTTGAAGGGGCATTGTTTGCACCCAAACAAGGAGGTGTTAAAGCTTCTTTCATCATCTTAATGACACTTAAGCGTCTCTAGGCCCTTCAGTGCGAATACCTACTTCTCAACAGGGAAACAACCCGTCTGTTTTCTAAGTGTAGTCCCTTATTCCTGCCCATTTTGTCCTTCTGGATGTAGAGCAGAGCACTTTCCTCATCACTTATTCTTTGTTTCTCTTCATCCCTGCTCTTCCCCAGCATCTGTAGGGTAAGACAGCAAAGTAAAAGGATAAGGTAAGTCCCTTCATCTCTGTTTCTTGCTACCCAGCTAAGTGATTTGGCAGACACAGAGGCACAGCTGGCTTTGCTGACAGATATTTGCCACTCAGAGACCCCCTTGGGGTCCAGCTGGATCTCTATGGGAACTATTGCAAAAGGAAACCGCATTTGTGTGACTGGGCAGAACACAGTGGGAAGGTTTGGTGCTCAGTTCGGGGTCTATGGGGCCATCCGTCTCACAAAGCTGGGATTCCCCATCAGTAGGGGAAGAAATAAGGTTATAGGTGCAGCTTGAGGAGATCTCTGCAGCCACTTGAAGGAAGGCTGAGATTTCAGGAGAACGGCTGCTTGGACCACCGTAAGTGCCGTGGAGGAGGTCTGCACTGTACCATGGGGGACTCATGGTCCATTAAGAAGGTAGGATACAGAGCTGGCAAAAATGTGTTCCTTTACAACTCCCCCACCCCAGGCGGGTACAGTCATAATTTTCCAAAATAATTGTTGTTTACACTGAAATTTTCCATGTTTGGTGTTTCTCCAGAACCAAATTTCATTGTCAGGTTTTAGCAGAAGGCCTGCTGTTGCTCCTTGGGTGGGCGCATGTAGGGAAGAAGGATATTTTTCAAACATCTGAATTTTATCATGCAGTCAGGAAAAAAAATGACTGAAGTCTGGTACTTGGAATGGATGAAATTATTTGCTAATACCAAGCACAGATGAGCTTTTGCAGTATGAAATATATAATGCTTTAACCCATTTGGTTAAGGTCAAGAATGAAGTGACTCAATGGCTTGTTACAGACATGCTGTTCCTACATGGAGAACTGATTTCAATATTGAGCTATGGTTCAGTGTCGTTGATTTCAACATTTGGTGTATCAACCCCACAATTTAAGAGCAACCTCAATTGTCCAGAGAACTTGCAGCCCTCCTGGCAGAGTTGTGCAAGACCAGAGGGTTAGTTTGTTTTGTTTTGTTTAATGGAGTTGTAACCTTGCCAAGCAAAGAGACAGACTGCACATCAGTAAGGACAACTTTTTTCCCAATTTTTACACTCTGCTGAGATCACAACAATCTCCAAGAGCGGGTCTTTAAGTTTTTGCAAAAAAATTGTTTTGGTAACATGTTTCTTTGGGGTGTTTGCTTACAACACAGCTCACATTTCTACTACACACTCTTAGATAAATCGGGAATTTTATTTGTGGCTTGCTCTGAAACCTTAGAAGAGAAGTTTCATCTTTTTTTCTGCATCTAAGGGGACAAGAATTAGAAATTATCTGACAACAAATACTGTGTAAAGATAAGAAATTACTGTTATTATTACAGAAATATGGAACTATGTGAGTTCTACAAATACTGGCTTCATTACTATCATTACTATTATTGAATTAGTAGTTGTGGAAAAGACCTATAACGTAAGAGGAAATAGACAACTGAAAGTAATAATTTGTTAGACTGAAAAGTGTTAGACACTTTTTATGTTAGACACATAAAGAATCCTCTTTATGGTCCAGTCCAAGAAGAATATTCAATAAAATTATATGGGTAGTAATAAAGTGATCTTCCTGGTAGCAAAATTGGAAGTATTCCTGCTATCATTTCTCCTTATTCTTATTATCTACTACCATGTAAGTAGCAAACCAATAAGTTCCCTGAGTCAGTTTGTACCCAAAGCAAGCATCAGCATCCTTCTTGAAAGCATTCCAGATGTAACCAGGGTCATAAAACAAAACAGAAGGTTGATGGTTTTACTGTGATGCATGTTACAATCAAGTAGTTATCTGATGGATCATCTGCTTTTTATGATCCATGATGAGAAATATAGCTGTCATATGAGGAATAGATTTCTCATCGTAAAACTTACCTCTGTAATTTCAGCACCTGAATAAGTGCTGCCTCAGGTGCTGATTGTGCTAGTAAACACTGTCTTAAGAGCGATTTCCCCATCTGTTTCTCCTCCTTCCAAGTAAATGCACAGTTTGGCAACAAGTGTGTTTCTGCAGTTCCCTTTCGTTCAGCAGCTACTGCTATTAAAAATCTCCCATGAGGAGATTCCTGTTGGGTAGCTGCTGATGCAGGAGTTCACCTGGGGAAAGAAAAACCTTGTATGTAGGTCAGTGTTTCTGTAGATAGCTAGTGAAGCAATCTCTCATGGGAATGTTAACTCTCTTGTGGCACAGATCCCTTCAAGTCACTGCTGCCACTGCAGGAGTGGGGCTGGACTCACGTGCCTCATTCGACTCAGGTTTCCAGTGTGACAGGTGACAGAAAAGCTCCTCGTTTATGTAGGTTTTTTATCTCTGCACTGGTTACGCAATTAGCTTGGCATTTGGGGTAGATGTGTAAAATTAGAGCCCTCAAACCTCTCGTACCTTATTTATGTACAGCTCAATGGGAGAAAACAAGATACACATCGAGGACGTAGATCAAAACACACAGAAAGTTGCAATGATTTCATCACCATCCATAGGACTTCTGGTATAAATCAAATGGATGTTAAAAGCAAGGAAACCTCTTCATCTAATGTGATGATTGAACCACAGGAACAAATTTTCCTCTCGGATTTGTGTTGTGGACCCCCTGTGTTAGGGAGAGGTTATATGTTTCAGTGTGCTGACAGACACTATTACATACTGTGCTTTATTCACTCCTGTTTTGCCAGCCTCCAATAGCCCTTTGCACCTCTGAATCCCTCTGCCTTTGGCACTTCTGCTCGTGAAACTCCCAGATGGGGGTGTGGTTTAGCTAAAATGGGTGCTTTTCACCAGAAGAATAAATTATTCCTGTACTACTGTCTGAAAAGGGTGGATCTGGAGCCAATTTAGTGAGCATAAGTTACAATTGACTTTGGAAGTAATAACTTATGCTTTGAGCTTCCTTAGATGTATAGCCAAGGAGCTGTCTGGCTGCATGTGTTTTTACACATCTTTCAGCTAAATTAGAAATCCAAGTGCAAAACCTAATTTGTGGAGATATCTTGGAGATTTGTGACCTTCCCAGAAATACTTTGAGTCCACAAATGAGCCAGAGGGTCTCCTGGTTTCATCTCCTTTTTTTTTTTTTTTTT
>VZTN01018219.1:169404-187705 GCA_013400515.1 Erpornis zantholeuca
TAAGTTTTTTTTTTTTTTTTTTGTTTTTTATTGCTACATATGGAACATGGCTGAATAGTACATGGAGTTTATTATATCTTAATTAATGAATGTGAGTATAATTTTCCCCAGTTCTGGCAAGCAAACTCTGCTGAAAAACTGATTAGCGAAGGGAGCCAGCCTAAATTGAACACCCTCTTCAGACAAGATTGAAGTACACTCATGTGTGTCAAAGGTAGAAAAAGCTTCAGGAAAACAGAAGATGGGGATTGCACTGAGCTGAGAAACAGGAAGAAAATGGGTGGAGCCTTTAAGGAGATAGGAGGAAGGTAATGGTGAAAAAGAAAGAAAGGTGTAGTAGCAAAACATCAAATGGAGGATAAAAATAACCACAATTGGAGGTACTGGGAATATCCAACTACACTTTATCCAAGGAGGAACCAAGCTGGATATGCCTCCTGTGCTATCTGTTGATACTGAGAAAGAAAAAGCTTAAACCAAGCCCCGAAGCCAAGGAGAGAATCTGCTTGTTGAGTTAAGTGGTCTTTACATCACATTAGAGGAAAAAGGACTAAATCAAGCAGACATATAAAGAGCAAGAATATTGGCACATGGGGACAGTTCATTTCTTCCTACTCTCAAATTTATGAGTTTAGCCTGGTGGGATGCTACCAGCAGTGATGATGAACATTACAAACCTGGACTGTATTTAGCCCACTCAGTCACTTCTTGGCCAGGCTCCTGATGATTTCAGTGGGATATTGCATGACAATGTGCAAGACCCTCCTCCCCAGAAATAGCAATTCTCTCAAAAAATATTCTGTTAGGCAGCATGAGCAGGTGTACCAAATTGCTGGCATACTTTTAGTGCGCTAGTTAGCACCTCTGATAAGGTCAGTTAAGCAATTTCAGCCTTGCATATAGAACTTGAAGCACTTAAGGTTTGTGGGAAGAAGAGCTTTATTTCAAAGAGATGCTGAAAATACGTAACTTGAGGCATACACATGAGCGAAAATTACCTAATGAGAACAAGAACCATCTCTAAATCTTCTTTTAGTATGTGAATTTGAATGTGTTCAACATTATGTATGTTGCTGCACTTATTTTTCTTCTTATGTAGACAGGCACAAGTCTTCCCTAGATTGTATTTTGTCTAATTCATACCCATGCAAAACACAGCCCAAGTGGGAGTAAATCGAGTTGGTTACACCTTCTAGTGAAATATGTGAATAACTATTCTGGGTGTAAAGCAGCTGAAAACAGTGCTGCTCGTACATAGCATCTGCATGTCTTCGATCATGAAGAACCACTCATTGCACGCAGTTCCTACACAGTAAGAATTGCAGATGACAAATGTCCCATTACTCATGTAGCTGGTCATTTTTGTATGCAATTACCAGAATTGCATGCTCACTTCCAGTAACTACGTGCACAAAAATAGGCTACAACAGCCTGCCTAGGCTTGTTAATAACATGGTCCAAAGTCTCAGTCTTTATTGTTGTGTTGTTTTATGCTGGTTTTGTAAGATAACTGAGCTAGGAATTAGTTTTGTTATTGACTACACAAGCAAAAGGAGGCATGCATCTATGTGTACTGCTGAGGCTGAAGGACTGCAAAATTTCTGCAGTGACCTGCATGTGGTTTAAATACTGAACTTGGTATAAGGAGATGATGGACCAGAAGAGAGATACTGCACCAGGTGACCAGCTGTAGTGCATGGCTGAAATAGGGAACAAGCAGCTCCTGAAATTTTGCGTTTAAAATCCTTTAAAATCCTTGCACCTCAGACTATCAGTTTTGTAGTGAAGCATGAAGTCCTCGCCATAAGCAATTCGGAGTCAGCCTGCAGCAGCTGAGGAATACTTAACTGGCATTTCTCTTTTTTGCATATCACTGTTCTCATCAGTTCTAGTATGTAGGTTTTTTTCCCGCCTCTAGAAACCTCTTTGCCTTAAAGGATTCATGAAGGAAATAATTAAAAAGTACACAGAGGAAAACTGTCTGAGCAGAAGGGGCAGAACTCCAAGGTGCTGTAGGGAGTTGCCCCAAACACTCTTTTGGATGATTATTAATTTTTTTCTTACTATTATTTTATGACGCTGTTTATGTTTAATTACTCATGTTTTCCTAACCTGTGTGACAGGCATAATTTGAAGAGCAGTAGTAATGATCAAGCTGTGGAAGTGCCAGCTGCTGCCTACGTGCTCAAGCAAGCATAGAGCAGGCAGCGTCGGGAGACAACTGTCTCTTGATTAGATCTGAACTTCTTTTTTTCTCATGTTGATGAAAATGATCCTGACTGTTATTATTTAAATATAAACTATGCCAAAAGATGCTATGAAAAGTGAGAGCTCTCTCAGTTCACTGCCTGTATGGAATAGTAAGTTCATGGAACTTTACTGCAGTATATGCAGTTAAAAGGTGTACTGGTTTAGTTGTAAAAGATACAGTTGGTCTATTTGGGTGTTTTTCATCTGAAAATTAAGTCCTTAGAGGAGAAAACACAACCCAATAAACTCATAAGTTCTGTTACTCTCAAGTCAATCATAGGAGCCTGGGGTGGAAAAGTTGAGCAAGCAATGGTAATTTTTTAGTATTGCTAGGATGAGTATTTGATTTTTGTATGAAAGACAATATAAAAGAAAATCCAAGGGCAGAAACAGAAGTGAAACTGTAGACAAATATGAAATAGGTGGTTAAATAAATCACCTGCTGCATCAAGGTGCTGTATGATGACTCATCCTTGTAGCAGTTTGTTTCTGGGGGGCTGCTCACTACAAATCAATGGCAAGGACTCACTCAGGGCAAATTTTGCCAGATGCAGTGTGATGTGAATGCTTGGCTTCTTCATCTGTAGTAAGATATACAGAGGGAAGTGGTGGGATTAAATCTGGATTCTCTTCTTGCTCCTCCTTCTCATTCCAAGGTGTTGGTCAAGTCCCTAAATCATCCTGCCTCCTAGCTTCATAAAATGGGGGTGACAGTGCTTTCTTCTCGTTTGTAATGTCATTCTTGTTGCTTTAATTAATATAATTAAATAAATTTAATTTAATATAAAATCCATAGCTTCTCTGGTGGCCCTTCATTGTCACTGTAGTGCTGCTGTGGAGCAGTTCTGTTTTGTCTAAGTGGTAATACACCTAGTTGAAGTCTTGCTCAGGTTACAAGTGGAATGAAGCTGCCAAGATGTTTATCTAGCTTTCTTCAGCTGTCTTTGAGATTCTCGGTAGATACATGTAAGTTCAGTAATTCATGGCTTTGTGTGTTCATATGTATTGACATTACACTGGAATACATCAAAGAAAGTAAACCAAGCCAGAAGGTTTCACTGGTGACCTGCACTGAAAAGGAGACACAAGCTGTAGGTGAATTCTGACAGAATATTCCAGGAGGTGTTACTTGACTTTGATAAATTTTAGGAGAAAGGGCTGCCATTTCTGTGTTTGTACAATACATAATGGGACCCTTACCTGGCATCTCTGCCCTGCCAAAACATGAATGAAAAATAGTATTACTTGTCTGAGGAACAGCTCTGTCTTTCACATCAAAACTTGGCAATAAATGATTCTTGTGTGAGTGGTCTCAAGAGACATTTTCCTTGTAAAGGAGTCAAGTGATTGATGAGGCATCTCACATTTTAAACATTATACAGGTGAAAACATTGGAGTATTCTGAGCCCTTGCCTGCTGCTGTGTATGCCTGAACAGTTTTCTTGCTTTTTAATTGTGGAACTAAAGAAGGTTTGGTAAGTAGGGCAGGACCACTAGAAAATGCAAACTGTTTTCCTTCTGTAATGAAGTTTTTCATGTTTGACCACTGCAGGGTGAAGTAATGAAGAAGCTTTTGGTAACAGATCCAAAAGTTGGTTCTTCTTTAATTGAAAGTATTTACAAGAAGGTCATTGAGAGGACAGATTGCAAGAAGTGGTATACACATTTGGTGATGCTTTGGAAAGAAGCAGAGAATATTAGCCATGCTTTTAAAGTGTATATGGCTAATGCCAAATCTGTGGAATTTTATAGGCAGCTACTGTGAATAGTAATAGCAGTCAATGAATCTGCTTTTTACCCCTACTCACACTGGCACTGTGAGCTTTAGGAGATCTTACGGCTTCTTTAAAACTTCCTTTTAAAAAAACATAGTTTCAGCCCTGTCAGCAAATCTCTGCTGTGTTACCAGTAATGTGCATTGTCTCCCATAATCCTGCCATGTTCAGCACAAATCCTGAAAGCTGGCACTGGTGTGTGATGGAGTACCACTGGAAAATAAAAAGGAACAAATTTGTGATGATACAGAGAGAATACCTGAGGAAAAGAAATTGAAAAAATATTCAAAGGAAAAGAATACTACAGTAGAAATGAGGAGAAGAGAACAAAATCTCAGTGTGGGGCAACATGTTTTGAGGATGAAGGAGAAATAGGAAAGTAAGGCCAAGTTTAAGATGATAAAAGATGTTTCTGAGCAGGAGATTGATGCTCAAAAGAGAAATGGGACGAGTGTGAATGAAAGAGAAAGACTGGGAGACATATCAAATTAGAAAGGGAACATGTCTTACAATAAAAAGAGATAAACAGGATTTTACAGGAAAATATTTCACCAAAACATGGGAAAGATTTAAATGACAAAGAAAGTGAGAGAAATTAAAGACCAAAGTAAGGGAAGGATGGAAGAAAACAAAATATTGATCTTTAAAAAGAAAATAAAATAGTTGTATTCATTTTATTGATTTATTGGAAGATCGTGTGGTGAGTTTAATGTCTGCCCTGAAAGTGAAAGATGTCATAGGAAAAACTATGATTTTTTTTTTCCCCAGGCTTTCCTGTGCAGGAAATGTAATAGGAAGTTATTTTTATTAATGAAGATCAGAGAATATGCAACAACAAACTACCAAGAATGGTGTGGAAAATCCGGTTATTTTTCCAGTCAGACCAGAAGAACCTGTGGCCATTGACCAGCAGGAGCCTAAGGGTCAGATTATTAAGCAGCAGGATCAGTGAACTGCATGGCATTTGGATTCTGTGCATCTTTAAATATGCACCAACAAACTTACATTATAGCCAACAAGAAATCTTGAACACCGTGTAGCTGGTGTTTGTAGCCATTCATTAATTGCTTTGTGCTCTGTTTTGTCTGCCTAATCAACACAAAGAGCAGACTTGTTTGATTTCATTTGCAAATGTGGAACCAATTGATTTTACGGCAATATACTGCTTGCTGGGCAGTATTTTTCCATCAAGACAGTCAGGTTACAGCAGTCACCAAAAACTGATGAGCCAGAATAGTGAGAGCCTTGGATAGAGAGACAAGGTCTTTGGCAGAATGTTTTGGAATTCGTCTGGGGGAATGCACCCCTCGGCTCAGCGTAGCTGTGATGCTGAGTGTGCTGGGAGGACTTGATCCTTTCAAAAGCTGTGACGAGCTGGGGCAATACTCAGCCCACATCCATAACACACTTGGGAAGGACTGTGAGATGAGAGAGGAGCACAGTGCCTTTATTTGCAGCAATAGCATGTGTTTCGTCTGTAAAAGAGATATTCAAACGTCTACCTTGTCTGGACTTAACCAGTGTTTTATCTTAACAGCTTTGGTTGAACAGACATGCAGAGTAAAAAAATATTTGTTTATGGGCAGGAAACACATAAGCTTTTTAATAAGTAAAAAGTGAGCTTGAAGCATTAAATGTGATGTGCTTTGTTGTGTGCTACTACCTGCAAAGGGTTTTCTTCTTTGTAGTGTCCTGCTTGGACTCAAGCACTAAACCTTTCATCAAAGCAAGTCTGATTATCTTGCACATGGTTTTCCTGAAAGGATGTTATGATTTTCTAGATGTTTGGTGGCTGGTGATAAATTAGGCTTTTATGATGTCATGTGAAAGGCCACTGCTTGGACTTCCTTCTCTATCAAGTGCACCGGAGAATACGTTTGGGACATACTCAGCGTCAGAAATTATCCTACCTTGTTTTATTTTAACCCTTTTCTGGACTCTTGCTAGTCTCATAACTGCAAGGATAGCTTCAATTAGCAGACAGGAGCCCCATGGTATCATGTTCTGAGTCCCCTCCATATGGGGACTTGGAATTATTTTTTCTCCCTTGGGTAAAAAAATCTCAGTTCTTGAGCTCCCTTTAAGCTTTTTGCAGCTTAAACTCTCTCCAGATATTTTGTCTTGAAAGGGCTTTTCAAATCAGATGGGGATTTTATTGAGAAATTGGAATGCAGTGAGGGGTGGGGGATAAGGTGATGCATCCCATAAATTAGGTTGGGTTTATGACTGTGTAGAGGGAGGCTGCTTCTAAAAAAACAGCCAGCAGTAAAAGGCAGATTGTGACTTTGTCCAGAGAAGCAGCAGCTCCCTTCTTCACTCCCCATACTGCAAGGAGAGAGTATTTTACAACTTATTTTCGAACAATGAGAAATGACTGAACGTCCTGCATGACAACTCTTATGAACTAGCTAATCCATAGCAGGGAGGAAGGCAGGAAGAGAGAAATATCCATCTCCTCTCTGGCCTCTTCTCCCAACTCTTACCACAAGCTTCAGAGGGACAAAGGTTCATGTAACGCTGTAAGAGGTGGGGAAGGTGATGTCATCCTGCCTGCCCAATTTCAGGGTGGTGAGGTGAACACAGGGCAAGGACAGCAACTGCTGTTATAGATGATTTAGCTAGAGTTTTCCAATTACATGCTCTTTAGGTGAAAAATTCTATCTTTAATAAATAAATATTTTTACTAGGGCAAGTATAACAGCACACTGTTACTAAAAATATTTTAATATAATTTTGATATTAACATAACAAATGCCACGGTTTTTTCAGAAATGTGAATGTCCACGGAGTAGCAAAATCACCACAAACAATGCCTCCTTTATAAGAAAAATAATAATTCTATGAAGAAGTAATATCCTGAGTTCATAGATCTGCATTCATTAAATTGCTGCTTGATGTTCTAAAAGTAGATAGATAAATATCTATAAGTAGAATACAGGATAGCTATCCTAATGTTTACTGTTTTGTTGCTTATAATTTGTATTTAACCAGTGATGATAACTGAATTTGTTTACATTTCCAATATATGTTTCTATAAATGAAGTAATTTTTAGTGGAAAAAGAGAAGAAATTAGGTTGGCTTGCATCATGGATTGCTGGGGTTATCAGTTTTCCTATTCATCTTGACATGTCAGTCAGCAAAGACAGCTAACCCCAGGGTCTGTGTTCCATTTCCAGTGAAAAAGACATTATTCCTGCACAATAAACCCACCTGAAATCAAAGAACTGCACAAAGAAATCACAAAGATTTCCTGATCTTTGCAGAAAATGTGAAGAGTAGGGAGTGATAAGAACACGAATCAGAGTGGATTTAAAAAAAGGTGAGAATTACATGTAATAATTTTAAAGGTACCATGCCCTCACCTAAATAATACATAATGCAGCAAAAAACCCACATATGATGAGGATGCTATTATCTTACTCTCCCCACCAAAATAGTTGTCAGAGTGGACACTCGGTAAAGCAAGAAGAAAACACATTGAATAGTGAGCAAAAGCAGGACTTGAAGGTACCAGTGAATAGAGAAGAAACTTGTTTTTTTCGTATACTACAGGTGATCTCCATCCATATGAAAGAGGTTCATCTCTCACAGGGTCTGGGTTTTTAGTGATGTGCCAGTGACACGTTTGGCCTGGGAGCCTGAAGAAATATGTTTGTACACAATCTCCCCAAAACCTCTGCTGTAAAAGGAAAATTCACAAATGCTTCTAACCCATTTCATGCAAAATCCACATTAGTGAAACAACTCTTCATGCTCAGGTTAGTATGAAACATGGAATGGTTAGCTCACACATCAGCAGCCAGGCTACAGGGCAGTGGGAGTGGTACCACCTGTAACCAGCATTTGCAAAGAACATTTCTATTTTGTAATAAGAGTAGGAAAATCTTACTTTGATAATTACTAGTTTGCATTTTAGCATACATGCTGAAGACTTTAGCTGTGATATGTGTGTTTGGATGACCTGGTACAACATATCAGAAAGGAAGGGTTTCTGCTGAAGCAAGGCCAGAGCAGGGCTGGAAAGATGGTCAGAGGTCTGGAGCACACCTCCTATGAAGACAGGCTGAGAGTCTTGAAGTTGTTCAGCCTGGAGAAAAGAAGGAAAGCCTGGGAAGACAATAAAGCAGCCTTCCAGTACCTGTGGAGGACCTACAAGAGAGCTGGAGAGGCACTTTATACAAAAGCATGTGGTGAGAAGACATGGGGGAATGGCTTTAAACTGGAAGTTGGTTCAGATTAGATATTAGGAAAAAATCCTTTACTGTAAGGGTGGTGAGGCACTGGAACAGGTTGCCCAGAGAAGCTGTGGATGCCCCATCCCTGGAAGTGTTCAAGGCCATGTTAGATGGGGCTTGGAGCACCCGTGTCTGGTGGAAGGTGTCTAGTGGAAGTGAGGTTGGAACTAGATAATCTTTAAGTTCCCTTCCAACCCAGACCTCTCTATGATTCTGGGACTGTGTCCAGCCCTAACACCTGAACTATCATAATTATGGTTTGTATATGGCACGTGGAGTGGGTTTGATTTTCTTCCTCTCCTCTGGAAGTTTCCTGCTTATTTAGGAGAACAATTCCTGTCAACTAGAAATGATCTTGCCATTCGGAAGCCTCTTTGGCACTTTGCAGGGCCATGAGCTGAGGTTACAATTGCACTTACATCCAAGGTGGGGAACAACTTCCAGGTCTCCCCAGGCATGCAAAATTGGGCCTCAGGGCAAGCTACGGGAAGGGAAGCACCCACCTCACTGCAGCCAGCTGCGGGAATTTTGCTGTTTGCAGCAGCAGGGCTTTCCCTGCTGCAGTGGGAACACTTCGGGCTGCCTCACGCACGGCAACCTGAAAAGCAGCCATGGTCCCCCTTGCAGCGGGATGCCCTGGCACAGAGCTCTGCCGGACGGCTCCTGATGAGTGAGCTGAGCTCCGGATCCAAAGCGAGTGAAATTCAGCACTGGCTTCGGGGATATCGGGCTGTAATTCGGGAGGAATTTTATCTGGCTCGAGGGACGGCACTGGCCAAGATGTTTTCTCAGGCTTCGCTTGGCGAATGGACAGGTCTGAGTAATGCTCAGCCCTGTGAGGGGCTCTTGTGCCTGCAGCTCCGCCGGTGCTGGCTCCGGAGCCGAGGTCTCTCCTCCCGGGCTGCAGCCCCGCATCCATGGGCGGGAGCACCGCCTCCGGCTCAGCGATTCGGCTCCGGCCGCGGGCCCCGGAGGCACCTGGGGCCAGCTCCCCCTGCCTCAGCGCTTTATCTGTGCTGGCGGTGGGGCTGCCAGCACCGGCGCTGAGTGAGCCCATTTCCCCAGAGCGGAGCATTGTTCCCGGCCTCCGGCCGCCGCGTGGCCCCGCTGATGGACAATACCACCCGTCCCCGACTTCCTGAGCAGACCAGACAGCTTGCTGTTTTCTTCGAGTCTCTTATCACCCCCTGTCATTGAAAGAGAGGTCTGGCTTCGGCTTCGGCTTCGGTTGTGGCTGATAGGCAGCAGCGAAGTGGAAAAGGCGCAGGGGAGGGAGGGGAAGAGGAGGAGGAGGGGGGAGAGGAACTCCATTACTGTTATTATCGCCCAAATGTTTATTGCTGTTCCGAGTTCATTTACCTTAACCCTTTGGAAGCTGGTCAAATTAAAGATTATCAAACTGATAAGATAAAGCCGCTGTTCTAACGCCCCTGGTTCCTGGCGGAAAAGCGAAGGTTGTGCTGAGGTTTTATTGACTGTGTGGTTTGTGTTGATGCCTTATTTCTGGAGTAGAGTGGGGTCCCGAGATAAGACCTTACCCTAAAGATGCCAGCACTCGCAGCCTACCAAGGTCCATCAGACGTACAGGGGCTCAGCGCCGTGCAGAATCAGTCCTTTCAAGTCGTGCTTTCCCCTTCCCTTCCTCCTCAACATGGTTTTAGTAAAGATTAAAATTTCTGAATAGGGAGGGGATTTGCATAGGAAAACATGCTAGGGGAAAAAAAAAACATTATGCCTCTTATTTTCAATGGCATTTAGTTATATGTGAGTTTTAGCCTATTGGTTGTTTTTGCCTTTTGCCTTTTCCTGTGGTTCTTTGCGAACAATACTGTCTTTCTGCAAAAGACTGCTGACCCAAGAGTGGAAAGCAGTCTGTTCATGCTGCATTAAAACAAATTTAGATCAGGAACCAAATTCACTGGCATTCTTCTATTCCCTTGGTACCCCAACTGCTCCACAACTTTGCTTTTCTAAGAACAGTGGAAAGAAAAAATGAAAACTGAGCGACAACAAATTTTGGCTCATCTTAAATTCCTGGAGATGTTTACTGTGCTCCTTGTTAGGCTTGGGCTTCACTCTTCAATATGTTTTATCTTCAGTCTCCTCATATTTACTATGGAGATAGGGTCTCTTGCTTTATAATTATACTGGGTTTTCATCCCTGTTACTATAGATATTATAACAAACATTACCCTTTACAAAGAAGCCAAGCCAATGTTCTCTGTCCCGTGAATCTCCAGAAGAACATGCAGAGCAGTGCACAGGAGACACAGTGCTCATTACTGTGACTCCTTCTGGGGTTTGATCCAAGCTCAGCTGAATTTTGCACCAGTAAGGCGCATGTTTACAGGCTCTACAGCTCTGGTTTAGTGAGATATTTCTACTTTTCTTAGCAGAGTGCTCAGAAGAAGTCACAGTAACTGTTTTCCAATGTTGCATCTGGGTTAAGATGGACATCCCTGGGCCTGGTGGCAAGTGTGGCAGGACACAAGGGAATGGGGGATAAGGTTGATAGTGAAAGAACTGCCTAGTGAGCAGTGCATGCAGTCTCCTGACTACAGTAATTCAATAAGTTTGTTCTCCAAGCAATAAGCTGCAGCAGATGCACATATATACTGTGGGGCTGGTGTTAGTACTGAGATTTACTACTTGAACCCTCGTTAAAAAATGCTATTTAAAATGCTTTGAGAAGGACACAAAATGGGAGATTATTTCATAAGATAAACCTTCGTGTATACATTACTGGGATACAACTTTTTAGTAGGGCCTGTTGTGATACGACAAAAGGTAATAAGGTAATAGTTTTAAACTGAAAGAGGGTAGATTTAGATGAAATATAAGGCAGAAACTTTTTATGATGAGAGTGGTGAAACACTGAAGCAGATCGTCCAGGAGGTGGAAGATGCCCCATCACTGGAAACCTTCGAGGTCAGGTTGGATGAGGATCTGAGTAAATGACCTAGTTGAATATGTCCCTACTCAGTGCAGAAGGGTTAGACTACATGAGCTTAAAGTGTAAAGATGCCTTCCATCCCAAATCATTACAGGATTCTATGATAATGATGAAAACACAAGACTGCAGTCTAATCAAGTGTCTATGTTTTTTTTTTCCTTTGAATGGGATAAGTTAAAGCAAAAAATTGACAGGTTTAGAAGGGAATAAGGAAAAAAAATATGAGTGGAGTTGCAGTGAACTTTGGCCCCTTTATTCTTGAAATCTTTTCTAACAAAAAATCTCGAGCAAAAAAGTGCAAGACTAAACACTCAAGCCAGATCCTCCACCAAACTGGGTCGGTGCTCTTTGCTTATGGGAGCTCTGATGTAATAAATCATCTTCCAAGCAGTTGTGCTGATGGTGAACATAACCCTGGCCGTTTTTCAGATGCAGTTACACTGTTGTGTGCTTAGATCAAGTTTGTTTATTTTTAGAGGTGAAGCCTTGTCTGTGCTTCAGCAAGCAGAGCTGGGCACAATTCCATCACAGGTGTTTTACTGAGGACTTGATCCCAGTTTTATTCTAGTGTAAGAGAAAGCAAAAGCTGGCACTGGGTGCTGGCTTCAGTAAAGGCACATTTGAAAGGGAATCAGCTGAGCTGTAGTAATAAAGGAAGCCTTGGCCTTCTTTCAGGCCACACTATCTCCTTTTTCTTACATTGTCTCGAGGCTTTAAATTTTCAGTTAAAGTTAATTGAATGAGACAGTGATACAGTGCACAGTGAAACCAGATCAATCACTGCACGAGACAAAATAGGAGTCGCAATGACGCTCAGGACAAGAGCTTGGGAAATGTGATATTTGCATTAAAATATTTTACATTTTTGTCTCATGGTTTAAAAACCAAATTTAAAAATGCCTTACAACATTGCATAACGAATTTCTCTCTGCTTATCTGTATGCATTTGTGTGTGTGCATTTGGACAACAAAATTGAATAATCGTAAAAGCAAATTTAGTAATAATGGGCTATTTTCTACACAGTTACAAAGCCTCAGTTGCAGAAAATTTAAAGAAGGAAAACTCACACCATAGGAACTAACTCTGCTCTCTGAGAGGCATTCATATGACAGTGAGCTGCATATAAAGCCATAGGAGAATTTACTTGCTCGTATTAAATGGCAACAGAGAATTTGACTGCTGTCTTTTCCATCTTCCTTCCCTTTAAATATTTACCTGGATGTTGTTTCTGACTCCTAGCTTGCTCCTAGTCACTTATGTCAACTGTTTGCATGGAAAATAAGGACTTGTTCCTTACAAAATGGATAACTAAAAGCAAAGACTTAATTTTATGTTCATGATCTGAGGGCTATAAAAACAACAGAAAGCCTTAATCAGTGTTTTCAGGGTTATAGACTCTTAGCTCAGTATCTAAATCCTCAGAGTTTTCAGGGAGTCAAAGGGCTTTGTTTTCCTGTCAGTGTGTAAAGCACAACGGCACAGAAAAAGTAATCCTGCAGGAGTACAAAACGTCAAGTGGTGTCATGTCATCAGGTGCTTTTCCATCAGGAGCAGGGATATGGGACCGTTTTCATTCAGCAGCAGCTTTTGCAAGAACCACCCTCATTTCACCAAACCACTTCCCTACCTCCTACCCCACCCCCCAAAAAAAAAAAAAATCCAGGTTTTCTGCAGTGGAATCTCCTCTCTTCTTTCTTTGCTTTCTGATCTGGTTGTAGTTCCAGAAAGTGATGCCCTGCTATTGAAAAATTAATACACTTTAATGCTGAACATACAAGAGGGGATTTTTTAGGTGGTGGGGTTTTTTGTGGATTTTTTCCTTTTGGAAACCTGACAGATGCATCTCTGGTTTCAGTGAAAGACTAAAACAATATAAACAAGCACTCATTCTGTTCCAAGAGAAGCTTTCTTTTAATATTCTTATTTTATTGTAATTACCTTATTGTTTTCAAATTATGAGCTACTTGTAGAAAAATACAGGAAACATGACTGCAATACAATCCTTTAATCAGGAATAGCTTTGTTCCAGTCATCATTTCCATTCAGTGTTGAAACTTTGTCTAATAAGAATATAATCAAACCTTGAGTTTAGATGTAATATGGTGTTAACATAATGGTTTCATTTGACCTCTGTACCTAGTAACTTCTGTAAATTAACCTTTTAAAAAGTGCCTAGGAGACATTTTGTCTGTAATGCTATTTTCAGGTAAATTAACAAAGTTGTGTTTCTCAAAAAGACACAAACTTCTTCAGGAGAGCCACTTAAAATCTTTCAACCCAAGTCAGCTGGGGAGTTTGTATTATTTATATTAAATCTTCCATTAGTTTCCTCTTTTCTTTCCCCTTGCAGATATGATACCTGTACTGCATCGTTGTTAAGGCTTGTGAACTTTTACGGGAAAAATACGATGTTTTTTATACCTAGACAGATTCGATACACTAGTTGTTTGTGTGATCTCTGTGTAGAATCCAGCACTGCAAATACTTCACTTTTACTGATTCGCAGCCTCCCTCCAACCTGATTTTGGCCTACTCAGCAGATGAGTGTTTATGTTTTTAAATAAAGGGCTGGAATTAAGTAAAGTATTCTTTTAGATAATCTGTTTTAACAAAAAGCTTTTGGCCAAGACAGTTAAAAGACTGCTCCCAAGCTGTTCAAAAGCAGAATGCAGCTACATACAGCAGGCCATGGCATTTCATTCTGTGCTTCCCAGTTGATTTTTTTTAATGGGAAGCCAGTATCTTAGATAAGGCTTAGTTTCAAAGTATGTTTTTATATAAAGATTGTGGATGTAAAAGTTTTGCTTACACAGCATTTATAAAAACAAAAATCTATGTTTTATGATGTAGCTTTTATTACTTAAAACTAGGTGAAATTAAAAGACTTCAGTTCTAGCTGATGGCTTGAATTAGGGCTGAATAAAAGGCAATTGTTTTTATACCGAAATTATTATTTTATGAAGGATTTCCTTGTTTCCAGACACATATATATACACACATATGTAAATTAAACTGAACTCCAGATAAAAGACATACCTCCATGAGCACATTAGAGTCTGATCCAAATTTTATCAAAGTTAGTGGGCGTCTTTCCTATTTCAAACCAGATTTTGCAATCCATATTCACACGACCCTCCAGGGGATCCCTCAAGTTGATGCGGTTTTGCATGACTTGGCCTCAAATGTCTGCTGCAGTTTCAAAAGCCCATTATAGGGCTGCAGTAGGAAATCATTTAGTCTAATTTAAGGAAATCATTACATTTTTTAATTTTCATATCATTTAGTTCTGATCCATCTGTTTACTCTCTTCTGAAGGCAGGATGAAATACTTTTTAGCTTAAAGACTGACCTAGTAAAACTGCTGCCTGGAATAAGTCTCAGCAGACATGTTTATTCCACATCCCCTTCTTCAGTGCCATATTTCCTTTGGTGGGCTTCCTCTGCTCCTGAAAGCAAGCTGTCTAGCTTTCTTGTCCATAATTAAGAAGGAGAATTTCCTACATTTTACTGCACAGGATGAGGTGATTTTGGAAGTTAACATGACCTGAACCACATACGATCAACAGAGAGCATCTGAAAAATGTAGCATGCAGCATTACAAGTTAAAAAAGTCTACATTCACAAAATGCTCCTTAGCTCCACCGCTGGTCAGAGGGTGGAAGAGGGAGAAGAAAGGCAGTCCATGCATTTTTCTGGAAAGCCTGCTGTGGTACCACCATAAAGTCAAATGCAAGAGGAGAATTCAGCCTTGGCTTTGTTGTTCTGTAACAAAGCTGGATTTCTTTGGGTTTCTTTAAACCTAGACAGATACAATTTTAGTATTGATTGCTACAAAGACACACAATTTGTGAAAAGAGATTATATATTTTATTCAATCAACACACATATATTTGGAAAAAGCTAACTGTTTAAATATTGTCTTCCAATTTAAAACAAAGATACAGTCAGTTTTTGCATTCAATTATAAATGCAGTTAAAGGAGCTTTTTTCTTTGTTTAATTTTATTACATTATTTTTGATGACTGGTTGTGGGATTGTTTTGGTGTGGTAGCACTTTTAAGGATACTTGAACAGTAAGGTGAACACAACCAAAGTTTTGGTTTCTGTAATGGTTTCAAGCTAATTTCTTTTCATTTATGAGATATTTAGACTTTTGTTTGCATGTGGGTACTCAAAATGCTCTAGGAAAAAATAAGTATGCATTCAACAGCTGGATGTTTACTACTGTTGCATATGGTTACTCATATCCAAAACAGTCTTTCAACATCATTTTTCTGTGATCATGTTTTTATTTGAAAGAGACTAGTTGTCATGTTTGCTCTGTGATTTACATTATTTAAACAAATGGGGGGAAAGAATTTTAATCTGCTCATTCACTAGCATGACTAAGATGTACAGTAACTTCTTACAAAGTGTTCACCGTTATATGGCTGTAAGGCTGGAATTCAAGCCCTCTGTGTACACACAAACAAATAGCTCTTTCCATCTGAAATAGCCTGGTGAAAGGATGCTGCCTCCTGGTGATTTAATGGGCATATGAGCTTCCACTAAAATTGCATCTTCAAGAGAAATAGTTTCTCCTTGGAAGAGTCCAACGGTGGGCCCGGCCCATGCTCAGCTCACAGGGAAGCAGGAGCAATGAGGGAGACATCAGGGTTGGAAGGTAATGGTCCTTGCAGCACCTCTCTCTTCTTTTCCGCAGGATTTTCTGCAAGGGGACTGTACCAAAGCCAGGCAAAAGCTGAACTGGAAGCCGAGAGTCACCTTTGATGTGAGTGGCCTTCGTGGCGTGCTTTGTACCTGCTGGGCGTTCATGTCCTCTAAAAGCAATTCACAGGGAGGGGAAAGGAGAGGGAACACCTCCGTGTGGGTTGACCCAGGCACACTGAGAAACCCCATTTTCAGTGCCCCTGCGTGGATCCTGGCTTTGAAGAAAGCAGACACTGTGGCAGCAGTGGGCACCCCAGTGCACAGCAGCGCACTGACACACATCGGGGCCTGGGCCAGGGCTGCTGGGTCCGGCAAAGGCACATCCTGGGAAGGGCCCAGCAAAGCCCCATCCTCTCCTTGTTCTGCTCTGGGGGGCCAGGGGGCTTGTCATGCTCTGGAGCATTCTTGACATGCTTCCCATTTGTCCCTGCACTGGGGCTCTCATCTGTCTCTCTCTCCCTCCTGCAGGAGCTGGTGAGGGAGATGGTGGATGCTGACGTGGAGCTCATGAGGAACAATCCTAATGCCTGAGCCCTGGCTGGGCCCGGCAGGCATCACAGGACCCACGCCACAGATGCAGCCCATGGCCAGCACTGCCAGGAGCCACCAGGGTGGGGGGCTGCCCCTCCCTGTGATGGTTTTATTGTTGGCCTGCCTGTGTGTAAAAGACCGGTTTTATTCCTGCCTCCACCCTCTACATCCTCCCAGTGCCTCTTGCCCCACACATCATCCCAGGGTCAGCTCTGCCTGGGCTAACTCTGTCTTCTGCCATTAATTGGGGGAGGATCATACTGTACCTGAAAAATTGATCAGCCAGCAAACCCACTGATTTAATTTTTGAGACTCATCTTTCTATTATCTAGGACCTCCAGCACATTTTTGGTACTTAATCCCATTTGAGAAACAAAGCATTTCCTACCCTCCACTCCTCCCTCTCCACATCAGCAGACCTTTGGTGCAAACATGGGCTCACCATGCCTCCAGACCTTGCTCCACAGCTTCCCCTCTTCTGCCTTTCCTGAGCACTCCTTGTTTTTCTTTCCTGCAGCCTTACCTCCACCCCAGTGGTCCATTTCCAGTACCTGAACTCTGTCAAAGTTTGGATAACTTGATATAACTTGCAGCGAAATCGCCTTTTGACCATGCTGAATTAATTCCTAGTTGCTGGAATTGCTTTCAAACCAGTCAAGCCGAGGCTTGTATACATTTTTCAGATCTTCATTTCAGAGTGTGCATGAGTCACAGAAAGCCTTTTTGTCTAGCACCTTCTCAGTCCGGGGAGATCAGGGTGTTTTGGTTTTTGACCCCCTCCTCCAAGAATCAACCCATTCCCTTTTCCACCCTCTTCCTGCTTACTATAATTAAACCTCAGACGGGAGCGTGAACCATTTCAAAAGATGACTTAAGAAATAGAAACAAAATAAATAAAAAAGCTTAAAAAAAATAGAAACTTCAAGGTGAGTAAATATTTTTTTGCTTTTTGTGCCAAGGTACCTGGGTTATCCAGAGGTCGTCAAGCCCATACATTTCCCGTTGGTTAGGATCTTCCACCCACCAATTACTCCCATCATTTTAAGTTTATGCCTGGAAGTGAGCAAAGTGCAAGATACACAGGAGGGAGACACACAGGAGATACACTTTCTTGAAATGCATCTCCTGCTTTTTTAACTTCGTAGGGGAGGGACCCCCATGTTAAAAGGGGGACAATGGTGGGGTGGGGGAAGAGTAGCTGTGCCCGGGAGCAGTGGTGGGAGTGATTCGGGGTGACAGGAGGGGGCTCGAGAGCAGCCTAGGGGGAGCCGGGAGGGTGCTCCGTGCGTCGGTGTCCAAAGGCGGCATTTGCCAGAGGTGCTATGGAAAATGCGCGGCGCGGAGGGGAGCGGAGCGGAGCGCGCCCGGGCAACCGGAGCAGCCGCTTCCTTTGGGGCTGTTCCTGCGAAAGCGCGCACGGGGAAAGGGAAACGTGGGAACCGGGCCGCTGCTTGAGACCCTTCCTACAGGTGCACAGAGTACGAGCCCTCGTAGGGCGGAGAGGAGAGGGAGCAGAGGAGAGAAAAGGATGTCCCTGTTGCCCTCCCTCCAAGCATCTCCGCACGAGTGTGAGGCTCTCCAGCCCGCTCGCAGTTCCGCTGCGTCGGGGCTCTTCCAGCACAGACCAGTGTCGCGTAAGTCGTGGACACTCAGTCCAGAGGCCTGGAGCTCCCCACGGCATCACGCACACATTGCCACTCACCCCCCGTGCGTACACCTCCACGCGTGGGTATATTTATGAAAAACCTTCTGGAGTGTTTTTCTCCTCGAACGGGTACAACTCCACAGCTGCGCCTTTTTTTTTTTTTTTTTAGGGTAAAATAACATTAAACCTCCTTCCCGTGG
>VZTN01018224.1:2190-19368 GCA_013400515.1 Erpornis zantholeuca
ACATTAGCTTGGGGAATATCCAGGAAGGATTAGGATTTCCTTTTTTTCTTGCTCATTTAGGTATCATCAGTCTGGGGATCATTAAACTCTGATAGTGCCACCAATTACATTATACTTCTTCCAGCAAACATTTGGACCTATCCTACTTGCTTGCATTTTCACATCTCAATTACAAATACACACGTCCTGTCAAAACTAGACAAAGGAAACAAGACATTACATTGTTTTCTGTGAAGCACAGTAATGATTTCAGAGTTCAATCCTTCATGTAAGTCAGATACCAGTTCACCTACAAGAGGGGAGAGACACGAGGCTGGATAGCAGGAAAGACTCCCTGGGTTAGCTGAGCCTATACCTCCTGAGGTGGAAAACCCCTCAGAACAAAGCCTACAACTGCTTCTTCCCAAGAGTGACAGAGAGCAAGTTCAGTTATACTCTAGGCAATAAAAAGCAAAAGGAATAAAAGACAGCCCATACAAAAAATTAGAAAATTATGAAAAAGAACCCATAGCCCATGGGTTTGTGCAAGGCAAACAACAAAAGCTGCTACAGGAAGGCAGGACTGGCTGAAGAGATCCACATCCTCTCCTCCCACATGCAATGGCACATCTCTATTCAACCTATCTCACCCAGCAGCTCTAAATCATCTCTTTTTGCCTTGCCATGTTGTACATTTGCATTTTAGGTACAGAGCCCTTTGGGGTCCCTTTGCATGCCCAGGGCAGGAAAAGGAAAGGAAGCTCTGGTTTAAGCCCTCTGAGCTCACAAGCTTGCTCCAGCTTAAGTTCAGCTCATCTCTTTGTTTTGGGGCACATGGTCCTTGTACCAGCTGCTTACCTGCAGTCAGTTTATCTGAGAGCCTCCCCAGAGCTGTTTCAGCATTTAGCATCAGGTCAGTTACCTGCCCACCAGACAGCACATGCATAGCAAGAGAGAATGGTACCCACAAGGATCAGCAGTAATTAGATACCCTCCGGCTTTCAAAACAAAAGCAAATTGTGTCCTAACCCTGCTCCTTGGCTGCTGTTCTTCACAGCAATACCTGCACAACCACATCCATCAAAAGAAAGGACATCAGACTAAGTAAAAAAATCCCTTAGTCTGTATGTTTTTTCTTAATTAATTTATAAATTATATGACAGCTGCATGTATGATAAAGTAAGTGTAAAGATATTTCCAGAAACAGGATTCTAATGGGCTGCAATGAGACTTCTGCAGGTTTAGCCTACAGTCAGATTTTTTTTCTTTTCCCAAAGATTGGCTTTAATTTTGATCTAGTCATTCCATTTATTTTTCAAAATATACAGCAATCTTTCTTGATTTTATTCTGACTCCAGCTGGGTCAATACACGTTGCTGGAATAAAGCTTTTGTCTTAAACACCACAGGCTAAAATCAGTTCAAATCTATCAGTTTCAGTTGAAAGGAATTTGAAATCACTCTCTCAGGGTTAAAGCAAAAGTTAAATTTGTGAATAATCCCTTCTTGATTTACACTGCAACCCTCAATAAGTTACTCAAGAATACAAATATATGAAACTATGACTCACTTACCTTCGTATGAATTCAAATGGAGGAAAAAATAGTTGTCCTATGCCCTAGTAGAAACTACACAGCACCAGGCATCAAGGGCTCTATTTAGCTCTATTTCCAAAAATTTAAAACTCTTTAAAAGTATGCTTTTAAAAATGTGAAAATGGAAATACTAGAAGACTCAAAGTGAAACACTTCTTATCTGCAAAGCCAAGAAAGGAAAGCAAGGCCTCTCATGATAGACAGGGTTCAGAATTTTGCACACACCCACCACCATTTGCTTCCCACTGTCTGTAAAAGAGCAATACTTGATTGCAATTGAACAGTAATTCAGTTTTGTGGCTTTAAGTGGAATAATTGTGCAGACCAAATTCTTAAATTAGGAATTGAAATAAGTTTCTTTTAATAAATATCGCATTAAGGCAACAAAAAGAACAAACCAGACAGATGAAACCTCTTTGTTACAGGCCTGCTCTCCTGCAGGGAACAAAGCAATCCCATCCAACGCTTCCTGGTAGAAAATAATCCTATAAAGTAATTACGTTTTCTAAGAGATTAGGTGTTGATTCAGGGTCAAGAGGCTAGATTATCTTCAGATTTTTACTCTTCATGAAGTTACACTTTCAAGCTGACTAAAAAACTCCAAAATCATAGCTACAATGCCTGCAACTTAACCAAGAATTTGACCCAACAGGATAAAGGAAAAGCATGCATAAAATATCCCAAAAGCATCTTATAAAAACATAGATGGATGCAACAGAAAACAAGATAACAACAACAAAGCAGTCTGTGACACAGGAATTAGTAAATCTGCTGGATTTACCTAAGAAGAAATAGACAAAGAACACAGCCGCTGTCTCCAAGGCCTCAACACTTCATTACAGAGGAGGCAGCAGTAACCCTGTCCATCAAGAACCAAACAAGCATTAGACTCAAACTACAGAAGACAAGTCCTAATATGCAGAAAACCTTTTCATGGTAAACACTGTAAAAGAGAGCAACCTGATCTGATTTAGGCATCTCTTTTACTAGAGAAGGTCAACATCTGCCCAAAATTACATTAAGCTCGATGATTCAGTCTCCGAAATGAGATTAGACTGAACACTGCCTAACATTCTTTGTAGCCCTAATTCTCTCATGAATCACCTCTATTTTGTCAATCGCCTGCAAAGAGAAAGCAGTGCAATTTTGCACAGGGAAACAAGCAAAAAGTGGGAAATCTGAAGCAAGTCAGAATTAGCAAAAACACAGCATAGACTGTATAAATTAAGTTATACAATAATAACTACTTTGACAGAAAAATGACAATGAAAAGCAAGATATTTGTGAAGGAACTAATCCTCAAGTTATTACTACAGCATGCATGGCTAGCACAAAAACTGAAAGAAATGTCAAGTGTCACCACAGGTTTAAAAAAAGAAACTGCTTTTAATAAATGTTCTACCACCTTCAATCTTCTCAACAATCTTACCTGTCTGGGCTCATCAGTCACCCTATACAAAAGTCACATAGAAAAGCTTATTCATGGCCTTCTCGCTGCCACTTTCACATTTTCGGTTCAAAACTAACACCACAGAGAGACTGTGATACAAATCTTGAGACTCCTTTGTTTAAGAACAAGTCAGTGTAATGGACTAACAGACACAGTCTTCAACGTCATGAAAATAAGAAAACACATCAGTAAAGCAAAGATCCAAGCAGCAATATCCTGGACTTTACACCAAACTAAGGTCAGTGAATTCTATGGACAACCTTCAGTGTAACAGCCTTACACACGACAGACCCAGCGTTTGCAGAAATACCGTGGGAATGGTACCTGTACAAACACTGCTGCATTTGGAATGGTCAATGTTCACCAGAGTAAACGTTGGTGGATTTGGTTATGCAGTGAAATACAATACACCTGAAGAATGATGTGACTGTCATTGCACAAGTTTAAGTTGAAAATATAAGTAGACTTATTTAAAGAAGAGTAACATATTAAAATTTCAGAAAAAGTTCACCCAGAAGATTACATTTAATATTAAATCAACTTTTCCAGATATGAAAAAGTGTTACATGTTTCCACCAAAAATGAATCATGCCAATTATTCAACTAGACAGGTATCAGAGGGAAAAAAAAAATTAAGAAAAACATGTTAATAAAACATGACCCAGAACCTTTGAGGTAGCACAAGTCACACAGGCAGACTTAAATGCATTAGAACTTCTAAATGTAATGCCATCAGAAGGGAAAAGATTAAAAGTGGAATGTTTCGGGGTAATACATCAATGTTATCACTGGTGGACCTTCCATTCAAAGGAAACTCGGGTAACAGAGTTCTACTCTCAGTTTTCTCTACCACGCTCTTTTCTCCTCTCTGGACTCAACTCTTCTCTAACATTTACTCATCTCTTCTGTTTCTCACTTTTACCTTTTACTCTACAGCGCTAAGAAATGGAAAACAAATTAGACAACTCTTGCAAAGCTGCACTCAGACAAAACTTTTGTTCTGGGTCCTGCAACAAGAGGCACAAACAATGCAGAGGCTTTTCACACACATGCGGCAGGCCCTGGTCCAATTCTGGCAAATTCTACAAACTGACAGAGCAATACTGTACTGTCCAAGATTCACATTACAAAAGGATTAGTTCCATACAGAAGGCTCTACACAGACCTCCATTTTGCTGCAGAAGAGGACAGAAATGCAGCATGAGACCATGAACTCTGGTTCCAACACTCTCAGTTCAGCTGCCAGATTCCCACATTCATGAATAACTGTCTGAGAACACTCCAGCAATAGTCCTTCACAATGATGATCAAAGTCACCTAGTTCGAAAACCTAATACAGTCGTCAGATCCTCAGGTTGTCGCTGGACTGCCATGGTCACATCATAAAAGCATCCACAGTTTCTGAATATTACCACTCATCTGTCAGAGGAGGCAGGAAAAGAAGAAACAAAGTGCTCTTTTCAGTCTTTTCACTGCAGGCAGAGGTCTAATTCTCTCCATTAACTATGTATCAAACACCAGAGACAGACACTGTACTACTTTAAGACTCAAAGTTCCACCTCTTGTATACCAGAGACAAGGGCCTTCATCCAGAATCCATAAAAACAAGATCAGAAACTACAACTGTTGTTTTTAGATAGGGCAAAATAAAGGAAGAAAGACAGGAAAGAAGGAGTGATCAATCATACCTACTCTATTCTCTTGAGCTTCCAGAATATTTTATGGCTCCTGTACAGGCAAACAAAATAAAGTGAGGCAGGATGAAGAAATCTTGAAAAGAATATACAAAAAGATCAATGCATCAGACTGAGCAAAAGCTAAAACTAATAACTTGCTGCCGAAGGTAGGAAAGCAGAACTTAAGAATAGTTGAATTTCAATTATTACACACTATTTGAGGAGCATGGGCTATTTATTAAAGGAAAACAAGATATCCTTGCACAGTCCCAATAAACATGGCTACAAAACAAAACCCACCAAAACAAATCGAAGTCCAAAATCATTCCTATTCCCCAGAGGGAATGATTATATTTTCAGCATACTCTTTAGATATTTATCTAACCAAACAGTAAAAATACCAATCCCACAAAAGCATACAGGATTTGTTTGCTTGGTACCAGACAGGGCTTTGCAAACCCCAATGAAGATGATGAAGCAAGTGGAAAAAGAACACAGAGAATATAAGAGGAGATGTTGACTCTTGTTGACCCTCACTCCCTACCACAGACTGCATCTTACAAACCTGTATTTTGAAACCTGACCTACCACGCTGTGCTACGGAATAGCAACCATGGCCTGCATAGCTGTTCCAACATAGGTAGCCTGTAGATGGAGGATCCGAAATTTAAGGACCCAAACCATACTTCCTCAGGTATTCAGCCTCTTTTTAGATACATCAGGATTAAGCTTCAGCCGAAGTTCCATTACTGCTCTGTAAGGCTACTTTCACCAACTCTTGCAATTGTTTCACTCAAGTCTCCTGTTTTAAGGGCATGCTTTCACTTGGCACATATGACTGGCACATTAAGAGATTAGTTCTATGTCAGTAAGGAAACCAGAGAAATTCTGAAGTTTCAAAAAATGAAACTTGATAGAATTAAAAACAAAAAAAATTTTTTACATCTTACTGAACTATAATAAACATATCATTTTTATGAAGTCAATTAAGTTCTGTCAAACAACTACTGCCAGAAAACCTGCCTAAAGCCAGAGGAACTGAAGTCTGCAAAAAATCTTTCCCAAATACTTGTTTCTCTTCTTCAGCGCAATTTCCACAACTAGTTGGGTCTTTTCAGCCTAAGGGAAAGCACACCAACAGGGGTGCTTGAATCTTCTCAACCTACATGGTTTACGTTCACAGACGAGAACTCAGTTGTTACCACTGTATGGCCACTGATTTGCACTCTGTGCCATTTCATTGCTAAGTGCAATCCAAACCAGGGAGCTCACATTGTTTAGCTTTCCAGTTAAACCTTCCAACAGTCACATTACACAGCATATGGATAAAACAAAGGCTGAAGTACTGAAACAGTTGAGCTTAATAAACCATTTCCAATTTGTTCAAATCAAATAATAACACATTCAAGCACTCTTTGACTGGCATGGCAACTGCAATGCTCACTCTCTGCTCCAAATGAAAATTTCAGTACAGCATTCATAAGGAGACTACATTAGCCTGTGTCATGTTATGTGAATGACCAGACCAAATCCCATTCATAATCAAGGTCTAGACATTTGAACTTAAGTTCAAAAATAAATATAAATGCTCTTCAATTTGTATACAGAAAAAAAAAACCAACTTATCTCCACTTATTCCTGAAACCCCTAAGAGTGAGATGGTTTATATCTTATGGTTATTAATTACTATGCCCATGTTAAGAAATACCACTGGCATCAAGAAAAAGTAAGTTCATGTTTTCATATAAATACAGGCAAACAAAAAAATGTCAGCTAGCTGTCTTTAGCACAGCAGGACATGGACTTAGGACGCTCAACATGGACTGAATCATGACACTTGCTATCACGTTAGCTATTGTATTAGCTATTAGCACATTACTAATTTAATAATAAATAATGCAATAAGTACCAATATATAACTTGTGAACTCCAGTAAGAGTGTTTCAAGTAAACAGTGCTCTGAATTAAACCAACTGTGCTGGAAAGCAGCTTAACTTACTGCTGAACAGGAACAGATCAACAAGAGCAATTAACAGATGCACAATACATTGTAATCATTAATTTTAACTCCTAAAGTCACAACCTTCCTGTCATAGAAAAGACCCAAGTAAAGACATGTCTGCCCCTCTCAAGAGGAATGGATTCTCAGATAACCACTTCTCAAAGCTGTAAACCAGCACCGTGTACTGTAAAACAGAACAACCCAAATTTAAATGAAAGCGTGAATTTTTAATATAAGCTTCCCTGATCTAAAACTAATGTTTAGCTGCTTACCACTCCCTTCTAACAAAATCATTTTTTGAGTATTTTAACGCATTTGCCAAGAGACAAACACCGTAATTAAAAGTATCTATAAAGTTTAATGCAGAGGCATTTGACCAATTACCCACAGGGTGTATTATTTTTAGACATATAGACCCAAGGCTGTCTTTCCTTCGAGCAATTTGGGAGTAGGCTGAAAGTCAGGTGAATCATTTCAGCACGACGCTTTGTCTTGCTGTATCCTCGGCACTCCCCACAGAAAATGACAGGCAAAGAGCCAAAACATTCTCAGGAGAAACCATGCCCCTGATCAGGTTCTTGATCTTAGAACTATCTTTGCAACCCAGACTCCTTCCCTAGCCAGGGACAAGGGGCTTCTAAAACAGACAAACAAAACCAAAATAACGTGGCTCTTCCGACTATATATATCAGCTTCTCTTCCACCAGCACTCCTGAGCCCTAAGCAGGGAGCAGCCACTCAAAGCAGGACAGAGGTGCACAGCAGCCCTGGCCTTCACTGCCAAGGGGCTCTGGGGCTTTCCAACAGGAGACCCTGGACAAAACAAATCCTGTGTTTCACTCTGGTGAGACTCAAAATTTTAAAACTAATGTCAAACTTTTTTGTTAGATGTAGATGAGGCTTAAAGCACCAAGTCAAAGAAATCTCATTCCCCTTTTGTAGCTCTGATTAGCTGCTATTACAATAAACTGACCAGAAAAGACTAAGTTTTGCTTCTTGGGTCTTAAAATCACCTTTTCCTCCCATAAGAGGTAAAAATCTATTTCACATTGAAGATTATAATTAGATGTTCCAAATTTTTAACACTCTCCCTAAGCTCTCACAGCTTTGACAACTTCCTTCCTAACCTTTATGAAAAACTTTTATAATTCTCTCTAACCATTCCAGAAAAATACAAATCCCTGCTTTATCCTTTAGTTCCTGACAACCCGCCAAAGGAAAAGCTATTCCAAATTCCCAGCATAAATAAAATTAACGTTCATGAGCAAAGACTCACACAGTTAAAACCAATTACGTAAAAATACTGCCAATACCACATGCTCCAGTTTCCCTTTAGTCTCACTGAGGTGAAATGTATTAGACTGTTAAACATCTTGTTTCAAAACACTTTTAATAATTAGCAAATAATATTACAAAAAAGATTACAGGATTCCTCTATGTCACTGCTAGTTATCAGAGTTGGAAGGTATTTTTGCAGTCTATAAAAATCTTACAGAAAAGCATACACAAGGACTAAAACAAACAAGTAGAAGTTAAAATGTAGATTATTTTTAGCAAAAAAATTCTGCTTGTTGATTCACGGTCTTAAACCTAATTCTGAAAAACAACAATTGTAATTTGCACAAGCCTACTATTTTTATGAATTAAGTCAGTGAAAGTATTTTTAATACTTTCACTGTGTCATTTTTTTTACATTGACTACAAACTAACAGAAAATAATTTAAACAGAACAAAGAAACATAAGAGAATGTCACATTTACATAGAAAGGTTTAGAGGAACCAAGAGCCAATAAAATAGCCTCTTATAACACAAAAATCATCAGAAAATGGAGAACTATACCTCAAGAGTCACAGTTTAGTGTTCTAATTCATCCTTTCAATCCAACATTTCTAAAAAGAAAAACGACATTTAACTGACTCCAGAAAAACACAAAAAACCAAATGTACTTTCAAAAGGACAGCAGCCTCAAAAATATTTCAGCAGTTTTGAGAAAATGGTGGCTTTTAAAAAAGACCATTATATTAAGCATAACTGGCAACAAGAAAAGCTGTTCCAATACAGTACCTGTGGAATTAGATAAAACAACTCCTAAATCTGTGCCCAATTTTATGATGGATTATACTGATTTGATAAGGAGACAAACCATTCACTCTTCACAACACAGTCCTGTGAAGATCAATGACTGCTAGTGCAACATAGAGTATTTAGGAATTGTTTTTCATAAACATTTGTGTGAGCTGGCTGCTGGAGCAGCTTTCCTCACAGTACCCCAGGAGGGGCAGTGCCTTGGAGGTGTAGCTCGAAGCGTTACACAGTGACACAGCCGTGTTTGGGCTATGACTGAACAGGCCCTGCACAGCATGAAGGATGGGGACAGAGCCAGGAGAGCTGATCTGAGGTAGACAAAGGGATGTCTATATGACATGCTGCCATGCCCAGCAATAACAAACTGGCTGGCTTTGTCACCCAAGACATCCATCACACAGTGATTGGCTGAGCACCGCTCTGTTTCTAGGGGTGGTGAGTGACTGCCTGTGCATCACTTGTTTCTCTTCCTCTTTCCTTTACTTCTTAACCTGTCTTGTTCTTAATCCATAGGTTTTCTCATTTGTGCCTTCCCTATTCTCTACCCATGCCAGTGAGGAGTGGAAAGAGGAAAGCAAGCACCTGAGTGGGTGCTCAGCTACTGGATGGGGTCAACCCACCATAACACTGAAGAGCTATGATATAACAACCTCGCCTTGAAGTTATTCCATTATTTTGTACATAGAGGGATTTTTGTTTGTTTTTAGTTAAGACTGTTAACTAAAAGGACTGTGCCAAAACTTCATAAAAAGCCAGGTACAGCACCTATTGCTACTGCGTTAGCACACACCAAATTAACTTGGAAATTAGACCAGGCCAACACAATCTATTGTCTCTCTTTATTACCTTGTTATCTCTTGGTGCTTATCTATGTATTCATTATAAGCTCCATCACTTTTTCAGCTACTTCAGTCAACCTGACTTAACTCTAATGTCCTCCTCTTCCTTCCCTCTGAAAGACAAGCAGTGTTTTTCCCACTTCCACAAAGGTGGGCCATCCATTATTTCCATGAAACCCGTAAGCACCAGCTGTGCTGCGCCAGGCCACACACATTTGCAGAAGAAAGTGTTCAGCTACTCACAACACACAGAACTGATTTACTTCCACTGGAAGCCACTAGGCCAAGAGGATCTAGACATATTTCAGCTTACCTAAAATTTGGGTCAGAGGAGAGTTGCAATTTCCTTTACGTTTCTAGACACAATTCATCTTTTTCTGAAGACCCCAGCAAAGATGAAGTCAACAGTCTTTATCATTATGTACTTCCTTTCATCAAGTAAATGTTCCACTTCAGCATTCTCCCCAATTGCTATAAATTATCTCAACATCTTTTTATCTGCTTTTCTATCCCATGACTTTTCACCCTGGCTGTTATTTGTACCTCAACCCAAGACAGATGTCCTTGCTTCCAGCTTTCATATGATGTTTTTTCAATCAACAGTATTTCTGGACTTCATAACACTGCTCTACTGCTCTCTTATCTTTTGTCTGCATCAGAATTGCTCTTTCTCAAACTGACAGATCATCTTATACTCCTCTTTATGTCTTAGGAGAGACCCTACCAACCTGTTTTCTTGGCTTGTAGAAGTTATGATATTTTAAAATCACTAGCTGTCAGTTATTCCATTCCAGAGAAGGAATGCTATCAAATTCATCTTCATTTTAATCAAAATTTATTCTCGGATTTTCGGGTGCCCCCTTATTAGCTTAAATCTACTCTAAAGCAGGCATTTCAACAATTTCTACCAGTTGCTAGAAGAAAAACATGTCCCATGCATTCTTAGATCTTCAAGAGCTACAAAATACTATCTTTTTGTCCCTCCAGAAAGAAGCTTCCCAAGCCCTCAATTTCTATCAGGCAGCATTCTCCATTACTTCTGCTACTTGCTAAAAAGAAATAAACCCACTGGCATTGTTTACTGCTTCATGCAGATGAGGAGTTCTTGTCCTCTCTGTTTCACCCAAGACATTTAGCCATGTGCTAATACATCATATCAGCTTCAGGGAATAAAAAAAAGCTCAAGCATGCAGACATGCACACGTGCACAACTCCTCTGATCAGTCCACAAACAGAACACAGACTGAGAAATTTTCGACTGGTTTGGGAAACAAAACTCAAGCAATTCCATCAGCTGAAGGAAGCTCACTTGTAAACTACTAGCCTAAGCTTACAGGCAAGAGCGGCCAGCAAAACCACCTATTGAAGGCAGAATTTTCAATGCTTAGGCTTTTTGAGGAAGAAAAAAAATTACCTTGGTGATCCAGTTTGATCATCTGCAGCAACTTATGGAATTTGTACTGTAACTATACTAGAATACTGAATTCAGAATATATATAAAATATCAATTACTCACAGAAATTAAGCATTCCTTCATTGAATAAACAGCCTGTAAAAGTGACTGATACAGATAATTCTATAAGTAAAATGCACCACAGTCTAGTATTACACAATACTCCCACACACAAATATCTCTATGATATCACAGTTCAAGAGTGACTGCTGAACAAAGTTACCTAACCACAATGACTGTTCCAGACCTTCAAAACAATCAATATTAGGCCTTATAAAACCCTTCAATATTATTTATAGTATTGGAACATCACTGCCTGCCAGCAACTGGCAGTTGTAAATAGGAACAGGTTATAAATAACAGTTGCATCAAAAAGGCTTCCAGCTTACTTGCTGTGCTACAGCCCATTCAAAGAAAACACTTTTTAATGTTATGAAATGCAAAGTTTCATTCTGGTCATTTATCCATGACCAGATCTAGGGAATGAAGGAGTGAACATGGATAGGTGATAACCACAAAAGAATTAATGAACAAAAGCAGGAAGACAATCCAGCTTGCACATCCAGTTGTCACTGTGACCAAAGGGAAGCCTTTCAAGGTAAAAACTAAACCGTTTTTAAACAGCAGGGAAACAATTTTATTCCAGTGTTCCACAAAACTCCTAAAGCACTTTTATTTAAAGCTCTAAAAGACATATTTGGAGAACAATACTGAAAATTCTGGAAAAGCCAAAAGTTAATTCCATAGTATTTTCATAAGGTTTGAAATAGCTCATTTAATGTATTTACCTTTATAAAATCAAGAAAGATACTCCACTGTAATGTACATATACCACATGGGAAAAATATTCCAGGCATCAGAAGATCCCAACCTACCAATGAAAGGTCTAACAAAACTGCTGGATGCTGAAGCCAGTCAGATGAAAATAAAAGACAATAATGTCTGACTAGCATTCATCTTCCTGATCCCACTCAGTGGTCAGCATACCAATGGTTAACAATTGTGCTAACTTTTTTTTTTTTTTTTTTGAAGATGCATTTAAATCAAGCTTAAGGTTTTAAGGACAATGCACAGAGAGCAGCAGAAAAAGTACAACTGTAAGCAATAAATTGCAGGTAGTTGTTTAATTTCTTTTAGACCTAAACTTTGCAATTACTATAGATGCACAGTCTCTCCACTAACGTGCTATTAAAAAAACCAAAACAATAACAATCTTCCAATATATTTTTGTGTAGAAAAATCTTCCAACGGCCATCTTCCATAAGAAGATTAGTAATTATATCTGGAGACATAAGGCAGGTTTTGATCTCTACTTTCCTACCCCCACGTGTTGTTGTTCAAATTGTATTTGCCAGCAACCTTTCCAGTGGCAGGCTGTCAGCTCAGACCTACGCCTATACCAAGAAGCACAAACACTCTTGCAAAACCCCAGTTCTAATACTGCTCGTACAATTGGCAGCCACCAACAGCAATGCTGACACCTGGTTTGCTCTTTATATCATTTCGGAAGAGGCCTACACATTTCCCCAAGACAGGTAAATTTAATAGGTACCACATAAACTAAACAATTTCATATCAAAAACTGTATTTAAAAAATGAGAAGCATCTATTGATCATGTTTTCCTCCAAATATCCCCAGGGCACAACAGTTCCAGGCACCCATTGTGATTATCTGCTGCATGCTCAGCTGTTCTCAGTACAGTAAAATTACTAAATTACAACCTTTGTGATATTTTTCAATGCCACTAACTGCAGCAGTCACCACAAATATTTTGATTATAACCTACAAAATCAGGATCTCCTAAGTCACATTCCACAACAAGAATTCACTGTGATTCACTATTTTCTGTCTTAAGCACAAGTACAGCTTTTTTATCCAAACTCATTAGTATCTCTGTGGTACATGAACACTAATACATGACATGTTCAAAGAGCTAACAAGTTTAACTTGATAGGTACAAAATTCATCCAAAGCATTTCATTTGAGACAAGAAACAAAAAGGGCTAGAATATAGCTAGGTACAACTGGCCAAGACAGCTTTAGTAGTAAACAAGCAGATGGTTTGTGTTTCTGACAAAACACACCTCAGACTCACAGGTCTCAGACACTTGGTCAGCTGAGAAGCAGCAATGAGAGGATTACCTGAGTACAGTTCAGGTACACATTCACAACACAGCCCTAGCACAGCTTCAAATTACTTTCATGCATGATCAAAGGATTACACAATTTATATTTCGCTCGTGTCTTCATCTGCGCTTAATTATATGTAACCTTTGCAGTACAACCATTCATTTGACAAAACATTTGTCAGTAACTTTACTGACAACTGAGGTACCCCGAAGTGAGCAAGCAGCTGTGTATAGCTTGCCAGCTGGGGCAGGGTTCAGCACTAGTGCAGCTCTCCAAGGCTGGCTCACACCAAGGACAGGCTGCAGCGCAGGCACCAGGAGCTCACGTCTCTGGGTGTCTTTTTTAAATGCAAGGACACTCCTAGAAAAGCAACTCTACTTTCCTCAAACAGACAAGTTATTAATTGCCCAGGCAAGGGATTGAACAATTGTTTACCTACGTGTATGGTTGCTGGTTAAGAGTACTGGACATCTTGGATTAACCTCTCACTCTCTAAGGCCCATCCTACATGCTGAAGCAAATCCAAACTGAGATGCTCTATCAACATGAGTCTCCAGAATGGGCACTCTTTTTTCATAAAAAGTCTAGCCCCCAAAATGTACAAATAACCATGGACCTGAATGTTAGACGACATCTCTACTTACAAGTTCATTTCAGAAAAGATATTTTAGTAATTAATTTAGTCTGGGTATTAAGGAAGGCCTGCACTTGGAAATCTACCAAAATAACTTCCAGAGGAACTATCCAAGTTTGGAAGCACGTAGCTGAATCCAATTGGTAGGTTTTGTATTTTTTTCCAGAGCAGAATAATTATGGAGGCCTGGATAAACCTGGAGTGACATGTTAGCATTAAACAAGGTCAAAAATTGTTTATATTGAAACACACTTACAGAAGGTCACTTTTGCAAAGGAACGAGATTGCACAAGGATCTTAGGAAATGCACTTATGCACTTCGTAACAAAAGAAACTGCCTGAACAGAATTCAGGAGTGTGCAAACAGAAAATGTACACACAGAAAAAAGAAAAAAGCTGCACATTGTGAGCTCTCAGACTTTCTGACACAGAGGTCCCAAGCCCATGGCACAGTAACCTCTGACACACTCGCAGCAGCTACAAAGACAGCTGCAAGCTCAACAGAACATGGACACAAACAGGACTCAGCTACCAAAACCAAGCGAGTGTCATGGCTTTTAACTACTGCCTTCTGGTTTTCTTCCCAGGTTTTTAGTACTAGCAAGCTACTTTAAACAGAAACTCTTATAGTGGTTTAAATAGCTGAATTAAGTTGAGAAAGTTTTAAAACAAATATCATTAATTTATATCACTGGAAAGGAATAGAGACTCTACAGCCTCACTATGCACACAACTGTGTTCCATACAACCCACACTGCTAGTCAGCAATTTTAAAAAGCCGAAGCTGCAACTCAATATACATTGCCATCAACTATCTTTGAAGAGACTCTTCAGCTCACAAGAAATACAAAGTTTCTCTTCCCCAGCTCGCCAGAATTTTACAAATTTGTAGAATTCGTCAACTTGGTCTAACCAATAAAAAAAAAAAAAACAAAAAAACAAAAAAACATAAGGAAGACAAAAGAAACAAATTGCAGTTTCATTATTGTAAGAAATTAAGTCAAAAAGCTTTCTTCACAAAAATCTGAATCGCCATAAGTGCAAATTCCATATGAGAAATGTACATCAGACAACAAAATCAGACTGCCATGAGAGGGTTATTCACACATTTCCTTTGGGCTTAGTCTTCTTCGACATTTGTTGAAAATTCAGTCACAAATTTTTAAAACAAGCACTACATTCATGTAGCTCAATTAAAAATACCATTTCTTTTTAAGTGAGACACTAAGCATCCTCTATAAGTTGACCACAAAACAGTGTTTTCTTCCCATCAAACATTCTTACAAATGAACAAACACAACTGAACTGCACCTTGAGTATCGTGCTCCTTTTTGCTTGGCATATTTGCTCTCTTGACTACTTGTGTCCTGTACCACCAGCAAATTCTTTTTTGGCTTATTCAAATATAAGTAACACAATTCCCTGACATGGTGCATATTGTCCAGGCCTTCCACACCTCCAGTGTGGGAAAACTTTTGCACTATCACTTACATTTTGATGTCAGTTTTCCTTCTAGGCCTCTGAGGACTCCAGCTGCACTTGAAATTACCCAAAACTGTAAACATGTAGGATCACATAAGTAACTACCCTGGGTTTAATCTATTTGCTTAAACTGCTGTAATTTTCCTACATGAGTTTTCCCAAGTAAACACAAGCACTAAAGAGTAAGTAAGTGGAGATGTTAAGTGGCCCGTAAGACTTATTAAGATCAAGGTGATAGGTTTGGCACGGTTGATACAACATACAACTACTAATTTTAGAAACTCCTGGTGACCTTCCAAGACTAAACCATAGACTTTCTTTTCTTCAAAGGTTTGAAATGTCAATGACTAGATAGCTTCCCGTCAGTCTTAGGACATGAAGACCCTTAAATACACAGCGACACACACAAGATTCCAATGACACATCCAGTGACAACTGGAGCATGTCCAAAGAAGGCTGGCCAGGCTGTAAAGTCCTGCTCTCTCTCTGTTCATTTCCAGTAACATAAGCCAGGCTTAAAATTGTAAAATAAAACTACTTCTTCCTGGAGAATCACAAGACACTTTTCAAACCGTAAAGTAATACAGACAATGTTAAAACAAACACGGCACTATGAAAAGGCCGCCACAAAAGAGATGTCCAAAGGCAAACAGTCATGCAGGACAACACAGAACTGTAGAAGTCCTTACCAGAAGCAAAATATTGACAGAACATTCAAGGTATTAATGCAAATCCTGAAATCTTTACACATCTATAATCACAACTGAACAGGTTCACAAAAACCAATACTTCCCCAGCAACAATTTATCAACCCATTTCAAACAGGCAATGGTGACAAAATTTGTTTAGCGCCAGGGCTAAAATAAAGATATTCCAAGTTTTAGGCCGTTGCTCTTGCCAGTACAGAAAGACACAGCATAAGAAGCACCAATGCTAGAGCAGAAGCCCAGCTGCACAGGAAGGGGTGGAGAAGAGGTACCAAACTCAGGTGAGTGGAAACCAGAGAAAGAACAGCTGACAGCTTCTAGTCAGGTTCTCCTTTTAGTGAAGACAAGGGGTTTTGGGGTTTTTTTAAATGGTAAAAAACCCTGTTTCACTGAGATGATATATCAAGCCCATTACTGGCTTTCTCTACTCACAGCATTCTTTCACTAACACCATTGCCATAATTGTCCAATTGTATCCACTTTTAATCACTTTCTGGCTGAACACTGGCTTATTTTTGTCCTTTCGTACCTTTACTGTAAGAGTGGAATGAAGGAACATTCTGTTAAGCTTCACGGTGTTACACACAGACTTTACATTGACTCTACCAGCAATATTTATGTGATAATAAAATCTCAACAACTCCTGTGTCAGAGAGCAAGAGTCAAATAACCTCCGATACAGATATGGGTTTATCGTTATCTAGATAGAAACATGGGGATTTTTTACCAGCAACACAAGCCATTACTGGATTTCATTCCAAGGCTCCTGAAAAGATAAATGCTGTTTATCATCAGCAACATTTCCTAAAGTGTTTCTGAATGTTACACAAACAGGTTTCCTATACAAGTGCGGTTAAGAGGTCATGCCCGAGCTTTAAGTAAGCACTGCACGGCAGATTTAAATTTTCACGCTCAAAATCATCAACCTACTCTTTCCTTCACTCGCTATGCTCACAAAACGTCAGGTCAGGAACCCTTATTTAGATCTCCATCCCCATGGTACCCCTGTCAGGGGATAACGAAGAAAGAGGGGTAATTCCGCCTCTCCCGGCCCCTCGGCGAGGCGAGCAGCGGCTGTTTGCTGGCCACCGGCTGCCCACACCGCGCACGGCCGGGTGTCAGCGCGGGGCCCCGGGGCCTGCGGG
>VZTN01018224.1:19439-55606 GCA_013400515.1 Erpornis zantholeuca
GCCCGCTCCGCGCACGCGCACGTCGGCGTGCGGGGGGCGGGGCGGAGCGGGGCGGGCGAGTGAGGGCAGCCTGAGGCGAGCGGGGTTCGTGTGGAGCGTGCCGGGTGTCTCAGCCCGTCCTTGGAGTCACAATCGCTGGCTTAGTTAGGTTGGAAAACACCTCTGCAATTGTCGAGTCCAGCCTGCGACCGAACACCGCCGTGTTAACTACACCATGGCACTGAGTGCCACGTCCAGTCTTTACTTAAACATCCCCAAGGACGGTGACTCCACCACCTCCCCCTGTTGTCCACAAAAATCGTATTCATCAGCTGCTGTGTGACAAGCCAATAATCATACGCTCGAGGCAGACATTAATTATTTTATTTTAGAGTTGCGCAAGCCTGGGTGCTCAGTGGTATTCCATGGATCAGGCACACCAACTATCCAAACTGTTTACTAATCATATATTTTAGCAAACAAAAGAATTAGTGGTCATTGGCTACAAGTTACATAGTTCTCTTATTAATCACTATTCTTATTTTCTGTTGGTTAAGGGTTCTCTCATTAGCCTGTCATGCTAATTAACCCTCATGCTCGGTCTCTCTTCTTCTGGTACAGTGACTTCCTGGGTCGGTCGTCAGTGGTCCCAATCTCCCCCTGCCAGAATTACCTCTTACCCAGTTGGAGCTGATTTCAGCTGACTGCTGGCTTTATTCGTTTCTTCTTAATGTTGGGAGTTCTGCCAGATGTCCTTGTGGTCTGTGGGCATCTTTCTCCTCAAGGGCTGTTGACCTCCCTCCATGGCTGAAATCATCACAGTATGTCAAGCCCTAAACCTTAACAAGGCAATTCTACCAACAAGTTATTTGACAAGTTTCTGACACCTGAACATCACTTAGAGCTTCCTTGCTAGCTGCTATCTGTTTCACAGATTAAATCTCCCTTTTGTTGATTAAGCTTGAAAGTATACAAAGATCAAACATCAAAGAACACCCTTTCTTGAGCAAATTTTACGTATTCCACATTTTACAACACCTTGGCAGTCCATTCCACGATCTAATCACCCCTTCTGTGAAGAAATTCCTCCTCTCCAAACTAACCCTCCCCTGGCATAGTTTAAGACTATGTCCTCGAGTCCTGTCGCTGGTTACCTGGGAGAAGAGCCTGACCCTCACCTGGCTACTCCCTCTGTTCAGGTTTCAGATGGACCAGTTAATATGTCTCAGCTGGTCCATACCACGGTGTCTCCACAGCTGGCTTCCACTCAAAATTCAGCCTTTGGGTATCCAGCAGGTTGTACAGCAGGTGTGAGACTGGCAGAACAAAGGTCACCACATGTGATAATAGTTGAAATTTCCTGAAAAAGCCCCATTTTTAGCTAAGAAAGCATCTGAATACAATCACAATTAATTTTCATAACTAGAATAAAAAATGAAGCCAGGTACTGGAGAATCAAAATGTATCACCAAATGCAGTGATATCACAATGTGTCACTGACTGCTTTTTGCTATGATGTGGTTTAGCTACATTTAAGACAAATAACTGGTCACAAAATCCTTATTTTTTCTCCAGTGAATTCAATATAAACCTTAGGAGATACAAGATAGTATTACTCTAATTTTATAACTGACTTGCAAAAGAAACCAGTACTCTCCATCCTTTCTGTCATGATTGTCCTTATAGAATTTGAGACTGAGAAATCCTGACCTAATGTATAAAATAACTGGAAAGCATTTCAAAATCACTTCAATTGCAGGTTATAGGAATGACTGGCTTGAAGAGGCATGTCGTAATCAAGACTGACAAAATGAAACATCTACTGTAATTCTGAGGCTCTTTTGGCAGATGAGGAAAAGTGTTTTAAAACTTTTGTCATACACTCATCAGGATTTGATTGTGATTTATTTAGAGCATAACTCTGAAATGAGTTGCAAAATTATCTGGAGAAAACAATATCCTTTTTTTTTAAAGACAGAACAACATTTCCCAAATTAAGATGAAATTAGTAACTTCAAATGATGATTCATTGTCAACATTTAAGCTGCTTGATTTTATATTTCTTTCACATTTTTAAGCAATTCTAGTGTGATTTCAGCTTCAAAAAGTATCAAGACAACAGTTAACTTTGGAGTTGTCTTTCTAAACACAAAATCATTTTTGCAATATAGAGCATCACAGCATCATTTTTTTTGAAATTTCTTAGACATATATTAGCCAACCCATATGGAATATTGGAATTGTTTTTGTCTATGGTGATACAGATTAAAACCACAATGAGGACACAAAGTCACTGCAAAACAGGTGTGCTCTTCTCATTAAATACCTGCTCTCAACACTGGAGAAATGGATGATGTAACCAACAGATTGAATTCTCCAAAAACTGTTCAGACACACACTTTAGATACCTGTAAATCCACCCAGACCCACCCAACAGCTCTTCATGGCCTTGTGCTTAAGAAGTCTGCAAGACTTGCTTGAGAGAACATAAAATGCACATGGGAAAGGCTATGGTTTCACCAGTGTGGGACAGCAGCAAGCATACACATAAACTTAGTTCTTAAACAGTCTGCCTAAATAAAGAGAAATTGGTGGCATAAACCATACAAAATACAACATGTCACTGGGATCAGTAGGATTAAATGATAAGATGAGTTTTGCTTTTTGGACCGGTTGGATTTCTCATACCTCATACTTGCCTTCCTTATGTATTTCAGAACATATCTGGTGCAGAAAAGCTTCCTAAGCTCATTCTGTGAGAACCTCCCTTAATCTTTGTTCATATGATAAAGAACCTCTATGTATGTACAGGAAAGAAATTATTTACCCCTTAAGAAAATTTAATTTTAACATTGATAACACCTAACACTGCTGAATTTCTCAGGTGTTTAGCATCTCCCTTTTACCAGCGGTGTTATTTTCATATTTTTCAGTTAGATTCAAATCTGGAATAACTAGAATTGACCAAGGGGTCAAAGATAACCCAGTTTTACATGGCCATTTAGTAGTCAGAACAACTTAGTCCCTTCTTCAGTTAAAATCTGTTGAGCACACAGGCAACTGGAAACCTCAACACCTGTAAGGGAATTCAGGTCTTGGTATGGACACTTGCCAGAACCCAGCACTGAGGACAAGTTGCCCTTGGTGTCCTGGCCCAGAGAGCATCACCCAGCCCCACTGCCCTTGGCTTGCTCCCAGGGAGCCCCAGACACATCAGAGAACCTGTATTTGTTGGACCATCACTGTGACAAAGGAGATGGATAATTAAATCTGAGTAAATAATCTTGCCTTAAAATTTTTCTTGTTTTTCTGTGTTCGAGTTGGTATAAAATCAATGCTTCTGACTCACAAACCACAAAAACTTTGAGAGGGAAAAGCAATAATATCAGGTTTTACTGCAGAGTGATTCCTTAAAACAGGGGATCTGATGTAGAGAATATTTGCAAAAGCAAAAGCTTTTTGGTGTTTCCTACCTTCGAAATTTCAACCACTGACTGTTGACTGCTGGATTCAGTGCCAGTACTTGAAAATTGGCCTCCCCAGGGTTTGTGTTTTAGCTATGATGGGAGGGTGTACCCTAATGACAGAGTGTGCGTGGAAGAACCTTTGCTGCTCCTTGTATCAGACTCGTCTTTAATTCAGTGGAGCCAGAGGGATAAATAAGAAACCCTTTTATGACTAGTAACCAGAAAATTAAGTTACCAGAAAAGAAAGGCCTCCCTAAGTTTGAATTTTCTTAGCAGACAGTTAAAATTAGAAATTCACTCCTACAGAAATTTGTAGCCAAATTTGGCGTGGAGATTTTAAAAGATGCATTTTTGTTACATTTTCAGATCTCGTTCTTTCTGGACCATTATATTACATGTGCTTCTCTTTTCAGGGATCAAAGCTTTCTCATGTAGTATTTCACTCAATTAACATTTATTCACCGTGAAAATTTCAGACCTCTAAAACACCAGAGCCATAATCTCCTTAACAAAGCTTGTTTTATTTCACTGCAGAACACGTAGTAGTTCTATAAACTAGCTGCAGGGGATTCAGCATAATGAACTTCTTTGTATGGATGTCAGAGGAGGGGAAAAGGAATGCTAAACTGTAAATCAACAAAACATGGTTATTAGTGTTTTCTAGACACATTGACTTTGTGGAATTCATAGTAATTTTTTTTTAACCAAAAAAAATAAACCTATATTGAACTTAATATAACCCCTATTTGTTAAAGTTCAGAAGCACTCATTGAGAATGGGGATAATACAATTGAAACATGAACAATAATAATAACTGATAACAGTTATTTGGAGAAAATTTACACAGAAAATTATAGTCCCAAAGTACCTCTTACAAGATGACAGAAAAATCAGCACAGAACAGGAAAAACTAGTATAGGGTGATGTTTTGTACAAATTCTTCCTCTTCATAGTACTAATTTTTGTCAATAACCCCACTGTATTTTCCTACCTGCCATTATATGCTTTCAAGGGTAGATTCAAGTTGTGGATCAAACCCACACTGGGAACACGTGGAGTGAGAAGGGGATAAGGTTCCTTACTGAAGCTTTCCTGAACTTTAGAAAGGATCTGGTTTTATTTTTAATAATTTATTACTTCCTCGTATTTGTGCATTCAGATGGGTAACTATGGAAGGACTACTACCCACAGTGTTTAGAACAGTTATTGCATTTGGGAATGTGCATGTAGTACTACATTCTGTTATTACCATAGTCTACCTTTTCAGCCATTCTTGTCTATTACCCAAGAAAAGAAAGGATTTTTACCAAGTTTTTTGCCACCAAAAGCTAGTAGTCACTGCATTTAGTGTTTCTCATCCTAGTAATTTGACCAGCAAAGTTCAGCAGTCTTTCTAAAGGAAACATCTGGGACTACCAAAGATTGCATTCAGCAAATCTAAGAGCTGAGAAGTTGAAGAAAGTTTTAACTCTCTTTGCAACCAAAAATACCATGTGTTGTCAAATAGTTTATAATTCTTTGTTCAGATGTGCTAGGTTTTTTTAGAGTATGCACTCCACAGTTTCTTCAATTACAGAGCTGTCCTCTATAATTGGCTTTAAAGTAAAGCTGGTGCCACCATAGAGGTGATGTTGGCTCTCTATCACGTCTGTGTGTCCAGCATTAATGGACAGACCTACATAACTCTTTAATAGCCAAAAACCATTTTATGTCTAAAGAAAAACAAATAATTTATTTTCAAATTGTTAAGGCACACGGAAGAGAAAACTCTGGCCACTGAGAGTAAATGCAGAGAGAAAGAGTTTAGGAGGATCCTTATTGCCATGGTGTTTTGTCCTGCCTTTGCCATAAGGGAGCCATTGCAACCAGCAAGGAGAACTCTGACTGAGTGGCACAGAGCTATACCAGATCAACCCCTTCCCCATAAGACTGTCTGGGTGCTTCTTTTACCATTCCAATGTACAAAAAACCCCACAGCAAGGTCCTAACTTGTATCTAAAATGTGCAAAACTGAATCTAACCAGCAGTCAGTACACCTGTACCAAGGATTTACATTTACTCTTCTTTTCCAGAAACAGCCTGAAAGAACACCAGCTGAGGAAGAGTCATTGGTACATAAGAAATACATCTTTGGGTTTTGTACTAGGTCCTTTAAAATGGGATTGACAACAGACTTTGAGGAAAAGCACAGAACTAGTTTGGCATTAGTAGGAGAGGAGTGCCTGTGAAAGAAATTACTTTTCTGGGTTTTTTTTCTTTCCTTCCCTGGCTAGGGAGTCTCCCAGGGGAAAACTCAAAACCATTTCAGATTGAATAGCCATAACCACACCCTGACATATCTTTATCTTTGGAGAATATAATCTCAGCACCTTTTTGTTTGCAAAAATGAAATTTTCAGGGGCCTTGTAAGGAAAAAGCTGTAAAGGAGTTGATCTTGCTACATGAAGTTTACCATGCAGCCCGAGAAGTTCTCATATCCTTGGATAAATGGAATAAAATCTGCTATTTAGGGGAGCAGGGTTGAGTCATCTTGGCTCTGAAATTTTTCACATGGAGAGAGAAATGCACTTTTTTTCCATTTTGCATAGAAGATTTGTTTTCCATGCACTCAAATCTTCGAGAAGAAACCACCAGTTTTGTTTGAAAAACACCATAATCTCACAGGAAGTTGTTCCCATCTCTGCTGGTACTTGACACTATCTATCAGGCTGAAAGATTAGATAAGCAGGTTTCCCAGGACTTTCACAGCTCTGCCATGTAGACTATCCTGAAACTGAGTTTTTTAGTTTCACTGCAACCCATGAGGTGAGAACTAAAGCTTCCAGGAAACACCACAGTTTTTATAGAAACATCAAAACATTCTTATTTGAGAATCCACCAATTTCATTGGATTTCTTAAACAAAACAGCACAAAAGTTCATCTCATGTAACAACTGGGAAGAAGAGCTGTCATGCATCACTGTGGAGCTTTCTGAATGTTAAAAATCTTTCAGAGAGTAATTCCTGCTCCTGAGCTGCACTTTCCAGAGGAACCTGTGTGCCAAGAGACAAGTTAATAAAAAAAAAATCTAAGTCCAAATACACACTTTGTAATGAATCATCAGCCATTTTCCTCTCAAAACCAACCAACCAAACAATATTAGGGAAGCACAAGTGCATTTTCTGATTGCCTCCTCTTCCAGATCTTGGCAGTAGAAAATGGGTTGAGAAGAGCCCCTGTTCCAATAGCAACTCTGGCCTTATGGAACAGTGATGCATCACTTTGTTCCTCTTCATTTATCAGTCTCCTTTTCACCCCATTATATTTCCTCGTATCTCATGCGCCAAATGCTAGGAGTTTTATAATTCAGTATCATATCAAGTGCTTTTCTGAAATCAATAAGCATTTCATGCACTAAAATACTTTTATATAACATGCATGCAATTGCAGTGGGTTTGGGTATCACGTTTCTCTGACCTGATATGTTTTATTAACCTACAGTTCTTACTGTTCATTGGGCTTTTTCACTCGATAGATTTACACGTGAATTGGTGGGTATTTTAATCTTAATTTAAACCCATGTGAAGTTTAAACCAATTATTGTAGTTTCTCCAATTTCTCTGTTAAAAACATTGTCCTTCACTTGTTCAACCAATAAGCTTTTATTATTTCCATTTTCATATATTCCTTTTATTTAGTACTGATTTGAAAGTGCACAATAAAGAAACTGAACTGGTTTACATAGCACATGTTAAACATCATATTTGTACTTCTTTGATATCCTGGACTTCAAATATATACCTCTTGCTGATACTGCTTTTTGCTGGATTCTGGAGTTTCTCTTCCTTGTAAATAGCATTACATATTTTGCTTGATTTTCTGTAATAGTGTGCACACTGTAGCTGTAGACTGGCCTAGATGAGAAAATAGGCAAACACAGTGTTATGTCTATGTACACTCGCATAGCAAATTAGCCGTAAGCAAAACAGAAAACTTCTTGGGGTTATAATAGTACTAGTTTTGGGTCAGAGATAAGCTTTTCTGGTAGGTGTGGTACAGGAGTTTTTGCATCATGACCCTGATTTCCAGTTCCTCTTAACAAGGTGGAGTCACATCAGGACGCAGTTGTGGTTGCTGAAATCCATGCTTGTAGTGGGGCTCAGTACCAATGCCAAACAAGAATCTATTTTAATTTGTCTTTACATACATTGTCCAATGGAGAAGTAAATACATCAAGTTCATATGGCATATCCAGGCACCTGATACTGGTAAATGTAGTAGCCTCCACTTAGGCTCCTCAAGCAGGCCTGAAGACCTGCTGCTAACAGCTGGTGACTTCTCCAGGAGCACTGTTTGGGAAAATACCCTGTGTCTCTATACAGAGCCTCCTCAAAGATGATGGACTGGAAAATAGCATAATTTAGCAAGATAAACAAATAAATAGTTTTTTCAGCTGTTCTACCTACAAAACATAACATGGAGCTTATTATTCAAATTATTATACAAATTATTTTGATGATCTGTGGGAAAGCATTGCACAAAAGCCTCATGTGTGGGAAGAAAACTTTTGCCCTGGTGTTTGCTTGCAGATGAATGCTTTGAGATAACAGGAGTAATAAAATGCCCTTCTTAGGTGAAAAATGGATTCTGTGCAGATTCCTGACAACCTGGAAGTTTTACTTTCTCCATGTTGCAACATTACTCAGGCCTACAAGTTTGTTGTAGGATGGATTAGCTTTGTAAGATTAGATAAGGATATGGACATGGATGTGGATAAGAATGGAATTACTGATGATCCAAAGTCAAAGTCATCTTTACACTTTGTTAAGCCACTGCATACTAAACAAGAGGTTGTCACACTCTAATGAGCAACAATATTTCCACACTCATGTAGTTTAATGCCATTCTCCTCAGCTGAAGCTGGGAGTGGCATGCGATAGACACACTGAAAAGCAGAATGAAGAGCACAGAAAATTTTTATTATTAAGGTTGCTGAATGTTTGCCTTAGAAGCCATTTCTGGCTGTGTTTAGCAGATGTTTCCCAGCTCTTAACCACTTGACGAGTATTAACTTCTAGTAGTTTGAAGTAACACATGCACAATGAATAGGAATTAAATACGAGAGGACTTTTTTAAGTGAGAGGAAAGGAAAAAAAGGTCCATCAGGTGCACTCATGGCTGAACCTGCATCATAATCAAGCCCAGATATCTATACCCTATATTTCAAAGGGACACCGTCTTCTGTGTGCTACTGCTGTTACCCTTGGTGGAGCATAACTATTGAATTTCACATTTCCAGATAAGATAAAGTATAAAATTTGAGCTGGACTTCTCTGAAGAAACACCTTCACCCCCCTCCCCTCCCCTCTTCTTGGTATCATCTTTACTCCTAAATTCTCTACCCTCCTCCCCAAAGTGCAGGGGGTCAGGGAATGGGGGCTGTAGTCACTTCATCATACCTTGTCTCTTCCAGTCTGTCAGGAACAGTCTGCTCCATTGTGCATCCCTCATGGGGTCACTGATCCTGCCCCAGTCTAGGTTTTGATCTCCACAGGTCCAGAGGTCCTGCCAGGAACCTGCTCCAGGGCCAGCTTCCCACAAGGTCACAGCCTTCTCTGAGCATCCACCTGCTCTGGCAAGGGGTCCTGAGGGTGGATCTCTGCTCCACCATGGTGCTCCATGGGCTAAAGGGGGATAGCTGATCCACCGTCAGTGGTCTGCAGGGGAAGCTCTGCACCACTGCCTGGAGCATCTCCTTTCCCTCCTTCTTCACTGACGTTGGTGTGTGTGCAGGGCTGTTTGTCTCATGTGCTCTCACTCCTTCCTCCATCTGCAATTGCTGCTGTTCCCAGGGCAGGTTTTCCCTCTGTTCTTAAATATGTTACCTCAGTGACACTACCAGTGCTGCTAATGGGCTCAGCCTTGGCCAGTGGCAAGTCCATCCTGGCTGGCCTTTGCTCTGCTGGACATGGGGGAAGTTTCTCAAAGCCTCACAGAAGCCACCACTGTAGCTCCCCAATTACAAAATCCTTGCCATGCAAACCCACAGCACTGGCCATATATATGATATCACAGAGGCTCCTTTATCTTTTGATAAAACATAGACATTCCACTCAACCTTTATGTCTTGATGTAGGTTCACATAGAGACAAAGACAAATGAGGCAGATCTGAATAAGGATGTATGCTTGCAGTATGTAGGGGAATAGTGCATGTAAAACATTTGGATCAATACAGCACTGTATTCTGCCTTGCCACACTGAACAAATCAAAAGCAGCTACTAAGAATAGCATTCATGGTATATAAAAACAGATTAACACATCTCTTGGGAAGCAATTTCAAGGAAGTTAAGAAGCTGAGACAGCTTGGAGGAAGAGTCTACATCCTGACCCCAGCCAAAAGTGACTCAGCTGTCTTGCTAATGCTCAGGCTTAAGAATCGAAGGGCACCCAGCAGTTAATGGCTCTAGATAAGCCATTACTGAGTGTGCTGTCATGGTGTGCTGTCTGCGGTGGCTGGACTTTGCAATGCCACATAATTTTGAATCTCAGGTCCAACAAGTGGAAAGTACAGCTGATGTCTGTATCAGGCTCACACCTTGCCACAAGCACTTCAGCTGCAGGAAGGGGCTGCCCAACCTCCTCCCCATCCCCTTCCCAGGTATGTTTCCTCGCTCAGCTTATGGCACTAACCCAGTCTCAGGCTGCTCCACCTTAAGGACCTAGTCTGCAGAAGTAGAGATGTGGTCCTACTTCCTGCTCCTCATCAGAGCAATGGAGAGAAGTTATACAGATCCTTGCTAGAGCTGCAAAGGAACCAGAGGAGTAGTAGAGCCACTCCTTTCAGCATGAGACTTGTTCAGCCATGTTATAGGCTCTTATCTACTGTAAATATAGCAGTAGCTCTCTGGTGCTCTGTTGCAGACATTGAGTTCATTGAAATCAGCTAACTGTAAAGCAGATTTAGGAATGTGACACCAGTTACGACTTTCAAAGGACAGTCAGGGTGACTTCAACTGAAAAATGGAATGGTCTTTTCCACCAGCTACCACCTAAATTGCCTTCTCTTGAGAAGATTATGGGTGTTTTATGATAAATCCCTTTGGGAGGCACTACATCTCAATACAAGGCAGCACAAACACCAATCCCGTACCAATCAAGATTTTCACCGAACTGATTAGAAAACCTTTATTGCCCGGTAAAGCAATCAAGACAAGTACACATCCATTTTGAAAACAAACAAAAATAACAACCTTTGTAATCTTATGACTGTAAACACTTGTTTTATTGAGTGATTTACATTCCCCCTATGGAGCAAAGCAGCTATTGCATCAAAGAGTCAGTCATTTAGTCTGAAAGGCAAACACTGGCATTGCCAGGAGAAAGAAGAGTTTTACAGCCTTTAAAGCAGCCCAATATAACTGCACCTCCTGCTACCTTTCCAACTGAGACAAGTGGATTTTGGCCACTGCTTTCTGGTGTTGCAGTGGGAACATCGAGTTGCTACAGAGCTCAGACTAGTGTTACTTCATAAGAGGAAGACAGTGATTACCCCAAAAAATAAGAGAACTAAAACTGAGACATCTCCATGTAATTGTCAAATACAATGCTTTTTTAAAAATAATGTGAATGTAATTGCAAATAAAAGCAGGCTGGACAAGGCAGGGAACATCTTACCAAGTGATATTTGCACGACTTGGCTTGAGACCAGCCCAGAGTGGTCCAGCTCTGGTGTTCTGACACTAGAGCAGACTTACTGCAAGCTCCGTTCTTTGCTGACGGAGGCACTTAGAACCAGCTACAACGGTTTTGTTTTGCTTTAATCATTAATCAGAGACAAGTAAAATGCAATAAAGGAAAGCAAATGCACACTCCATTGCAAAAATACAAGCAGGTGTTTGAAAAGCAGGCTAGGTTACCATGGCTAATTTGGGGGAATAGAGTGAGGAAGAGGAAGGAGAGGATCTTGGAAGACAAAAATTTTCTTTAATTGGAGAATTTCGTTCACAGCAGAGATTCCTGAGTTTTTACTTCACGGGAGCAAAAAATGTCATAGTCTCTGCTGTGTCTTGACTCGTTGAGTATGGGATTAGGTTGTTTGAGCTGTGAGGTTTTAGTCACCCTGGTGCTGGAAACATTCCTGAAACTACCTCCCCAAGTCTCTTCCCTTTAGCAGCACCAATTCTCCTGTGTCACTGCAGTCTAGCTTCCTCAGCAATATAGTGCTGCAAGCCTGTCTTATTTGTGAGGAGTACATCAGCACCAAAGGCAAACCTCTCTAGCAAGGCTGACAGTGCAGTCCTCTGAAAAAAAAAAAAACATTTGATGAGGAGAGAGAGTTCAGGCTGGTCTCCCATTCACATTCTTACTTTGCAAGTGTTTTCATAACCATCAGTCCTGGAAACTGAAAGTGAGATCCAAAAGAAGAATTAGGAATGGGGAGAGAAAACAGGTTGTTTCATTGATTGCTAGATTTGTAGATTATGGCTATTAGTAGAAATGACAGCACCTCTGGTGGATGGGGTACAGGCTCAAAGCCTATTAAGGCACTACAAGTAACATGATTTGGGGATCTGAAAAGAGAAAAATCACAGTGTGAAATTTAAATCCTACTTTGTACTTTGAAAGCCACGGTTTCAAGAGGGAGAAGTCCAATATGCCCCATTCACATGCTAATTCACTTGTTTCAACAAACTGGTGTTCTCCTTCACCTCTTCACATTAGCATAAAATGAGAAGCTTGAATCTGCATTTTTCAAAAGACAACCAGGTTTCAAATTTTCCAAAATGCAACCATTCAGCAATGGTTCATACATGCTAAATGCCAGAGTATTGTAAATGCAATACTCATTTGCCTCCTGCATCCAGAATGTAATTTCCATTTTTATTTTAATCGCTAGTGATCCATTGTTCCAAGTTTCTTTAAATAAATGTCCCCCACTGCTGCCCATAGCTTCTGCAGAAACAATTTTGAATATTTTGCAGGCAAAAATAGCAGATGTGTTGAAATTTATGCCATTCCTCTCCAGAGTAGATGACTGATGAAATGCATATATCCAGGCCTGTGGAAATATGAGCCAGAAATAAATAGCAAATGAGATTATCCTTAAATTGATTTCTCTGCAGTACAGTCTGATTAACCAGAAAATCAAAGATTTTTTTTTCCAGCTGCTCCACAAAGATTACATTCTTCATTCTCTCCATGTGTGGCTTCTGGTATATAAGTGCTTCTTTCAGTTATCAGATATCTGAGGGCTTTTCTGCTCTGCCATCCAAAAAGCTTGGTCTTCTTCCTTTCTGTCTGAACTTTCAAAATGTAGATTCTAATATTCTCTTTGTTCTCCTCAAAAGATTCCAACACAAAATCTGTTGTTCAGATCTGTTACAGCCCGTTTCAAAACCAGCGGTCTTGCTGAAAGCATTCTGGTGCACTTGGACCTTCTCAAGGTGTTAACACAACCCACAGGACAATGTCTGAGCTGGTAAGATGTTTTCTATCACTAGATTTTTTCAGAAATCAAAACCAGTGGTTTTATCTGATAGACCACCTGTGATATAATCAGTGGGTACTTCAAGGACTCTGCTGCTGGTGTCATGATGAGCTGTCCAGCCTGAACTTCATAATGGTACCAAAATATCCAGTGCCATTTTCTAACCTGCCCTAATCATAATTTAACGCCCCCAGTGTTAATGATCAGTATGACACCAGTCTAGGTGTCACAACAAAGAGCAATATTATGCCTTCACCTTTGTTCTGGTGGGAATGTGCAGCTAACTTTCAGATGCTAAACAGCAGCCCAGATGTTCATCTTTCTGTGACCCAAGGCTTGCTTTTGCAGTGGCACAGCTGTGATGCCTTGGCTGAGTCTTGCTTTGAACTTGGAAGCCCAGCTGCAAGAAAAAGTGTAGGCTAAAGCCATGTGAAAGTAAGTTCACAGGCAGAAGTGAAATTGTAAAGGCAGTAACAGTTAGGTGGAAAATACCAAGGAGGGGTGAAAGCTGCAACACCCTCAGAAAGAAGGCAGAGACTCAGCAAACAGCAACTTGGCCAGACGAGGGATCATGGTCCTCTCCAAAGATTCATGGAAATGAAAACTTCCCCCAAGCAAAGCTGCCTACCTGCCTGGTAATACTTGTAATAATTAGCTGAAGAAGCCTGTATTTAAGAACTTAAGTCATAGCTAATGCTTGAGTAATACTTAGCTGAGTAGCCTCTTAGTTGTAATATATGTCTTAGCTGATACAAATATTTGCTGTGTGTTTCTAAACCTCGCAATCTTTTAGCATAGGAAAAGGTGTCCAAGGAAAAATGACCCTTTAAGGTCATTATTTTGGTCTTAATAAACCCATTAAGAAAAGGTTGCAGGTGTGAGCGCTAGTCCTGGCTCTCTCCCTCCTCTCCCTCTGCCCCTGCTTTACTTCTTGCCACACAGTCACACTTCAAGGTCTAAAGTTACCAGATACCACCAGCTAAAAAGGAGATGGATAACATGCATCACTAGATAGTATTGCTGTCTAACAGAAGGGGTTGCTGCGAAGAATTTTTTTCCATGACTAAGTGGCATCAACAGGGCCTCTCTATCCATATTTCAAGAGAGATTAAACTAGGGCATTAAATTCTGACAGTGCTTCTTTGATCAGAAGAGGGAAGGAATAGGCTCTCACTAGAGGGCACATTAAGCTTGGATTTTATACAACATCCTGTTCCAAACCAGAATGATAAGGTGAAACGTGAAAACCAGCAAGGTTGAAAACAGCTACCCTGTGTGACTGAGCCCTAAATCCAAATTGCAACATGCCTTTAAAATGCTTCAACCTCTTGTCATCGTAGGCTATGGGGCAGGGCAGGGTGTTCTGTTACTTCTCTGTATGAAATAGAATTTTTCCTCTGTCTGGTACCATGTCCATCAACACTGCAGAAGAACATCCCTGGGACAGTCCTGACTGGTACTTCATAGAGGGGCAAGGAGAAAGGAGGGGAAAATTATTGCACAGCAGGTACTTTCTTACTGATCGATGACAAAATTCTCCACAAGCTTTAATTTAAAGGAAACAACACACAGGATGGAGATCACTGACAGACAAATTCAGGAACCGCTCCTACATGAAAACTGGGAGAAATTTCACATTAAGCATCAGTAACAGTGTCTCCACATGCATTTGGCCACTCGAGTGGCACCATAGGGCTGTGTCTGTACAGTGTAAGGGTTTGCTTTGAGGACTTGTTATTTCCAATTGCTCACATTTTGGACTAGCTCTAGGCTGGTCCCGTGGGCAGGGACAGCCTACCGGCAGCTGGGGAGCTCTAGGAGCACTCCTGGAGCACATCTTCCCCTGTAGTTTCCCACAGCAGGCATCCTGCAGTAGTGCTCGGAGGTCAGCCCCCCTGGGCAGCCCAAGGCATCATTAGAAACACGATTAGGAGATTTGCTTCACATGCCCTAATCCAATTTAAAGCGTTACTGTAGACACAATGAGACTGAAAAGCTGTAAAAATTCATCCCTGAGAAGTCTTTTGCTTTGTGCCAGGCGGGGAGTGGACTTCAACACAAGCTGGAGAACCAGCGTAAGGTCCTAGCATTGTGTCTCCACGTGGAGGGCAGGGTTCAGGAGCTGCATGTGTATATAGCCTCACATGCCATTAACTTTCTCGTGTTGAGAAGGGTGAAATTCAAAGCAAAAGGTACAATAGGAGTAATTTCACCGAATTTGTGATTATTGCAACACACAGGAGTACTGTATGCTAAAGGACACGGAGTGTCCACCTGGCAGGACTAATAGAGTAGGATCTGAGCAAGAGCTGAGAATGGCACCCATCACCTGCTTTGATTTACGTTTTTCCTCTGCAGGGACGGTAAGGGTTTTGCAGAGGCAAACAAGCCTTGATTGTTGCTGTTTATGGTATGGGTGACAGCAATGGTAAGTCCTATTGCAGACTGTAAGTGAAAGGATGGAAGTGGTACAAATATTCTGTAAAAATTGTTCTTTCAAATCAGCACCCAGGAGGGGCTGCACCATGCATTATTTCCCCCCAGATAAATCACAGATTCCCCCTAACCTTCCAAGTGTGTGACTGCTGCTGGAGTGGCAGCCAGGGTCGTATCACTGCTCGCAGTCATTCCTCAGAGCAGACGAAACAACACTTCCTCCAAAATTAAAGACGGCGATATTACTTAACTATAACCGAAGGCAGAGAAATTGAGCTTTGAGCGCTAATAACAAACTGTAAGCCTACCAAGGGAGGCGGGAAAGGGCAGTAAAGGCGCGGCATCCGGAGAGCCGTGTCCCGCGGGGCGCACGGAGCGCGGTGAGCTGGCCAAGTGTGCCATCTAGTGCCTGCGGGCACGGCCGCCAGCCTCGCCTCGCCTCGCCTCGCCTCCGCGCCCTGCAGAGCCCCCGCACGCCCCAGGTGCCAGGCCGAGCGCTTCAACCTGCCCTCGCTGGTTGTTGGGGAAGGTAAGAGAGGGTGGGTTTCGGCCTTTAGTGACCACTGATCCTTAGGTGGAGTCCCTGAGCATTCAGCAGGGAGGTTCACTCTGTGGTCTGTGGCATAACTTACCCTGCGGCTGCTACAGGAAAATTCTCATCTGGGAAGAAATGTGGAAACAAGGGGTGGGGGTGTGGAGGTGTGGCACACAATTGTTTTCTCATATTCCTTTTTTTTTTTTGTCCTTCTTTTCTGCCAGGAGTGGGGAGTTATCTCAAGTACAGTGATTTTGACTTCATTAGCAGAATTAAGTTTTTTCTTATGCTATATACTGAAGACCCTGGAGAAACTGTGGAATAAAACTAATTAAATAGGGACTAACTGAATTTCCCATCATGATACAAACAAGCTTCAGCCTCTTTTGCTGTCCCAGTGACAGTATGCTGAAATCTCAGAGGCTGAAGCTGCTGGGCATTCCAGGCTCAATCCTTGGTGACTGGCACTCCTTCACTGGCACCTCTCTAGTAGCTCCCTTTCCCTTGCTCTGTTAACCACTTCTGCACAGGCAACTTGAAAAGCTAAACAAGTTATCAGCAAAAAAAAAAAAAAATCAAGTTGGTTTGGGTCTTACTGATGCATAGAACCACCAAAGACTACACCAAGCAGGCTTTTCTTGGGAATATGCACAGTGCAGATGTGACACATCAGAAAAAAAAAAAAAAAAGGCGTTTTGCTCATTGAGAACACCAAAGGGGACATTTAATATCTTTTCCATGAGAAATATTTTATTTTCCTGATAATTATTTTCACAGTTTAAAAAACTCACATCTGTTAGAATACATCCTTTGATGTGTCTTAGAAAAGGAAGATAGGTATCAGTTCTCTGATAAAAATTAATTGAAAGACAGGGCAGTGTAGAATACAAACCTAGGTGTTCTTCTACCTGCAATAAAGGACAAACAAAGAGATGCAAGAGGCAAGGGCAACACCACATTGTACATGCTTGCCATTACCAACAGCTGGAAAAGAGAGAAAACCCTACAAGCAGCCCATAGATGGGGGTAGCTGTTGCACATTGCCAGGAAGTCAGCCTGTAGCTCCCCAGGAATGCAGGAATTCAGATGAGGAAAAGATGGTAGGCCAAATTTTACTAAATCTCTCACTGCAATTTTTTTAGTGTGACACTATTGCAGGGGCTCTTCATTCTGCTTCAGGTGGCAGAAGAGTACAGAAAGAAAATTTAAAAAAGGTAGAATAATTAATCACATGATTTTAAAGAAAAAATAAACAGCCAGCTGACACTTAGTCACACTTGTCTCACCACTCCTTAGGAGAGAGTTTCAACAGGATTGCTTACTCACGTGGAGGAAAAGCAGCGATAGCAAGTCTCAGCTACAATGGTTTACAGAGAGGATTTGCAGTAGCATCAGGGAAATCTGTTTAGCCTGTTGGTGGAAATCCTGCTTGAGGATGGGATAAGGTCAGTAATATTAGCCAAATCCTATTAAACTAATAAAGGATTCAGATCACCTCCTCAAAAAGAGCCATTCAAAGACAGGGTTTACGTCTAGAAAATTAAGAATGATAAATCCGAATAAAATCCTTTTAATCTCTCTTCATTTACCAGTATTCTTTTCCTTCAGGGAAAGACAGGGTAAAATTGATGATGGGTTGCTGGCAAAAGATTAGCAATGTCTCTTTTTTAATGTTACAAAAGCAATTCAAAATCCCACTAAAATCATTGCAAGAAAAATTCTAATTCCTTCCTTTGCGAGGGATCTGTGAATTCAGCTCTGCTGAAGAAGCTATGGCACAGCAGAAGCAAGGCTCACCTGAGAGCTGGTTCCTTGTGCTGCTGCTGGTTGCTGCCTTGCAACGTCACAAGGTACTTTGGCTGTTTGGGACCTGAACAAAACACACACATCCCTGTGGTCTTCCAAGGGATGCTGTCTGCTGGGCCAGCACTAAACAACAGGGCAATTTATATTAGAAGCAGAGAATGGTTTAAGAGACAGCTATCAGCTTCCAGAAGCTGGTTTTCTGGTTTTCTGACACATAATTAGACTGACAGCAAAGACCATCCTAACCTCACAGTTACCTGAGGGCTCAGAGCTGCCTTGGGCCCTCAGCAGGCAGCCAAACAAGGGAGCATCTCAAAAGGGGACTTTGGCAGACACACCCATTTCAATTTTCCCCAGGTGGTCAGGGGCAGGAGACTCTGATCTTTGGGCCTCCAATAAGGGAATTTTAAAGGGAGGAAGGAGCATGAAAGAAGAGGTTGCCTAGTAGAAAGAAGCATGTAACCAAAAGGATAAGAGAAAACTATTGTTTTAGCTTTATCTCCTTAACATCATTCCCAGGCAGGCAACAGCCTTGGTCTGCCAGATGATCTAAAGGCTTTGATCTTCCCTGCTTATACAGTGTGGGTTCTTCAGCAACTCCCAAGGCAGCTGGCACTGCAGAAAAAATTATCCCCAAGTTGCCTGGTGTGTCTTTTGTAACACAAGAGCTGCTCTGTAAGAACCAGAGTGTAACAGCCAACATTTCCTGACCAGAACCTGAAATTCCATCTTTTTTAAAAGTAGAAGACAAGGTACGTAAGGAAAACAAATAGCTTCAGGAAAATAAGCAATCATCTCCAATCTAAATAATAAATGTTAACGTATTAGCCCCTCTCATTTAATTGACTTTTCCAGAATAAATTTGAGCAGTGGGGGGGGATGCTCCACACAAGAGGGGGAAAAGAAGATGGTTTCACAGCTCTGAGTATTTGACTTAGGAGATACTGCCCATGACCAGAGCAACCAGATCAGAGGTGAACAATTTCTTTTGAAGCACAGAAGGTGCAGCAGCTGATGTCATGAACAAAAGTAGGCAGGTGAACAAAAACAGAGCAATAGAAAAAGGAATATGAGACTTGCAGCCCAGAATTCCATGAGCAACAGTAGTTCATAAGCAATGAGCTGTAAAAAGCAAAACTAACCAAAAAGGGAGTCATCATCAGTTTGCATGAACATGGAAATCCCTACCACCTCTCTGTAGCATTTCTGGCAGTGTGAATGGGCATGGACACGAATCATAAATGCTTCCTCTGTGAAGCTCTATTTACATGCATCCAAAAATGCATTGAGAAGAGAAAGCTCCAAACAATAATGGTACTGGAAATGTTCTAAACAGGTTACTTAAGTCAGGGATACTAATCCAGTAAGGGAATTCCCAACAGCTGACTCACAAGTACCTGGAACACAATTCCTATCTCAGTGCAAACAGTTGCCACAGATATCTGTAGACAAGCAAGAAGACAGAGCTGCCCAGAAAAAACAGTGTTTCTGTTCCAGGGCTTCTCAGGGCAGCCTTTCTGCCTAAAGAATGCTGCTTGACAAACCTTTGATAGATCATATGCCATTTAAAGCTGCCCTACCTTTGATGGCTTTCTTTTTTGTGGGAAGGTCTGCTCGGAGGTCTTAGGAGTTTAGAGGCAATGCTGTGAGAAAATGAGAAAAGGCAAAACAAATCCCCACGTGCCAGTCGTGGGCAAACAGAGCTTATGTAGCACACTCTGTGTCACTTCTCCCCTGGCTGAAACTGGACCTCTGGTAGGCTGCCTGCTCACGTGGAGAGGGCTCTTCTCCTTGTCTGTACTTGTCAAGTCACACCCTGCTTGTCAGTAGCCACAACATGCTCACACCGGGACTAAAACTTGGGTGGAGTTGGCTACCAGAGATTAAAGTCACTGCTCTCCTTTTCAAACCCCGTGGTGACAGGTCACTAATGCACAGAGTTGCACTAGTGCCATGCTCTAAGCTACAAGGGTAGCATCATTTACCAGAAAAAATACCTGGCTTATACCAGCTACTGCTATCCAATAATACAGAAACACAGAATATTCTGAGTTAAAAGGGACCCATGAAGACAATCAAGGCCAATGTTTATGTGAATGGCCCATACAGGGATCAAAGCCATAACTTTGGCATTATTAGCACCATGCTCTGACCAACTGAGCTATGTCAGGGTGTTAGAATTGGTGATGATCAGGGTTTTGTCAATAGCTGAAGCTAAGGTAGGAAATCCGTTTGTGTTTTCCAGCTACGTTTGTTTCACCTGTGTAAATGGGTATCTGTTTCCTAATTAATTGTCCTACCTGGACATCATTTCTTTCAAAGTACTACAGGGCACTCACATTCCTAGGAATACTCTGAAGGATTAGAATATGGGTCTCCTGAGAAGGTGCATTTTAAAGTTTACAGAACTCAGGCTAAAGCCCTACTCAGTTTATTGTCTCCTCTTAGGGATAATAGAAACAAGTAATTCTAGGAAAGTCTGCATTAACAGGAGGAAGAAGAAAGAAATACAGCACATTTAAAAAAAAAACCAAAAAGCCCCAAACAACCCTGGAAGATAATGGTTTAATTTTTCAAAATTATCATTAAGAAGCACAACTCTGTGGAGAAACAGTCCTAATAAATACAAGAACACCTTGCATGCCATGCCAGATACCAATACTGAAAGGATAGTAATAGAGCTCTAGGGAAACCAACACACCACTTTCATGCCAAGGAAATTAGTCCTTCTACCATTAGCCTTTACGTAGGTTTTGCTGTTATACCATGTGTTAATTATTTCCAAATCACAAGTGCAAACACTCACCCTGATTGGAAAATTAGCAGATTTCAAACTCAGGTAATTTTGCCCTAATGAGGAACTTGTTGAACTGAATTTAACAATTAGCTCACACCCTTTGCTGGCTGGGTATGTCAAGGCTACAGAGAGACACTGAAACTCAAAACTCGCCTTTTCAGTAACTGGCAATAAAGGATTAATATAAATTCAGAAGTTGCTGCCATGTTCCTTCTAGTTTCTGCTTTGGCTCTTAAGGCAGGGATTTGCCAAGGGTGATCAATGAGGAGATGCTCCCTATACTGAACAGCTCTCCCTTTTGCTAAGTAGCAACCCTCAGCAAAATGGATTTCACAGCTTAAAAGAGTTAAACTTCTGATTTATTGGTCAATATGCACAATGTGTGGGTAGAGCTAACAAGCTAAGGTGCTCACCACCCTTGATAAGGCACCCGAGGAGCCAGCCCTGGCTGGGCTGCTTCACCACTGGGGGAAGGATTGGCTTTTGTGGCTGCTTGGAAAGGGCTGATCCTTGGCATTGCTCAGCTGTTGTTCTTGGGCTACTTGGTTTTGTTTCTATAGAGTTTTGCATGCTTTTTGTGTTGTTGTTCTCATTGAGAACCCTTGAGTTGCTAATTGTCTCTGTGTCAATACTCTGCTCCTTGCTAGCAACCTCACCTTTCTCCCTGTGGCTCTCCTCTGCAGAATGTGTTGTGGTGCTTTCTCATACCTTAGCAGTTTTCCAAGATGTCTGCACCAACTTCAGCTTGTATGGAATCTGTTCCTTAGTTCCCAGGTGATATCTGTGATCTGATGCCTGAATCTCTAGGGGGGAAACTGACAGTTTTCAGTTGCTAAATTTCATTAAAGGAAACAAAAATAATTTTATCCTACTACTAGTTCTCTACGTATGCTGTGACCCTATCTGCATAAGGTATGTTGGGCAGCTAGGTCTTAGAGACTGGGGCCTATGTGTAGTTTTGAAGGGAAAAGACATCTGCAGATGAGAAGGAAATTGCCTTTGGACAATTCTCTCTCCTTAGAACTGTCCAAAGCAGTCTAAAATGTTGTCAAAATTTTTCTGACTTCTCCCACAAAAATGTAAAGGTTATTCAATAAAATCTTCCCATTTTTCAATGCATTTTCCACAGTAGGGACTTCTTTTCCTTGTTTGAAGAAAAATAAATACTAATCTGAGACAGCATGCCAATTGCTCAATTATTTGCCAGTAAGTAGGATCAGTATAGGTGTAACAAACTTCTTTTGCCTAAAAAGAAATTACAGCAAATTGAGAAGGGAGGGAAAGAAAGAAAAAGAATATTCTGCAAAAATAGGTTTTGAGCTCTTTCAATGTACTGCTTTGATTGTTTTCAAATTGTCAACCAGCACAATGTAGAACACAGTCCTCTAGATGTCCCTGCTTTGGTTCCCTTTTGTTAAAACATTGCTGATTCAGTCAGCTGTTAGAATTGGCTACCTAACACTCTTTAAGGGATCTAAAGCAGTTAAGAGGTCAGTATGTTACCTAACCCTCTTCTCCCCAAAAACTGTGTCTTAAAAATAGTCATCCATTTTACCTGGGAGCTATCAAGGTGCAAGCAGATCCATGAGCTGTCCTGAAGGAACATGTGAATGGCTGTCAGCAAAAGCAGCAGTCAGACTTTTTTGAAAGGGTAAGGAAGCCAAATGCCTCAGATTATTCAAATTATTTAATAGGTGGAGTTGTTGCAACAGACCTATTGTAGCATTTGCATTAGGTGTGTAGCAAATCACTACTGTCTTGTCTGTTATCTGTGAGTCTTCAGGGCTTCTCTACTGCTTACACTAAATCTACCTATGCCCTAACTTGTCCAATTTACCATTGTTTGTATTCCAACAGAATCACAGAACATGCTGAGGTGGAAAGGACCTATCAGGTCACTGAGTCCAGCTCCTGGCCCTGGACAGGACACCCCCAAGAGTCACACCATGTGCCTGAGAGCATTGTCCAAACACTTCTTGAACTCTTTCAGACTTGCTGTTGTAAGCAGTTCCCTGGGGACCCAGTTCCAGTGCCCAACCACCCTCTGGATGAAGAACCTTTTCCTGGTATCCAACCTAAACCTCCCCTGACTCAGCTTCAGGCCATTCCTTCAGGTCCTGTCACTGATCACAACCAAGAAGACATCAGTGACTGCCCATCCTCTGCCCCTCACAAGGAAGTTGTAACTGCAGTGAAGTCTCTCCTCAGTCTCCTCCGGGCTGAAGAGACCCATGGCCCTCAGCCACTCTTCACAAGCCTTCCCCTCAAGGGCCTTCACCATCCTTGTGGCCTCCTTTGCACACTCCCTGACACCTTAATAGTGTTACCCAAATTCTTCCCCCTGCTCCAATTCTGGGAACCATGGGGTCACAACTATTGCCGTGGGTATTTCTTCTTGGCTTTTCTTTGGAAACAGACATTGTACAGAAAGTAGGTTCTAGCTGTCCTGGATCTGCAGGCATGAGCCCTTGCACATCCTCCCTGAGAGGCACCCATGAGATTTTTTCTCTCAAGCAGGAAGAACAAAGCAGGGTCAAGTGTGGGGGTGCAGGAGCAGACAGGAGAATTGGAGGGTGGGATGTGTGGATAGAAAGTTCTATAGCTAGCAGAGTACTCTCTTAACTCCTGAAACATATCCTTTGGGTACTAAGCCATGAGGCCTTTGATGAGAGGCCTGAGACATGAGAAACGCAAAGGCATGGAAAGCTTGCCTAGCAAGGAACCTCTTCAAGGTTGACATGTTGCAGCCAACAGGAGCCCACACCATGGTCTTCTGAAACAGGAGGGATTTGGTTAGTGTTGCTTTAAAATTAATAGCTTGAAGGACAGGTGGAAAAAAAGAGCACTGAGCAACTTCTGTGTGCCAACCTACTCCTGCAACTTTACAAGGTGTTAGGGATTTTCTCCCCTTGTGTGTGGGCTCTATTCCCCTACATGGCACTCCAGGGGATTTCATGGCCAGTGTTCACCCTCCTGCCTGCATCTTTAGCTCATGGACTCCCAAAACATGCGACTCATCTTTTCCCATGTTCTAATGAATTGCTTCCACATGCCTGAAGCCTCTTAACCCTCAATCACATGCCTCTGGGTATGCTTATCTCTGTTTAATGTTGTTAATCACAGAAAACACTGATAAAATTACCTTTGCCCTTCCTCACGCGATAATCCCAAGCAAACACAGCATAAAATTTATGCACTCACCCTAACAGTCATTACTTTACCACAGCTGTATAAAATGAGCTGTGAAATTTATCTTCTAGCTCATGTCAACTGTTTTCAAATACTTCCATCACAAACACGCAGTTGAAAGTGACCTGAAAGTGATGGTTATCAGAACTGAGACTGAAGGAATTTCCGTCTCTTTCTTTTGTTTTTCCACCCCCAGACTGACAAAGGTCCAGTTTGGAGGTGGTGACTTGCAATGTTTTCATTTCAAGAGTACCTGAATGAACGCCCTGCAGTGGAGGCCACCTGTATCCAGGCACCTGGATTAGGCAGGACACAGCTATTGATCTGAGCCAAGGGAGGGCAAGAAAGTCTTAACTTAGAAAAAAAAAAGGAAAACAAAATTTCTAACAATAAGGCCCACACATTCTGCTACAGTCACATAAGCTATAACTCAGGAAAGCTCTTAGATGTGTATTTAAGAAAATATATATCTAATTTTCCTCTGGAAAGGCTTCTGTGTAAGTAAGTGATGTCTGAAATGAGATTTCCATGGCTGTACCTAGTAAATAGATTTGGTGCCAAATCCGAAGTCTCTTGGGCTATCACCACAGTACATATTATTGCTGAAATATGTCAGATGAATGTCACAACAAGTATTAAAAAACTATCCAAAAACATAACAGCTGGTGATACCTGTAGCTAAATCAGGCCCACACTGAAGTTTACAAGAGATATTTAACAGGCACTCCAGAGACAGGACAGATACCAGCCCAACAGCCACGAGGGAAGACTCTTGCAGTGCTCCAGCAGCCTTCTCTGGACCTACAGACTCCACTTCTTACACACTCCATCTGTTTTCAAATGTATTCTCCATGCCACAGCACATGGATCTGCTTTTCCATGCCACAGATCCCACCCATCAAGGCATTCCCTTGCAGAACCTCTACAGAAAACACAAAGATGCCTTACCAACTCAAAATATTTTATTTTCCAATTTTAAAGCTAATGGAACTTACAGCCAACCATCCCCAGTGCTGTTATGAAATTCAGTATTGCTCTTCAAGCCTATGTATGTACCTGTGGCCTAGATTATACCGATATAAAGCAACATTAGGAATATGCTAATAGTCATAATGTTAAAATACATTAAGATTTCTCATGTTAAGAATAAGTTAGCTGATCCTAGCTAATTCAAATGCACTCACTCTAATGCAGAGCAAAATTTTTCACATAAATTATTTTTCGAGGGAAAAGTGCAGATTCTCTCAAATTAATGCAGTTCAAGAGTCTGTATTAATTTCCCAGGCTGCCTACTTAGAAAAAAAGATTAAATATAAGAATTGCTTCAACCATTTCAAAACAAAAATAATTCAAGTTTTCTACTATAATGGAATCCTTCAGTTGTTACAGAAAATATTGTTTTAGACCTCAATCAGAAAGAAGAAAACATTTTTTTTTAAGTCAGCCCCAATTTCTACTTCTCTAGAGGTGAATGAAACCAGAACTAGGTGTTTCACTAGTTGTTTTCAGAATATTTCATTTCCCACCAATTCCCAAACAGAATGCAATGTTTTAATACAATGTAAGCCATAAATAAAGCCCCACTTTACTGTGCGTTGGAGTATGTCCAGAGAGGGGCCACAGAAATGATGAAAGGGCTGGAGCACTTCAACCTATAAAGAAAGGCTGAGGGAGATGGGACTGTTCAGCCCGGAGAACAGAAGGCTCCGGGAAGAGGCTGCCTTACTGTGGCCTTCAAGTACCTAAAGGGGACTACAAGAAAGATGGACACACCCTTTTTAGCAGGGCCTGTTACAATAGGACAAGGGATAATGGTTTTAAACTACAAGAGGGTAGATTTAGACTAGGTATAAGGAAGAAATTTTTTACAATGAGAGGGATAAAATAAGGGCATGGGTGGCCCAGATAGGTGGCACGTGCTGCGTCCCTGGAAACATTCAAGGCCAGGTTGGACTGGCCTCTGAGGAACCTGATCTAGGTGAAAATGTCCCTGCTCACTGCAGGGGGCTTGGACTAGATGACCTTTAAACATCTCTTCCAACCCAAAGTCTACTGCGACTCTATCTGCCTAGCTCTGTTCTCTTGCCCTTCTTTGGACACACTCCAGCACCTCAGTGTCCTTCTTGTCACGAGGGACCCAAAACCGAACGAAAGATTTGAGGTGTGGCCTCCCCAGTGGGACAATCCTGCCCTGGTCCTGCTGGCCACATTCTTGCTGATACAAGCCAGGTGCCTTCTTGCCCATCTGGGGACATGCTGGCTCATGTTCAGCTGGCTGGTGACCTGCACCCCCAATAGTTCTTTCAAGCGTTCCCATCCTCACAGACACTGTTAATGGAAGGATCCTGAGTATCATTATCCCCATTTTCCAAACAGAGAGCCAAAGCACCATGTAACATCACAGACTCTAACTCCTACTTTCTTTTTCCAGGCCAGTGACAGAGGACCCGCTATCCATAGGAAGAACATCTGACATATTTGCAAGCAGTAATTGTGTATTTACCAACTTCAGAGGTGAACTGCCAAGGAATGTAAAAAGTCTTGCCCTGGAGAGATCATAGTTTCAGTAGGTGGAGAGGCCACGTGGGTTTGGGGATTTCAGAACAAACATATGCGACTGTATTTACTGATCAGAATTAGCTATGGTGAGCTCATGGCATCGAGTGAGTGAGACATGATCTATTGTAATGGAGGAAGCATGGAAAAATGCTGTGTTGGACATATGACAGCAATCCAGGACGAAATAAGATTTTAAAAAGTCAAAACAGATGAAAAATAATTACTCTGAATTAACTCTAAATCATAGCCATTCTAATAGCTAAAAAAATGAAAATAAAATCATACTGTGAGACAGTTTGGCACCATCAAGTGCTCAGTAACAGCATAAAATGGTATAAAATCTCAGCAAATTACATGGTATGAAAACATTCACACCATGCATACATCACTGGAGAATCAACAGGATTATCTTTACTGGTCCTTTCAGCAGCTCACAGGCATTTATGCCAGAAGTTGTTCCCACATGGACAGTGGCTATTTTTGGTGCAAGAATATACAAGTTCCTGAAGCTGAGCTTACAGCTCCTGCAGAACAGGAGCACAGGGGGCTTCTAAACCTTTGGCAATCCATCTTCAACAACTTCACCATTCAGGATAATCTTAGGAGGCTGCTTCTTGTCCCTGGGTTCTTCAGGCGCACACTCTGGAGGCTCTAGGTCATGGTATTTTCTCCGATAGACCACCCTTGAGATTACAGTTATCAGAAACATTTCCATGATGAGCAGCTGCTGGGCTATATCTGCCAAAAAAAAAAAAAAGAAAGAAAAAGGGAGGCAAAGAAAAGCCCCCAGAAGGGAGAAGTTACTACCAGAAAAAAAATGAGTAATTGGCTTATTAATTTTCACCTGTGTGAAAGGAACAAACTCTACCATCCTGTCCCCATGTCCCCCATACTCAGCAACGACATCAGTATTGCCCATCAATAAGCATGCAATAAATTATGCATCCAAACCACAAGAGATTTAACAGTAATTATGCATGTTGATTTCTTTTCTTCTCATTTATGATTCCAGCTCTTCTCATTATCAAGTTCTTCTCTATGGCCATGACAGCTATAAAACTTTTGGGGTTTTTTTTGAAGTAAAAACTGAGATTCTCCAAAAGCTAGTGATCCCAGGAAATTAGTATTTTGGGAAAACACCAGAGATTGCCATTAGCAACGTTGAACTGGTACCTTTATGAGTAAATGAAGAACATTCTTCCCCCAAAAAACTTACATGATCCTCTTGCTGTAGAGGAGAGTGGTGGAGCACAGGGAATGATTTTTTGTGTAGCAAATATGTTGATAATAGTGGTCTGCAGGTGGTTCAGAATGACAATAAACTGCACCAGAAAGGGAAAACAAATGCCTTAGCTACCAGAAAGGGTTTTATAGTTCACACAACAATTCTACTCTGATAACAGAACCTCTTTTGTCTCATTCTTCCTTGTTTGCCCTCCCTTTCCCCCATCTACCAGCAGGGTGCCTGCCATTCTGCAGAATTCATCTTAAGGTCAGGATAATTTTGCACTGAGCAGGAGTATTAAATTAATCCTGGACTTGAAAAGTGTTTCTTCTCAGCCCTTCATTTGGGAGCTACATTATACACAGATCTCCCAGCAGGGATTTCAAATAATACTGAGCTCTGAATGATAGGCAACAATTTTTTTAAAAATGCCAATTAATTTGACCCATGAGCTTATGTTCTTCCTTAATAGGAAGAAAGACCCAAAGAACATCTTTCCTGTTGTCTCCTCTTTTTGCCACAGCAAGGAGAGGTTGTGGTCCCCAAATTATAACAGACTGGTATCTTTGCCAGAAGGTATGAGGGACTCTTCACAGCTTGAGTTCAGCAACCATCACTTGTGCACCACATTACACTGAGCCAGACCTTCACTGCCATGGAGTTATCCAAAGGTCTCTGTAGCTGCTGGTGGAACTGCCTGAGTCTAAACCCTCATGTTAACAGAGTTTGCCATCCTAAACCTGAATTCACCCTAGCACAGCTTTGCAGGTGTGACCATCCCGTTTACTGCCTTTTTAAGTGCATAATAATTTACTTAACCTCAGTGAACCAGCCTTGATGTATGTCCTCTTTGAGAAAGACACATATCCAAGGATTCTGCTGGACTCTATTCAGAGTGATGTGGGAGAGCATGGCCTTGTCCCTGTGCTTTTTCAATCTAACCTCTGTAGTTCTGTCCCTTACTATTTAATGATTCTCAGACAGTATTTTCATTATTATCTAATTCTCAAGTGCAGAATGGCCAAGAAAAATACTGTTAAAACAGAATATTGTAGAATGCTGAAACATTTCAAACAACAGCCACCCACACAATACTACATATCCTCTCTGAGGTATGCACCAGCATTTTAACATTGCATTTTGGGATACCTCATCTACAAAGCTTCTTTCAGGCCCCACAGAAAGTGCTGTTGTGATTTCAGTGGTCTAAAGATAAATAGGTTTTACATGGCTTTCACATCTCCAGCACTCCTGAGAGACTAGAGGTAAATTGGCTCAAAGTGAAACTGAACAGCAGCCAAAGAGAGTGCTTCAAAGGGATACAGCTTTAACCAGGTAAAAATATGGCTTTGCACAGTGTATTTAATGGGGAAAAACACTATAAATTTTTAACAAAGAAGCAAGAACTAGAGAGACAGAGTTGTGTCAACAGTTAAGAGAAATTCTTACAAGAAATATTCAAGTTCTCACCTGATAAAGAGCGAACTTCGGGATAATGTTCTTACACTTAAGGAGAATCCTAACTTTTCGGAACATGATTCCAACTGCCCACAGAGCAAAGAGGGTGAGGGCACCAATGAAGCAGCTAATCCATAGCGCAGGTCCTTTGGGAGACAACTGAGAAACAAATCACACAACCTTACAGAAACTTACTTTACTGTTTCCAGGAAGAAGCTGTGAACTGGATGATGTTAAAATGCTTGTTTCTATCTCCATGAAAGCTGGTGGCAGCAGCAGTTGCTGGGTTTTGCATGGGGAAACTGCCCAGTACCAACTGGAGTGTTGGCACAGGCTCTTCCCTGCAGGCACAAACATGGAGATGGGGAGGGGCCAAGTGACACAACCCTCAATATTGCAATTGCCAGCCTTTGTCTTTTCAAAGGCCCCAGCAGCACCTGGCAATGCTCAACAGCTCATGAGAGCATATTCAGCCTGACATCTCAGATGGGTCGTTCATTTTATACCATAAAACAACAACAAAAATTATTCCTTTTAATCTGTGTTATCCAAGAGGTGCAAAATTATTATCAGATACGGATTTCTCCATCATCTTGCAGGTTACGTGGTACAAAGCAGAAGTACAGTCCTATCTTTTCATTTTGTACACATATAAAAATCACCATGTTTTGCTGAAAAACATAGAATTAGGCTTCCTGTTAACATGCCAGTACATACAGTTGTTTCTTAAGGCTGTACCTTACAAAACACAGGGCAGAAACATCCCACAGGGCAACTTGCAGTCCTGCTATTCTAACCATACAAACTGGGACACGTATTGGAGCATAATCTGATGCCCAACCCGCCCAATGCCCAATTTCTTTCCAAGAGAGTCAGGGAAGGCAGAAATTATATGCTTCAGGTCTCATAAGAATACACTAAGGACTCACTTGGAAGTGCTCCCAGATTTCACAGTTTACTTGTAGGCTAAGATAGTTATATCAACCCTAAAACCTATAGGTTTTGTGGACCATCTCTGATTAAAATATTTACTTACATTGTAAAGGACGTAATTGCCATTAGTCCAAAGCACTATTGATAAAAATATGAGCACGGGTCGAAAGACAGCAAACTGAAAGGTGCCCAGCTTCAGCCAAAAGAGGGTTTGCCTGGCCAAAAAAAAAATTAAAAAAAAAATTAGACGGGCTAAGATCTTATTAGCAACCCTAATAACATTTTCTGGATACTGTCAACTGCAAAACTTTTCCACTCCTGTAGCACGTGGCTAAAATCTGGGAAGGAACAGCATCAAGATTAGGAAATCTTTCCAAGAATTTCCCAATGTTTATTTAATAAATTCTCTTCAAAAATAGTGCTTTTTCTGCTCGGCAGCAAGTACGTACTAACCAAAGCTGGGCAAAACATGATATCTTTCTCTGCCCTGAAGCCAACCAGGGAGACAGGAGCTGCATAACCGGTTTCTGAACAATGATGCCATTTGCTCTTGCCTTATTGCTTTATTATTTCAGTTCTCCCATGAAATTGGGCAAATCAGCCTGTTCAGTCACTTCCTAGTCCTGTGGTAGAACAAGAAAGAGAATCACACAGACCTAGGTGAAAGGACTGCTAGTTTTCCAGTGCATCATGAAGAGTACCATGTAAGCATCTGGGTTTGCTCCTCTGTAGCCTAATGGAAGAAAAGAACTGTCTCTCACGTGGTAAATTGCATAAGGCCAGCAGGATAGCTCAGGATTCCTTCCCTTCTGCCAGTATAAAGTGGGTCCAGAACACAGCCTATAACCTGGCCAGCCACCACTAAATGCCACCAGGAAAGGGGCAGATGAACTTTCTAACAGAGGGCATGAAAGCTGACTGACCTGAACCCTCCTTCAGCCTTCAAAGGACAGCAGCTATAGCTGCTACAGCTGCCTCATGCTTTAGTCTGTTTCTGTGCATTATTTTCTATCCTTAAAGTGTTGTTTTCAGTGGAGTTCTTTGGGCCCTTGACACTGCCATCAGAAGTGTCTCACAGACAACAGACTGCCATTTAGTGTGCTAAAGGATATAGCCATGAACCAGGAATTACAGGAACTGCTCAGTGAATATAACTAATAACCACAGGATTATCAACAGCACAAACACATGTGGAAAGACCTGCAATGGGCCAGCCATTTAATGTGTATCTTTTCAAAGATTTATTATTCCCAGAAGGCTTTAAAGAATAATAGATATGAACAAACAGTGCAGTCACTGCACAAGTTGTTTCCCTTGTTAATGTGGGTCCATCTTTATTGATCACCAGATTTCTTCTGCCACATCTCTTCTTATTGCATGGGTTGTTACACTGCATCATCTGTACCTTGTTATTTTTCCCAGGACTGCAGAAATATAAAAGAACAAATCCCTCCCTTGGGGTAGCTCCCTGTTTCCCCATAAGATACCTATGGAAGGAACACAAGACTGACTTTTCTCTCATATAGCTTGCCAATATTTTTTTAGAAAAAGGTACCCTGCAATGGAAAAAGGCTAGAGATTAGAAGCAGAGAGCAGATGGGTTTCCCAGTGGAACAGACACTGGAGAAGGAGGCCTGAGTCCTCTGCAGAGCAAAAAGCCTTTTAAAAAAAAAAAAAAAGACAGCTGTCCTTCCTGCCAGCAGCAGTAGGCACTGTCTAGCTCCTGAAATGAGTCCATATTAGCTGACATCATCTTGTTTAAGCTGCCACTGGGCTGAACAACAGCAAGGCAGAGTAGAGAAGTCTCTCCCAAGCTCCCAGTTACTACAACCTATACAGTGGGTACCAGACATAGGAAAAACAAATAAAGGAATATTTTTTGAATAGTTTACTAGCTCTTCTTCTTGATGCCCCCTCCATGTAAATATTTAGTGTTACTCCATTAAAATAAAATTATGGAAACAAAAGTTTAAATTCTAATACCAAATGAGGCAGTTTAAGGAAGAATAATTATAATAATAAAATTTTTGAATTTGCTGTGTTCTGCTTGATGCTTTCCTTTAAATAGATCATAAAGTCCCCTAGGTCGCTCTGACACTAAAGCCCACACCCCCACAGGAAACTCTCTTTTGTACGTTCAGTCCCTCAGACTTTGCTTATGAGAGAAACAATCTCATGCTCTGTGCCAGCAGGAAAGCTCCAGGAAATACATGAGACTTCCAGGCTGTGGAGTGATGTGTAAATGACAGGGTGACACCAACTAGAGGAGGAGCTCCACCACACAGTGCCCAACTGAGGACAGTTTTATGTTACAGTATACTGGCTCCTGTAGCTCTCCATCCTTACCCAACTTCTCAAAGATGCTTTAATGCTAAGCTAAGAAGAAGAAAACATCTGCTTTTGCCTCACCAGACAATGCCATTTCATTGAGAACAAAGCTTTACAAGAATTACATCTGCACTTTGTTCTAAAAATTATTTTAATCTCAAGTAGTTTTAAAGTCAAAATCAGAATGAAACATTTCAGTTTTATCGAAGTTAAAAAACCTTTCTATCAAGAGAGCCTCCATTTGACAATTCTGCTTGTGAAAAATACCCAATCTCAAGACATTTGTTCCCTTCTGGAATGAAAAGAAACTGAAATGTCAATTATTGGATTTTCTAGAGTAGAAATTTCTCCTCCCACACACCTCTGCATTATAAAAATGAAATTAATTAGTGGTGGTGTACAGCCCCAAAGTGATGATGCTCTTTGAAACAGACAGCTTGAGATGGCTTGAGACTGACTTTTGGGAAGCTTTGCTGTAAGCCTGGCCCTGCCAAGCTGGCTGAATTCCAGCAGCCATTCCCAAGCTGGGAAATCTTAAAGGGGTGACTCACCTGGTGATGGGCACACGAGGGAGGCAGAGGCAGCAGCAGCAGCAGGGGCCAGTACTGATGGTGAAGCGACCATTTTCAAACCTCCTGAGGAGCATCTTCTGGCCTCCGCACTCTTTAATCATCATCATCAGGAACTTGTGGATAACTATGGCAAAAAATCTAAGAGAGGAAGAAAATTCCAGCTTAAATCTGGCTGTGTGTTTCTTGTATGCCTGCACCAGCCAGTGCCATGTTCTGTACAGGAGTTTTACAGCCTATGCTTTGCAATCAATAAAAATTCCAGCTCTAACTTTGAGTTGTCTTCTGCTTTCCATCACCTTGGAAGATCAGAACGGCCCTAACCTCACTGAAAGAGGAATAAACCGAGGCACAGAGCAGGTGTGGAATTGCCCAAAGCTGCTCTGGTGGCTGGTGGCAGCATCAGTATTAAAGCACAGGCTTTCCTGGCCCCAGTCATTATGGCTGTATTTTTCCATAAGTTATCTAGTTCTGACTAGTCTGAACTTTTTAGAGCAAGTCCTCTTCCTACTCAAACATGGCTTTCAACCAACAAACATGGCTAGGTTCACGTAAATAGCTATCATCGAATGTGCTGGCCCAGGCAGGGTGTGGTTCCTCTGCAGACAAAGCACCAACTGAAGCAACCCCACCTCTCCCTCCTTCCCCAGCTGCACATTCTCAACCCTACCCAGGAACTACAGATTGCGCCACCAAATGTGGAAATCCAATCAATAAAAGAGGTCCTCTTCTGCACTGCCTGCACCTTTGGCAATGGAGAAGGGGGAATGTAAACATGCTTGAAGTGCCACAGGACTGGATTGTTGGAAGCTTCTGACAGTCTGCACTACCTGCACACATTGCTGCATGCCAACAGTGTTCCCTGCTACTCTGTTGTCCCTCCTCTTTTACTCTATGCTTTTAGTAAATGCAGTGTGATGGGAGGTGAAGCAGCTCCTGAGTGTTTGTGATGCTGTGTTGCAGTGCATCCCAAAACCATCTCCAGATGTGAAGTGCTCAGGGCCACAGCATACCCCTACTTGGTCCTGCCCTCCAGGTCTGTGCCATCACCTCCAGAAAGCAGGGACCACATTTCTCCCTTCTTCTGTGTGCATGCCAGAGCTGTCATACTTGCACATAAAGCGCTTTTATCAGGACATCTGTGGAACATTTTTACATTGATATACTCATCAGGGGCTCACTTGGCACCATTAATAATAGACCTCCACAGCTCATCATTAGTAAAAGTGCAGGGAAGAAGTCACAGGCCAGACTCTCATTCCACATGACATGCAGAGAGAGGAAAGACAGACTGCTGCTCCAAAGAGACTGTCAATCCAAGGAATCAATTACATGCAAGTCACAGATTCTTCATACTGACATTCCCACACTAGGGGACTGTAGCACTGGGAACTGTTTCAGCAGTTTCCACCTCCCAGAAAAGAGCTGCCAAGAAATTTCAACTCAAACAAAAAATTACTGAATTGTTAAATTTACAAAATGACTGTGTTACCAGGAGCAGACGATGTTTAAAGGGAAGAAATTCAGGGTTTGGAGCAACATCTAGAAACAAGCAGAATACTCACATTCCTGCTGTGAAATCTGTAAACATTGTTGAGCGAGGAACCCACATGCCAATGCATGAAGTAGTAGAGATCACCTACAGAAAAAGGGAACAAGGTTGTATGAAGGGCAGAGAAAAAGCTCATGTAGCTCCTGTGGATTCTCTGGGAAGCCCTATTTTCAAAAGTGAACTTTATCTCATTTCCATGCTAACTTACTGGAGCTGCAGCATTAATCCAAATTATGATTGATCGTTTGGAGGAGGGGATTTTCCTGTAGATGTAGACTGCTTCCTCTATAAACACCAGAATGGCAATGAGCGTCATCAGAGTCAAGGTTGCAAAGAGAAATCTCCCTGGTAGGTCAAGGCCTGCAGAGAGAGAAAAGAAGGGAGACAGTTCTGATTTATTTCACAAGCATTTCAAACATTAATGTAACAACGCTATCTCTGAGGGGCTTCTTTGCCCTATTCCTGCAAGTACTTGCACTCATCCCAAGTTACATGGGCACACCACTGACTCCACGGAAAAGTTCAAATACTGAAGTTCATGACTAAATCTTTCCAGGATCCACAGACAGTACAGGGGAAGAATACGCCTTCATCTTCTCAAAGCATTATGCAACAGTCCCTTTCAGAAAGGTGGAGTTCCAGGACAAATATCCTTAGGTGAATGTAAATATGTAGCAGAAATAAATACATAGCACAGAATACAAATAAATACAGTAAATACATGATCTGGGAACTTTTCCAGGTAGGCTACAAGCAAACATGTATTCACTCAGTTCTCTGCTTCCATCATATATTCATAGGCATGTTACATACAACTTCCCTAGGAAGGCAAACTTACTAGAATCTCAGTGGAATTTTGTAGGGCACATTAACAGTGTAAGAAAAAGTCTCTGATATACCAAGCCTGAGATAAAACTTGATGTCTTCACCAAAATCTTTTTTGCTTCTCCCTTAAATCTGCATTTGGATATCAACATTTACACACAGGTGATAGGTCTTATGTCTCCATGGACACTGGGTATGTCCATATGGGACATCAACTTTGACCCACAACTGATGGTTGAAGTGTGTTTTCTCCCAAGGGATGTGTTTCCGGAGACAGAAGAAAGCACCGCAGTGGAGTCATGCTTCATTTAGGAGAAGTTCATGCTCATCATCAGTACTAACTTCTGGCAGACCTATCTGAAGGCAAAGCAGAGCCTCTGCCCCAGCCTATTTAACCTAACCTTCAAAAAAACCCGGCACTCCCAGACTTGGCTGCATACAGGGTAGTGCACGTCTCAGTGGACTTCTCCACTCTTTAGATCTCAGTGGAAGGACCCTGGGACCCTGTGCAGCTCCAGGGGCCGGTTCAGCGCTCAGTTCCGCCCGCCCGCCCGGTTCTGTGACATCCCCACCCGCGCCCCTGGGCCGGGGCCGTGCTGTGCTCTCGCCCTGCCCCGAAGCCAGAGGCAGCTGGGCCCCCAGACAGGCGGAGGATCGGCCGGGACAGGAGGATGCTGGCCTCCGCCCGGGGATTTCCTCGCCGGGTCAGAACGGCGAAGGGGCAGGCAGGGACAGGGACAGTGACAGGGGTACGGACAGGGACAGGGGGACAGGCAGAGGCAGAGGCAGGGACAGGGACAGGGACACGGACAGGGGCACGGACAGGGACTGGGGTACAGGCGGGGCAGGGGCAGGGGCAGGGACAGGGACAGGGACAGCCCCGCCATCCCGCCGCGGGTAGGCACTGCCGGGCAGGGGCCGGGAGTCCGGCGGGCGGAGGGGACCCCCGGCAGCGGGCAGCCCCCTCTCCTCCGCCCCCACACTTACTCCGGAGAAGCTCCTCCGAGTAGGGAGGCTCGCTGGCGCCGCAGGCGGGGTGC
>VZTN01018224.1:55668-97880 GCA_013400515.1 Erpornis zantholeuca
GGGCAGCGCCGAGCACGGGGCAGCGCCGAGCCCGGGACAGTGTGCCCACCCCGCGCCCACCCCGCCTGCCACGGGCCACGGCTCTGCCCGGCTGTTCCCCGCGGCTCTCCCCGGCCTCGGTGGAACTGCCTGCGGAACACAGCCGGCCCTCTCCCGGCTCATATTTACAGCCCTAGGGTGTCGGGGCACCTGGAGTCGGGTCCCGACAGCCGAGGCGGGACGGGAACCGGCCGGGGAGCGGGCGGGATCCCCAGGGCCGTGTCCGCCTTCCTCCCAGCCCCGGGGCACGGACGGAAAGCTGCTCGGTCAATGGAGCAGGTGTTGGAGGGACTTTCTGTGGAGCCCTTCACCAAAGGCTTCCCGATTCCCTTGGCTGCAACGAGGTGAGACGCTGAAGAATAGCACAGTAGAGGGTAGGAATATACCGAGAGGTTCTCCACTGTCCCACATGTTTCCTCTGCTGGAGGGATTATCTCTGCAGCCTGACTATTTTCAGGCTCTTTCCAGGAAAACGGAATGATTACCGAAATTACGGAATTTGATGACCCATCAGGTTGTTCAGGATGCTCGGGCTGAAAGCTCAACCCAAATCCCAACCCTAATGATTACAGCGCTGAGTGACAAAACGACAGGGACACAGTGTAACAATGAGCACAGAATGGTGTCCGGGGGGAGTAGGACAGTCCTAATTACCTCTGCAGTGATAAGCGATTGCCACTAAGGAAAAAGACCCTGGGGGCACAGTAGACAGTACTCAAAAATGACAGCCGATGAACCAGCATTGGACAAAATGCAAAGGACTGTGAGGAATTTGTGGATAAAGAAAGAAGGACACAAAAAAGTTAAAATACACATGGAGGACTCCCTTCACCCTGGTGGTGATCTAGAAAGTTGAACAAATTGAAGTGGGGAGGTGAGGAATTTAGGGACGTTTTTAAGCATCAAGGGCCCCTGTAGTAAAGGCTGCCATCTTGCAGATTTCACAGGATTCCCAAGGGTTTTACCAGAAGGACAGGCCAGACACTGAAACACTGCCTGCAAGAACACGGGGATGCAGTGGAGAAATCGACTGCTTACTGTCTAACACCAGCAGATACTCAACTGAGAGAAGGTAGGTTCCTTCCAGGGTGGCAGGATCTGAGAGCAAGACAGACAAGGCTACTGACAGCCTGTCCTGTTACGGTCAGGAGAGCTTGGTTACAGATGAAAGTAATTTATTTAGAGTTCTTGGCATTGCTGTCATTGTTTTCACTGCACTGAGAGGTGAGGAGGAGAGCCTTCCAGTTTCAGCAGAAGGGATGTGACAGTAACTGGCTGTTGGAATGTTGTATCTGCCCGATTTTCACAGTCTGCCCAGAGCATCCTCCATGCAGCACATCTGCTGCTGCCCAGCTGCAGAAAGATACAGGCAAAATCTCTGAAACACTGTTCCAGCTTATTTTCTATTTGAAAGTCTGTTTTTTCATCCTGAAGAAACAGTTGCTAGTAGAGAGGGAAATTACCTTAATAGACAATGCATTTTCTACACAGTTGGCTTGATTTTTTTAACCAACTATTTTCAGAGGATCACATATTCCAAAATATGACTAAAAGCTCATTAGAATTGCTGATATTAAAAGATGGCCCAAGGCGTTTAAATTTTCTTCCTGAGCAGACACTACAGGATTCCCATCTGTTGCTCTTTTGGTTGCCAGATCCTTGCAGTTCCTCAAAGCTAAAAATAAAAATCCCTTACCTGTGAATTCTTTTTTCTGAATGAGCCATGTTTGTCAATGCTTGTGTTAAAGATATTCTTACACTAAGTGTAAGAGACTCAAGAATTCCTTGAACTTAATAACAGTTTTGGATTTGATAGTCATATTTAAGAAATACATTCAGAAATACCTGTTTGGAACAGATGCTGCAGCATGCACTGAACACGGCATTAGAGAGTTTCCTGTCTCAAACCTATAGAAAATTAACAGGTTGAAGTTTAGAGGTTAAGGATTAATTCCCACCTGCTGTTGTAGAGGTCCATCCAACTCTCTTCTTCTACTGGAGTCCCTCATGCAAAACAGAGTCTAGAAAGAGAACCACAGACCTACTGTGATTCCTTTTTGTTAGAAACACCATTTTCCATTTTTGGGTCAGACACTGGATCCACTTCCTTAAAAGCTGTCATATGTCCTGGAGGGAGCGTGCATCACCTCTTCCTCACGTTCTGGACTATGTCTTGGCAACAATATTTGCCTGACAGTGCTTAAATGTAATAAAGCAAACTGAAGAATATGCCATGATCCCTCAGTTACCAGAACCAGAAGTCTGCTGCTCTGTGCACGTTTAGACCAGACTTTTCAGCAGTGCCCTCTCTGCACTGCCCTCTAAGGCAAATGCTGTCTCTACACCAACAATGAATGCTTCAAAATCCCATGAGCCTGAGTATGTTTTCCTCCCAGCTTCACTATTCCAGTTTTTGGTTTAACCTTTTAGTTCATTATATTGTATTTTCTGTGGAAAACCAGCCAACCAACCAAGCCCTGAAAACACAGTCAGCAGTAAAAGAGTATTTATAAAGGGATCACCTATCCATTTAGGTGCATCAAGAGATTGCCACAGTTCCTCAGAATAAAAACCTCTGAACATAGTTCCTTGCCTCTGTTGACCAGGGGCTTTCGAGTCCTTTGTGGTTCAGCTCCCTTCAGACACTGCACATATCGGATTTGTTTCTTCTCAAGAAAACTTTGCTTCTACTTTGACCCTTTGCTTCTACTGTTTAACCTCCTCCTGTTGCATTTGCTTAAGACAATTAGGAGGCTAACTGATACAGAGTGGTCAACTGAATCATCCCAGAAAGAGCTTAACACTCATTAATGGGACAAGTAGTTGTGCTTTTAAGTGGTGTTGCTGGATTTGAAATGCTGCATTTGTACACCAATTTCATGGAAAAAGAGGTAGAGCTTCAACAGTACCTCTGTGACAGCATGGACACAGAGAGCTCTATAAAAGTACCTGCAACTATGCTTATAGGAAAAGACGTGATCTATACTGATGCAAGAAACTCATAATGTCAGCAAAAACTTATGTAAAGGAGTCTTTAAACGTGGGTTAAAATTTCAATACAAATGCAAGCAACTGGTTTTTCAGTCATTTTTCCCTGTGATGGACAGAATGCAAAGAGAAATAAATATAAGGAAAAGGAACATTCACAGAAAGGAAAGAAAAAATGAAAGATGAATGGAAATATAATACTAACTGATGATTGAAAATAATGCCAAAACCTAGACTTAATTCATTCCCTCTCAGGAGGAGAGGTATCTGCAATTCTCTTTAGAAGAAATTTAGATTCCCTCTGTGTGCTCTGCCAAAACAAAGCTATGCTTTAGACAAGCATGAAGCACTAGATGAAAATTCAGAGGAACTGGGTGAAATTACAGGGAAGGAAAATCAACTTTCTGCGTTTTGTCCTGGGGGCGGAAATTATGTTCAGCAGAGTTCAAGCTAACAGGACACATTTGTGTTTAGAAAAAATTTGTGTCAGTGATATAGGGGACTGTGCATCACATTTCTCACAAGTTTGGATACCTAGATAAAAACCAGATAAGAAAAATCAGCTAAAATTTTTCAGATTTCAAATTAATGTACATATTTAATAATTAAATTAAATCCTGTTTTTCAGCTATAGCATAATATACAGTTGGACCTACATGCAAGTCAGCCTTTTCCACTATAGATCTGTTGACTTTTCACCAACCACCAGCAATAAACTACCCATTTCAGGAAAGGTGGCTCATTAATGTAAGAAAAGGAACATCTATACCAGTGTAAAAGAAATTAATAAGGGGATTCACTTGTTATCTGCATCATGACAGCAACTATAGAAATAAATAAATACAGTGACTACAATGAAATAAATTAAGATAACAAAACTGAATCATAATTTTAGTGCTTATTCAGGTGGACAAATTTCTCCATTAAAAAGAATATCAGGTGTGCCAGAAGCTTTTGTGCTCTTAAGAGGAAAGCTTAGACAAAGACTCTTATCAGTAGAGAAGCAATAAAAGAGAAACGAGGGAGGCTTTCATTAAATCTGAGGCTAACAGGTTTGATTTTATCTTACTTCCAAAGTAGCAGATCAGTTTCTGGCACTCAATAAAGGGGAGAAATACAGAGACAGAATCAAACTATTCGTTTTTTAATGTATTGTTACACTTTCCTCCAGTTACGAGTAATTATTTGCCCTGTCTTACCCTTCTTAAGTAACTTAGGAGCAATTGCGTGTGTCAGTAGAACAACAGAAAGGAAATTCACAGTACCTCATGGTAGAACAAAGAGCTGAAAGAACCTTATAAAATTAGGACCCGAAACTGGTGGTAAGGGGGGGGAGCCAACAATCAGCAGCCTGAGGAAGAGCAGAGGCAGGCAGTGCATTTTCCCTGCCATTGCTCTGATAAAGTACACATATTTGATTGCAGAGCTTTTCAGCAATGGAAGTTTTTCCCCAAAGGAGTGTTGATGAGCAGTAAGACAAATATGCCTTAAGGACCAAGAAAATGCCACTCTGAGAGCATCTCGTATGTGTCCAAGGGCACTGATGGGCAAAGACAAACCTCACAGATCTTGAGCATGAAAAAGGAATAGATAAGGATTAAGAAATTCTGTCTCTAGGGTGAATTTTTGCAGACTTTTCCTTTACAGTCCTGATGTATAATCCCCAACTTCTAGAGGAGGGCTGTCAAGAATTTTGAGGTTTTTTGTCAAAAATGCCAGTTCATCTGAAGGGAGGCTTCTGATAAGAGGGGTGATTTTTAAAAGATTTATTGTCAGGAAGCTATTTCGTAACTTTGGTTTATGTAAAAACATTTCAGCTTGACATTTCCTACAGGAATTGTTTTGCATCTTCTGTTCAAAGCAAATTTTGAAATTTGAAACATTTTGAAAATCATTAAAATAAAAAAAGTAATGTAAATAAAAACACAATGCTTCAAAGTGAGGAAACAACACACAAATTCATTGGGTTGGTTTGGGGTTTTTTTTGGTTGGTTGGTTTTCGTTTTTTTTGTTTTGCTTTGTTTTGTTTTGTTGTGTTCTGTTTTGTTTTGGTTTGGTTTGGTTTTTGGGGGTTTTTTTGGTTTTTTTGTTTGTTTTTAAATGGACGTTTCTGCTTTTCATCCTAATTCAGGACACTTTAAAAAAAGCTAAGGACCTCTTTATGGAATAGGGATTGCAGAGCCAAAACAATGCTTGAGGTCATGTTTTATGGCGGGGGTCTCCAGAAGTTACTGATGTTAATCTGACTGGGGCATCTCAGGCACTCTGCCCTCAATGACTCAGACTGCTCTTTTCACAGCAGTCAGGTGCTGGGCAGGACACATCATGCATTTCTTCCAACAGGTCATAACATGACAGAAATGTTTTCTGCTCCCTTTGTATTGCTATTACTGGGAAGGGGGGAAAAAACCCCAAACTCAAAACCAGAACATGCACACACAACAGCAAAACTGTAATATAATAATACAATTAAAATATAGTAATATCATTTAAAACCCAAACCACAATGCTCCAAAACTAAGGGCATGCTGTTTTGTGGAGCCAAGAAAAGGAGAAAAGATCACACATGTATGAATGCAAAATATTGTCAGCGTGGGCTTTAGTCACCATGGCAGTGAGACTGCCTGTGCCAGCAGCCTGGGCATAGGTGAAATCCTGCACTACCTACAAAATCAGAGCTACAGCCTGAAACCGTACTTTTTACATTTATATAAACACAATCTGTGAAAAACTGAAGCTCCTACATTTTTGTTGGGTTTTTTTCCCTCTAAGTAATTAATAGAAATTTTACTTTGAAAGTTACAGTCAGGAAAAGGGATGTTTTCAGTTTGTTGCTGTTTGAAAGCTACATCAATGCTATAGTACTTGCTATGTGCGTAGGAAATTCATGGTTTAGAAGACACTGAAAAGCCACAGGCGCTGTCTGAGTTCGTTGTGAACTGTGAAGGTGAAAGAAGAGCACAAACATCCACATTAAATTTTGAAATTTTGTAGTTCATAACAAATAGAACCAAATGGAAAAGTGAATAGGTTTGGTAGAGAAGCAAGAGCATCTGGAGCAGAGTTTGTCAGGAAAGAAAAGACAAAATTATACTTCAAATAAACATTAGGCACCCATTTGTAATAGCTCAAAGATGCACTGTCTGCAGAGGAAAACTGGAAGCTGGGCTCCTGACCAACACCTAAAGTGTGCAGGGATAGCTGCATGGTGTGGGGTGTAATGAAATAACACACAGGTCACGGTAAACCAGAAAATTATGAAACTTGTTAGCAAGAGAAAGGCTGCATGGCTGTCTCTAGTGCATCTCTCTTTCTTTGTGCAACTTGTACCTGTGCCTCTGGTCTGTGTGTGTTGAGGAAATGTGCCCCAGACACAAAACAGCAAACCCAGGAGCAGCTCTTTTCTTGAGGCTGGGGGTGCCCCCGCTCAAGGGCTTACAAACCTTGCTAAATTTTTTGTGGTTCTGCAGAAAAGGAAAAGAAAACCTGAAACACTAGCTTGCAAAATACCCTGTAGCCTTTTTCTGTGCACTCCTGGATGTTTCTGCAACCTCTGACAACCTGTGGCGACCCGTGAGGGGTTTTCCCTTCTGGAATTGGTGTGTCTGGTGTACCTGCACTGTCGCCCCCAGGGTGCCACTGACTCTCCCCTAGCTCACAGAAACAGGCAGGGGCAGCTCAGGCTGCCAGGGGGAAACAAAGCATTGAAGAAAGCAATTAGGTTCTTCCCAAGGGAAAGGCCATTTTTTGTGACTTCCAGTATAAAACAGCTAAATACTCACATTGTGCTGATATTACCTTGATAATGAATAACCTGTATCATTCTGGGGGTTTATGATACTGTTCTCTTAAAATGTTTCGTATCCATTTTGTCTTCATTTGGACAGAAATAGCAGTCTTGTGAATACAGCAAAGGAGATGATATCTGTGGTATCTGGTTTTGGCAAGAACTATTTTAGAAGTCAAGCAGCCCAAGTTTGAGCTTTCTCATCTGTGCAATGGCAGAAGTGCACTTGCCTGCAGGAAAGGGTCCCTCCGGAGATGGGTGCAGGAGGACAAGAAACATTAATGTGTTTCTCAATCATCACACAAATAGACAAGTGAATTCCTCTGATGCTTATTCTATTTGAAATTGTATCATTTTTCAGTAATACTTTAAAAAGTAGGAACCAAATTCAAATGTTTGTCTTTACTGGGCAGAACAGTTAGGATTTATTCCAAAGTGTAAGGTCAAATGCCCTGTTTGCAGAGAGGGTCTGGATAGCTCTATTATCTAGCATTTGTATTAGCCAAAAGACTGGTTCAGATCAGCTTATTCCTTGGGCATAATGAGGCATAAATCACTATAAATAATCATATCCTATCAACAGCTGTCACATCATCTTAGCAGCTGTCAGGGGGTACAGCTAAAAATCTGTGACTGTCCAAAGAAAAAAATGGAGTCTGGAGTAATATAAAAAACCATCACCAAATAATTTTAAGTTCACATTAGCCTTAAAAAATAAACAAAAAGCACCATATAGTGAACATACATTTTTATTTAGAAGTTTCATTTTCTCTGCATTTCTGTCCCCTCAAACCTTTGAATGGAATCTGATAGCCATGCTTCATTTCTTATGCTTCAAGCAAATATGCTGCAAAAATGCTACCTTCTCCGAATGCAACTCTGCCTAAGCAGCACTGACATACTCCTGACAGCATTAATTCTCATGATCCCTTGATATGGAAGATTACAAATTAAGCAAATTTGCAAAAGACCTGCCAGAAATGAAAAGCAATTTGAAGTGGAATAGTGTTCGAATGAGTATTGTCATCTACTGTGGACATATCTTGATTTTATCTGAGTGCAGTTTCCTTCTTCTCCTGGCCCACATTCATCCTACTTACTTCAAAGTGTTAATTTGTCATCCTCTTCCATCTGGAGTAAACATGTAGGCACACACCACAGTCATCCTGAATGGAGGCACAGGCTCCTGAGTGGCTGTGAATTCGGGCTCCTGTTTGCAGAAGTCTGCAGAGCAGGACTTTCAGGACATTGTAGTTGGCATAACTCAGGAGGGGTTTCTTTGGCAAAAGCTCAGTGCTCATTTCATTAGGTGAACTCAGAGCCTGTCTTCCCATAAGGAAGCAAAAGCAGTATCTTTCAGTAGACAACTCGGAAGGTCCCAATTGGGTCTTTCAAGCTGAAATAGAAATTTCCAGCTCCAGATGTCAGATTTTTGGCACTCCTGCATTTCCAAAAGGTCCACACTGACCTGGTGGAAGACCAGGGCAACAAAGACACATTGAGGCAACTCACCTTTGGCTTGGGTACACCTTGCACATCCCACGTCTGCTCCCTCTGTAAGGAAGACTGAGGCTGAGGAAGGAGAGGTCCATGGGATGTTTCTAGTAAGGATGGGGACCTTGAGCATGCAGGACTTACTTTGGGCTCTCACCCACAGCTTGCAGCTGAATTTAGCAGGAGACCAGCCCCATCTCTACAGGCTACTCTGAAGCCAGCAAGCTCATTTCCGTGGCATTTCTGCACGAATGAGGACAGCTACAGCAGCCTATCCCAGATGCCCACCCTGTCTGAGTACCTGCACTGCTTCTTTTCATGTCTGTCTCACGACACTACTCTCCCAATGCAAATACACAGACTGGATCAAGGTGAATTTCATCAGCATCTGTTTCAGGAAGGAAGGAGATGATTTAGAGCCACTAGGAACCACACTGCTGGGCAATTTCTCCTTATTTCTTGAACCTTTTTCAAAACAGCTGTTACTTATTCCTCTTACATTTCATCATCTTAGGACATGCAATAGATACATTCCAGAGTTCCTGAGGGGACAAAGATCATTATGAAGAGATTGTTAAGAAAAATAGGAAAGAGAAAGAAAAACAGATGTTCTGCATGCTAGTGAGGCAAAGTTGTAGGAAAAGATAATTTTATTAGCTTGAGGAAACTGGGAAAAAACAGGAAAGCTTTCTGATGGTAAGAACCATCAGAGACAGTGGTGTATCAGTGATATGGCTCACACTGTAACCTTAGGCAGCTTTTTAACTGCAACTAAGCTGAAAAGGTAGAAGCAGTTTCAACATACTATGAGCTGGACCATAGAGAGTCATTTCAACATATCTTTCTCTTGTCTTGACAAAGTCACAAAATATTTCCCGATACTTCTTGCATTCCTGATAGCCTACTTCTCTCATCCCCTCATAATTTTATTATTTTCTTAGAATATATTTTTGTTTTACAATATACATTGTTCATGCTAATGTGTGAGCTTCAGGGTGTGTGGTCTGTCTGAGACCCAAGCCAGCTTTCCTACTCCTGCTCGGCAGTTCCCATGGCAGCGTCTGTTATCTCTCCCTTAGTCTAACATCTCTCTGATTTATCTCCACTTGCCTCTTCTATTATCTCCTCTTGCCACCAATTTCCTCTTTTCTAGCATCTGACAAGTTGACTAGCACCTTCACACAGCAACTATCACAGCTCCCCCAGCATCCTTCAGCCCTTGCTGACAGCTGAATAATATGGTATCTGTCCTGGTTCAGAACTGTCGTTCCCGCATGATAATCTTCAGAGAAAAATTTCTATGATGCCCTTTGTTTCTTTCCCCGTCCCTCTCAATTCTACCCAGTCAGTTCACAGCTTCTCTGATATTTACTCCCCACCAATTCATTCTGACTTTGTAAGTGGAAGCAAGAATTTGAATAAGTTCCACCCAAATGATGAGCTCTGTATTTGGGGGTAAGGGGGAGGTGTTCAAGTCTCATGGTGGAAAATTATTATCTTGTCTGACTGACAGGTAATACTTAGGGGCCAATTTCTGCAGTGCAAACATTTGCATGTCCAGAAAATAAATTATATAAACATTTGACAACAATTGCTTGGAGTTTACTATGACTGAAAACATTCATGACAGTAAAACTAATTCAGTGAAATGCTTGCAAAAGCCACACTTATTTCTGTAGAAGAAACAGAAGCCTCACAACACTTGATATTTAAGTATTAATTATTTTAACAATTCAAAAAATTTTTAAGTCTTATTTTCTGAAAAAAAATCTCATCTTTCACTCAACATAACAGTACAATTTTAAAAGATGTTTTTATCCAAAAAATATTGAAAATGTGTTCTATATCCTAAAGATAAAAACATAAAAACCTTCCACACCACCAAAAAATAAGAATATAGGAAAAGGGGTGTGTGTGTGTTGTGTATATATCTATATATCTATATATATCTCACAGTTGTCTGAACCTGGCTTTTATCAGCTTAGTCCAATAAACTAGAATACTGGAGAAAATGTATTCAAACCAAAAGCATATTTTTAATAATTCTTGGCTATTTTTGCAACACTTGACAAACCTGTTTCCTTTTTAAAAGTCAGGTATAATGCCTCATGTTCAAAAATAGACATAAAGCACAGCATTGTTACATACTCAGCATGGTTCCCAAATGCACACACGTACTCCTGGTCCTTACAGTTCTGGAAGAGGGGGTGTCTCCTTTGCCTTCACTTGCTTTTTCCTGCAGTTCCCACTGTCACTGGCAGCCTTTGTGGAAGCTGTTTCTATCCCACTGGAAATCTATTGCTCTGTATAAAACTATGTGGAGCTGAGTGTTCCCCTGAGGAAACAGAATCAGTAACCACTTCAGAAGATTAAAACAAAGCCTGTGCCCAGGAAAGTCACTGTTTTCATGTGCTGCTGCCAATTCCCTACCCAGCCCTATCACCCATTTGCAGGACACCCAGGAAACAGCAAGTGATGTTGTCTTGGAGAAACACCTCATTTCATGCTGGGTTTCACGGAATTACAGACTGGCTGAGGACTTTTGAGGACAGACAGCACCCTCAGAGTGAACCTCTTCTCTTCCCCTACTCAAGGCAGGGGCAGTGAGAGCAGGTTGCTCCAGGTGTGTCCAGCAAGGTTGAAGAAAAAAAAATAAAAAACAAAGATTAGAGAGAGGCAGGGTTCAGGCATTGCACAGAAATTTCAGAGTTCCACTGAAACTGGAAAACAGGGTTGTTCTCATGAAAAGTTTTCATTTTAACAAATATGTGGCACTTATGATGACAAAACTATTAAGTAAAAAGTTCTAACAGCATGTACCCTTGATTCACTTCTACAACATTCTTCATTCCTTTCTTTCATTCCTCAGAATACCGGTACATTTTTCTTCTTGTTCTCCTTTTCTTAAAAGAAACCAAAACAGAATAACATCCAAAATTCTGTAAAGAAATTGACTTTTGATCCTATTCCCTTGCATATTATTTTTGCAAGGGCCAGCCATATAGCAATCTGCCACTGCATCTTTTCTTTCCAGTGAAGTGGTAAAATGTGGAGTTCTCTGTAGCTGGAAATGTAGTTGTGTAGACATAAATATCATATCCATAGCCATCCTACCAATACTTATCTCAAGATGTGTATTGCTCTGTGTCCTTCAGAGCAATAACTGTAGCAATTGAGAATGGGACAGGGGGAGCTTAAATGTGGTAACTCATTTATTCACAGCACATGTAATGCACTTCAGAAAAAACACAGCAGCCATAACATAAGGGACACTGTCATGTACTGGAGAACCTTTAAAGCTGTTAAAATGAAAATACAAACCATTAAAGCTGCTTCGGTGTTTTTTAACTTGCTGTTTAAAGCACAGACACAGGATTGCAGCTGTGGTATTCTGTCTGATGTCTAGCAAAGGGCAGTGCTTTCAGGCTGCCCCTTCTGTAGGAATAAGGAAAATCAACACAAGCCAAGTGAGCATGTTTTTGTGATGCTGTGATTTATAATAATCATGCCAAGTGATTCCGTTGGGATGTTAAATGCCTTCTACATGTGAAATAGTAGCACAGTCTCCTTCTTGCAGTAAAGGGATTTTATTTGGTACCAAAAGAATAAACAGCTTAACATGTGGGGTAGAGTTGAAGATCAGGAGGTGTTGGTAAAGGAGGATCAGCCTGTGCCCAGTGCAGGAAGAAAGCACCAGACCCAGAGAGGTGGCAGAGCTAAAGCAGCGCAGGAGTGAAGGAGGAGTTGGTTGGACAGCCTGGCACTGGCACTGCATCTGCTACACAGAGCTTGCAAATAAAGTCCTTTTGTTTTGCAGCCAGTTGAGGAACTGGATGTGATTTTTACAGGTGAGCTGTAAAAATCCTATACACGGGAGTGTATTTTCCCTCAGAACAATATGGTTTACAAATTACTCCAGAGCCACAGATAAAAAGAATGTGAGACATGCAAGGTGCACCATCCATAGTTTCTGAAAGATAAGCAGTAAAACTAGAGACAAAGAATCAGATGGATGCCCAGTAAAGTGATTTGTTCTTACAAACTCTCTGGAGGAATCAAGATTGTAAGTCAGAGTCCTTTAGGATGAATATCTTTTCATGTGTGTCTGCTGAGAAATGATGGCTTTTGATTATGCAGCACTGCCCGAGTTTATAGTGAAGACAAGAGGTCTTCAAAGGCTGCTGGACTCCTTTGCCACATCCCTTCTTTAAGTGTCTTACAATCACAATGAAAACTGTCACACAGCATGGAAAAAATTCCCTGCATCAGGTATTGTTTTTCACTAGAAAGCTATACTGTAGTTTAAATTAGCTAGGTGCTTCTGACCCCCTATTTAAAATGTGTTTGCACTGACATCCCAAGAAAAGAGTTTCCTTATTTAATTGCACTGTCAGTGCCAATGCTTTCAGCTAAACCCATTTGGAGTTAGACCTTTTAATAGAAAGTGACAATTTAAATTGCTGCAATAGCAGCATAAATGGTGCTTAAAGTCATTATTAACCTGATGCTGCAGTTGGCTCCAGACCAGTTTATTAAAGCAAAAGAAATGTGGAGGGAGGAGGGGAAGAGGAAATTAAGTGATGAATCATTAATTCCTTTGGTATTCGCTGTAAAAACAGTAGCTGTGGTGAACGAATTTGCCTGTGTGAGGAAGACAATGTATAATCCCATCCTCGCTTTGCCCATCCCTCGCGGAGGAATCGGCGGCTCGGGGTTGAGCTTGCTTTCCCACGGGATGCTGTCCTGGTCTCCTCGCCCACTGCCACGGCACACAGGGTGGGCATTTTTAGTTTTTGTCCGGCTCCGGGGCTTTGGCAGGACACCGGTTACAATGAGTCCGGGCAAGAGGTTTGGGAGCAGGTCCCCCTCCCCTGGCTGCCAGGGCAGATCCTCCCGTTTGCCTTCGTCCCGGGCTGAGGCAGCTGCTGCCGGGGGCGGCGGGGGCTCCCACTGCCCGCGGGGCTCCCTCCGGGGGGGTCCGTGCCGCCCTCCGAGGTGCCCGAGGCTCCGGTGCCCCTGGGAAGCAGCTTTGCTGACAGGCTCCGCCGGGCCCCGGGGGTACAGCGGGTGGAACAGGGCCCCTNGCGAGGGCAGAGCCGAGGGCGAGGGAGGTGCGGCCGGTGCCCTCCGGCTGAGGGGGGAGAGGAGGCTTTCGCTGTGGAGCCGCTCGGTGCTGCCGCAGAGGGGCTGGGACGGTGGCGCCGGGAGAGTTGCAGCAGGCCGGCTTTCCGGCTCCACCGGAGCCATTCTCTCCTCTCGCCCCTTCTGCCTCTTGCTGGCTCCAAAGAAGAGCAGCGCGGGTCAGGAGCACCGTAAGCTTCCTAAGCACACGTCAGCTGGGAAAGCTGATATCTCGTCTGGAGATATCCCTTACCACCTCTCCCCAAAGCTCTCAAAGTGTCGGCTTGGTGCTCAGACCCACTCTCTGCGGCCGAGAGCATCACAGGCTTAATGTAGTGACAGAGGAGGAAAAGCCGTGCGCTCCTGAACCGGCCATCATTTGGTCAGTCAGCAGAACTTCACTTGATCTTGGCTGAGCCAACCAAAAACCTAAAGGAAACCCTGTGATTTCTGCCCCTTGAACTTGGCGGCCCCGAAAGGGAACAGGACTCCCTACAGGTTCCTAGTATTGGTCTCGCTAATAGGATCACTGATTTAAGACTCACAAACCTCTTAGGACTAATAAGCTAAGCACCGGCAGCTCTGAGAAGGCTTTGGATATAAGGAATTTACTTCCTTGTGCGATGGGGAAGAAAAACCCACCTGCAGGGAAGCAGTGGGGTGTGTACTGGCACAGGGCTCAATGGCTGAGATGGTATCCCCAGCACTACTGGGGTCCATACAAAAGCCACCAAGATGACTAAAGGATGGACATGGTACCCTCAGTATTGATCCCCTCCTTTAGAGCTGCTCTTCTAGTGATCCAGCCTCCTGATTACTACAGGCAGAGCCATCAGGACTAGTTGCACATTACCTGCCATTTGCATTACAGCTCATTGTATGCTCCTCCAAAAATTATAAATAAATAAATAGGAAAGGGGGAAAATGTTATTTTTAGGCACTTGGAGCTCTAAGAGGCTGCTCTGTAATCTGGAATCACTTTCAAGTTTCAGACTCAAGATCACGTTAATTTAGTTTTCTTTCAAGTAAGAGCTGTGTCATGCTGAAGAGACATCACTTGCCAAATCTTCTTGTCTTTTAAGCACTGGTGTATTTCACAGATGGATGTATGTTCTGGGGAATATCAGTTCTCCCACTCATATTTATTTGAACACAGATGGTAAATCAAGTCCTTTCCCTCCCTGAGAAGCTAGGGATGGCCCTGCAAGTATAGGGCTTTCTCTTTGCTTTAATGGGTCTTCTTCATCGGGAAATAGAATGCAGTTGCTGCTTAACTGCTGATGCACCCTTCCCAGCCTCCTTGTTTCCCTGATGCAAGAAGGAAATTTCTTTTTATCCAGTCCTTTCTGTAACTGACCTCCTGCAAGTGGCCAGGCTGGCACTTGAGTTTCATTTAATTGTTTTCAGTTCATTTCAAAAGCTCCCAATGAGGAAAAGAAGTATCTCATAAGAAAAGGAGTTGCTGCTCAGCCACTCTTGCTAGCCCAGCAGCCATCTCTCCCTCCCTCCGGCCAGAGCCAGAGGAGGAGAGGGCGTTCGCTCAACTGAGTACAGTTGTAAGGAAGCCTCACCACCCAGCACAAGCTGGGACACCCTGGAAGGTGGCCAAACCAGGATCCTGCTTGCCAGCCTTGCCACAGCAGACACTTAATACCCAAGTTTTGGGGAAGGTTTTGGTCTGCATTTGCAGGTAAGAGCTACCTGACCTCAGTGGCATGGATACATCATCCCCCTGGCTTCACGCAGGAGCCAATCCTGCACTCCTGCCAGGATTCTCTTGAGGCTTGCACAGAAATCCTGGCACAGGACACCTGCAGCACAGGCTGTTTGTCTTTCTGCAGCAGTCAGCTCTTTCTGGTCCTTCCCAGGCTCTGCACATGTGAAGCATCTGAATTTGTGGTGACAGCCCTGAGCCCCGAGCTGCTCTAAAAAGAGGAGGGTCAGGGCTCCTCTTGCTCTGCAGTGACCATGAGATGATACTGCCACCCTGGCTTGCTGGGGTCTTTTTGCAAGGTGTTTGTTTTACTACAGGAAGATCTTTTGCATGGCAATATAGGGCAATATGGGGTGTTTTCTCCTGCATCCATATTAGGTTTATCATGATACTGGTCAACTGTCCAGGGTGGTAACAGCTTTGGGTACTGCTGCAAAGGAACTCAGTGAGTCTGGACAAGTGTTGGCGTTGCTCTGACTACCCACAGAGAATTCACATTGCTCCATGCCAGACATGCCAGAAACTTTTCAGCAAAACTGCTGCATTAAAAGACTAAGAAGTAAGGAAACAAAAGTGCTGTCTTAGTGGGGCCATGATAGATAGGCAAAATGGTATTAATGATACCATAATTACATTTTAAAATAGAGTAAATATATAATATATGTATTATATATTTATATCTTATTTACTGGTTTCAAGCACTTCTTGATTCTCTGCATGCTCTGCCTCTGCCATTCATTTGACTGGCTGTAACATCCCAGCTTCTGTACCTGTGAGTGCTTGTTAATTATGATTCATCTTTTCAAAAGGATACAATCCTGGCATTCTTTGTTTTCCTGAGCTGTGTCAAACAAAATATGTCCCAGTTTTCTCAGAGCTAACTTTACAGCATCAGACTCAACAAAAAAATCTTATGCCAGCGCAAGAGAAAAATCAAGTCTGTGTTATGTCCTTCTTTTGTATGTCATGAAGTGTCTTTTCATCTGTACTTGTTTCTGGACACATCATCATGCATAGATTCCCCTCAGGATCTGTGCAGCACCTGGCAATCCCAAGACAATCAATCACAGGTGGCTTTTGTGCCTGGATGTGAGCAAGTGAACTAAGACCAAGAAATCTAAATAGGACAAGGAAGGATTTTTGGACTCTGTCTGACACTGTGCTTGTAGGCTATCCTTTGAGCTTCTAAAAGCCAACCTGCTAGACTTTAGTTTAAAAATCTCAAGCTTTCTGCTTCCTAGGGCAGGAACACCTCTGTGGTCCCTGTTGAAAATGCTGTCATCAGGGCTGGTGCTCTCTGGTGACCTGTTTTGGGCTTTGATTACAGAGAACATGTTTTTCAATCAAAAACCTGATCTCAAGCACTTGGCTCCTCAAAATAGACTCACTCAGGCTCCTCAGCCCCTGACCAGCACAGGGGCATTGGCCTCTCAAGGCAGTGGGTCTGACAGACATCTCCCAGCCAGAAGGTAAGGACAGACAAGCACCACAGTGGGAGTCACCTGTCTGAAGCTGTTGACACCCCACCCTTGGCTCCACGGTGGAGCTGGCTAAAGTGAACCTCCAATACTGGTTAAACCACAGCAGAAATAAGGCGAGAGGCAGGGCAGGGGTGAGCAGTGGTGGTATGTGGGGCTCGGCTCTGGAGAGTTGTGCTGTCACACCAGGGGCAGCCCAGCACATGACCCTGTGCTACCACAGCACTGGAGGAGTTTGTTCAAAGCTAGGGCATATGTTCTCTAACTATAACATAGGATGTGTTTGTTGTGTTTAACTCTTTTCATGTTCCCTTCTTTACTTGGTCCTAACAGCCCAGTTTATCCCAGTTTTGCCTGGGCTTGTGCTGAGATGACTGTCAAACTTTTGTCCTCAAGAGAACCACAACATTTTTTCCAGATTCATGGATTTCCAGTAAATATTACAAAAGACTGTGTGGTACATGGCCTCTGAAGCACCTGTGCCTGGAGTTTTTAAAGGCTCTCCACCTGTAGAAATTAATAGCATTCTAGATTGCCACAGGTCTGGAAAAAAACATCCTCAGCCTTATTTGATATTTATGCTACTTTTATAAAAGAACAAACTATCAAAATGCCTGCCTTTTCTGCATCAGCACTTCAAGGAAGCCTAATCAACCAACTCCCTCTTCAAACTACTCAAAAACTGAATGAAAGGTTTTTGTGTGTATCAACAACCATTTCTTTGCCCCTGACCCCTCACTTCCTTATTGGTTCCAGTCAGCCTCTCCTTGGTCAGTTTTCTACCTGTCATAATTGTTAATGTACTAATTGGATTTCCTATTAATGATATATTATTTATTTTTAATTACTGCTTTAACAAGCCAGGGAACTGCAGTGAGCTGTTAGCCAGCTGCTTATTTTCCTAATTAGTGACACAGCCTTTTAACTTGCAAATAAGGCTCTCAAAGAACCCTCAGGATGGCATCCAAGCTCTGGGTGCCTTTGCTACTGTGCCCCAGTGAGAGGGAAATCACCCATGTGGGCTGCAGGCACCTGGGCAAGTGGAGGATCCATCAGCAGAGCAGTGAGGCTTCCACAGCTAAGGAAATCCGAGAGGGATGAGGGGGGGATTTGCTAGTCTGCAGGAGCCTAGAGCTGGTAACCGCTCCTGGCCCTTCCTCACAGCAGCCAGAATTGGGGGCATTTCTTCTCCAGTGCCCTGAATGTCTCTGGTACACGAAGTACGGTTTCATGATGAGTGGTTGAGGACCATCAGGTAGATGGAGGAAAAAAACCACCCAAACCAAATCAAAGGGAGATTGCTGGCAATGCAGTGTGACAGATTCTTACTGCGAAGAGTTGCCCAACGTCAGTGGGGCTGAACCACTGAGATGAGGAGTAAGTCAGCATTTCCTAAACATACCAGTGAGAGTGAACTAATTGGTATAAATGTCCTGAAGGTACCTGGGCCAGCAGACACGCCACCTCCTCTGCTGGAAGGCAGGTGCATGTAGAGGACACCCAGCAGCACCTCTGCCATCGGTGAGACCGATGTTGGGTGACATGTGCTGTCAGCGCAGGACAGCCCGTGCCGGACAGACCAGCACCAAAGGAGCTCTCACCAGCCCAGATGAAGCATTTGGCGAGAGAGGGGAATCAGCCACAAGCCCTCGGCATCTCCAGCCGGCTACTGCCTGCCCTGCACAGGGAGCCACGGGGGAGAAGCTGGGCAGGGCAGGGCAGGGAGGACGGGAAGAGGACCAGCTCAAGCATCCTCCCTGCAGAGCCGCATCGTGCTCACCCATCCCAGTGGGAAGGGAGGGAGCAGGGCTCCTGCTGGGGCTCACGTGGCAGAAGAAGAGGCGCCAGGAAACATTTATTCAGTCCCACAACAGCAGTGCTCCCCATTTGTTGCGAGGTCCGGCGGCGCGTTTTGGGACAGTGTAGTAGCACTTAATGTGTAACCACCTTGCTGAAAAACACGAAGGCATTATCAGAAGTTTATCAGACATTAATTCTTTAATATAAAACCAGGCATTAAAATGGATTTTGAAGACCTGCCATCCCTTTCACTTTTGCAGACTTCCAGGTAAAGGAACGTTTCAGCCACAGCAGGGACTCAATTGCCCCCACCCCAGTACAACACCAAAGGAACCGAAGAGCAGGGAGGAGAAGGGAAGTTAAAGTGCAGATGACCGTGTCCCTCAGAACAAGGCTCCATCTCAGAACTGGCATCAAATAGACTAAACGGTCATTAAAAGGAAAATATTTTGAATTTTATTTTTTCACGTTATTATCAAGTACACAATTACAATAATGTCACACATCCCTATATGGTTCTATGTATTTTGTTTTTTTCTTTTGTCTTTTTTACAAAGTGTACAGAGGGAAGGACGTATACAATATTTAACAGGGTATTTTCTACAGAACAATAATTTATATTATGTCCTTGTAAAAATCTGTACCTTTTTTAAACATTAAACTGAAACATCCATTTTATAGCATTTGCTAAGCAAATTATTTAAGAATTAAAACTAACCTGTAACTAATGTCAGTACATTAACAATAACTATAATTTCATTTTCTCTTTATACAGACAAATACATTTTACAAAATCCACTTGACCAAACCCTTAATTATTAAAAAAAAAAGCTTCAACATTGTGCTTAAAAAAAAAAAAAAAAAAAGTGTGTATGATTCCAGGCTACGTAAAAGAAAGAAAATGCGTAAAATTGTGTTCTTTGTCTTTCAGCTTATTTAAAAAAATAAAGTTCAGAATGGCTAAAATCCTCAGCACTACTACGGGAATTTATGCAGATTTTGTACACTTTCCAGGTTTCCAGTTAGAAAATGCTTGAACAAAAGAGAGGAAAAAAAAGTAGTCACAGGCAGGTACTTTGCAAGAAGCGAGTGGGAATATCTGCTGGGTTTTACTGCATCTGGTTTGGCATCAGCAGGCAACGGACACTATGGCCATGTAGGAAATCCACTGGCTTCAGCGGGGATTTCAAGGAAGGCACAATGCAGCACAGCCAGGTATTACACACTAAAGGGTCATGGCCCGCTAGTAGCGATATTATACAAGAGCACACCGGGCAAGTCTGGGGGCACTGCAAGCAGGCAAACAAAGAAAAAAACATCCTACAACACAGGCAGTGACATGGCATGGGACTCTCCTGAGCTTCACACTACAGACGAGAATTTCGGCTTACAGTGCAACAGGAGGGATGAGCAGTAGGGGCAAGACAAAATACAAGAAGATGCACATCCAAAAAAGGAAACCTTAGTCCCTCCTATTACCCCAGACTTAAAACTATCACTGTAATTCCTGTTTGATTTCAACTGGAAGTTCACCTGCCTAGAAAGAGGAATTATGCTGGCCCAGGTTCTGAAGCCTTTCCATTAGTGAATTGTTGGTTACAAATCTGTCCTAATCTGGTCAGCAGCCAGGACTGAATTCTGCAATCCATCATCAAACAGTGGCTGGGGTGAGAATTTGAGCAAGGGGAGCAGGTCCTAAAATCTGGCCTGTAATTAAAATGGTTTGGGTTTTTTTGCTCCACAGTTGTTGTTAAAGTACATGACTTTGTGCTTGGTACATTTACACAGCAATTAGCAAATTATATGGCGCTACTTTATAATAGTCTTCAGGTGGCAAAATTGCATCTAATAATTGTAATATTCTCCCACCTGTTTATAAACAGATTAAAACAACTGGGTTAATTCTGGATACTACACTAATTAATAAACAGCAGCTGAACACAGCTACTAATGGCTCAGGAAAAACATTCAATTTAGTAACAACTGCATCTATCATAAGTTACTTTTCTTATTAAGGATATCTACGTTACAACATCTCTACTCCTTATTACTCCTTATGAACTCATCTGCTCCACTTCATTCCCTTCTTAAACTCTCACTGTAAATATATGGTTTCCAAAATCGAGGCACCTCTTGGTCTTAAATTTTATTCTAAAACAACTAACAATAAAAATGTGACTTGAACCACAAACTGCTCTTTCAAAGAAATACCAACATACATAAAAGCATAAAGTTTGAGGTACGTTTACCAGCACATACAGACAGTTGTGATCTATTGTTAACTCTGCAAATGGAACAAGAGTATTTTACGTTTCCAACATTAAGACAGGAGTAAAGCGGAAAAAACCCAACTCTTTTTTAATACACAAAACCTTTCAAAGACAAAGGAGCACAGAACAATAAATGTAATATTTGCGCATACTCTTAAGTTTGCCCAGGAAAGATAAAAAACGCCCCAAACCATTTTGAAAATATTTTTCTCTCTGAAACCAGAATGAAAACATGAAGTGAGACTTGTAACTCCTCAACCAGAAAATAAGTAACCTGCCACAAAGTCTGTATACTTAAAACAAGACAATCAGGTGGGCCCTAGTGACTTTACCGTCAACATGACAATTCCCCATTTTATACACACCTCTGACAATTTTATCAAGAGAAATTTTGTATTTTTAAAATTCACGACAAAACTGCATTAACATGGACACTGTGAGTATCAACGAGGTCAGTAAGATAAATATACTTAAATAAACTATTACGGTTGAAAAATTCAGTAAGAGACAGGGTTTACTTTATTAAATGCAACTTTATTGTTGCCATCTTTTCTTCATTTATTAAACAAACTGAATAGAATTCAGAACACACTATTGAACAAAAGGTATAAAAGTCAACTAGAAGCAATAATCCTATTTTTATACAGCAACAAATCAAATGCACAGTATTTTTTTTGTTGTTTTTTTTGTGTGTGTGATCGCAGGTGATTGGCTTTAAAATAAGCTAACTGCCTGAAAGGCAAATTTCCTTTATAATTCCAGCCATAAGTCTGTGAAAGAGACTTTAAGGCAGCCCAACATCTTTATGATGTCGCATAATGTGCTGGTTCTTCTCTGAAGGCCTTCGGAACCCTTTCTTGCAATACTCACACCGGTGAGGGTAGTCTTTTGTGTGAATGGAAATCACATGCCGTTTGAAGCCTGAGGCATCTGTAGTGCTATACTCACAGTACTCACACTGATAAACTTTCCTGCCACTGTGTGTTTTCATGTGTTTTTTCAGCTCGTTTTGTTGCCTAAAGCCCTTTCTACATCTCTTGCACCTGAATGGAAGATCCTTTGTGTGAACTGAGAGTATGTGGCGACTCAGAATGAACGGATCTGCAATTTTAAAGTCACAATGTCTGCATTGGTGCAATTTTTTACCCTTGTGAGCCGCCACGTGTTTTTTCAGTTCCGAAGGCCTGTGAAAGCCTTTGTCACACATATCACACTTATGAGGATAGTCTTTTGTGTGGACTGAAATTATGTGTCGTTTCAGATCACTCGAGTTTGAGCTCTTATGGTCACAATGCAAACACTGATGTGTTTTACTTTCTTGATGCATAAGCGTATGCTGCTGTAGCTCTTTGGTATCTGAAAAAGTCTGCAAACAAATATCGCACTTCAATGGTGTTTCCTTACTGTGTTTAGTCTTTACGTGGGTTTTCAAGTTGGAAGAGTCAGCAGATCGGTATTCACAATATTGGCACTGGTAGGGCTTCTCACCAGTGTGGATCCGCATGTGCTTCTTGAGCTCCGATGGATGGCGAAACCCTTTGCCGCACTCCACGCAAATGTGAGGAAAGTTCTTGCTGTGGACAGCCAAAAGGTGGTGACTCAGTAACCCTTGTTCTGCTGTCTCATAATCGCAGAATTTGCACTTGTGCATTTTATTAACTCCTTTGTCCCTGTGCACCATCTTGTGAGTAAATAAAGTTCCTGCATGAGAGAAGGTTTTCCCACACTCATCGCATTCAATAAGCTTTTCGGTTTTGTTGGTCAGCTTATGACTCTCCAAGTGGTTATGTAAACTTATTTTTTTATTCGTAGTGTAATCACAGTCTGTGCATCTGTATTTCTTCTTAGTAAGAAGGTGCTCTGGGTGGTTTTTCATGTGCCTTTTCAAGAAACCTCTGGATTTAAATTTCTTTCCACAAATCATGCAGGGGTAGACTGTCAATGGATGACCATCGGGGCCAATGATTATTGCTGAAAAAAACCAAAAAACCCCTTTATCAATATTATACAATAAAAGTACACTTCAGTAAATGTCAGGTGTTAATAATAAGATGAATTGTTGAGTAAGATGGGTGGGATACATACATTTTACTACACAATAAACAAGCTTGTTACTGAGTCAGGCAGAAGAAACTGAGGGTATAACTACTTTCACTAACTTTTATTACTAAGAGAAAGGAAACACTGTTTTTTGACAGAGACAACCAAAGATGTTCTTGACCTCAAATAATTCTGTTTTGAAGAATTCTGAGTTCACACATTAAATAAATGCAGAAACCAATGGCTGGTGTAAAGAACAGCAGCCAACTTGTTAAACTGAGTATCATCTAGTAAGCAAAGCACATGATCTTCTCTTGACTCTCCACAAACCTGTAGATAAAGTTTAATATGGCAGTTTAACCACCTACCACTGACTACCATTCGGATGCCCCCAAACTAACACCTTCTTAGGCCATCTGTCACAGTTACAATCTGAAGAGGTACCAAGCAGGAATCAATAAGAACATGTTTCACATACGGAAACCTTAGAGCTTTGGAAATTATTTGCACTCGTCCATCAGCCTGATTTGTTTACCCTGAATTTGCCTAATCACATTAAAAGAGCTGTCTTTTCCAAAAATGTTTTATAAGGAGAACTGACTAGCTGGAAATAGAAAAGACCAACTTTAATTTGCAGAGTTTACTAACTCTGGTCTAAAAAAACCAGAACTCCTACAGTTAAGTCACAATTTGGAAGGAGACTTTTAATATTATTTAAGGCAAGGCTACTAAAGAAAACAGTTGTGTGTTTTTTTAACTTTATCAAACCAAATAAATATTCTGACTGTAACAGAGTAACAGCAGAAACCAAATTATGCCACAGAACACTTGTGTTCTTACAGATGAAAGGACAAAGATAGGCACAAACATCAAGGCAATTTTATTTCATCATTAAAACAGAAAAGGGTATATAAGTTACACTACTGAACATTAATATACAATGTTCACTTTCCAGTTACCTACTGAGCTGACGTAATGAAATGCATTCTTCTCTATATTTTCAAGAAAAACAAAAAGGGTTTTTAAAAGGCACTATTACAGAACACTGTTTATCTAACATCACCTTTAAAAAAGTTACATTAAACATTAAAACTTGTGTGGCAAGTTAAGTATACAAGTTTTTAACTTTTTGCTATGATACTGACTTTTTCCTATGTCGGAGCACCTGCCACAATCCAAATCACCCATGTATTTAGAATTTGTAAAATAAAATATGCACTCATTTATAAAGCAGAAGTGTTGTCAATCAAGTTAATTCCCCAAATCCCTCTTTTTACAAGACACTCCACATGCATCTGTTTATGGGCAAGTACCTGGAGGAACGAGAGTAGAGCCAGGCACCACATACTCACCTGTCTGATACTGTCTGGACTCAGGTCTCCTCTTCTTCTTTGGTTTTTGCTTGGCCAGTCTCCCAAGTCCAGATGACTCATCTATGTGCAAAAGAGCACTTGCAGTGCCATTCCGACTTTCGATGCCATCGTTATTATTACCTAGCAACGTAAGTTAAAAAGTTACCTACCAACACTACAGGTAATTTGAGCACAAATTCTACCATGGTAGCAACAGAAATGATGAACTATTATCTGGACATTTAATCAAACTGCAATATTGTACAGCATAAGCTGCAAAATGTCTGACTATATAACTTAGGAATTATGTTTTGTATCATGAGCATTAGCTTTGTTATCCTAATTTTATAGGAGTACATAGTGTACAGGAATTAATTGCTTTCCATTACACAGAGAATTCTCCTTCAAATGCAGCATTTTTTGCATCTCTTTGGTTGCTAATTATACCCAAAATGTTTAACATTAGTAAATAATGGCATGTCACAATATTTACTGTGCCCTATTTTCTTCTCAGTCCTGAAATACATTTGTGTGTGAGCTCTCATTCACTTCTGTATGTCTGAATTCACCTGACTGAAGTTTCTCACACACCTGCTCTTTCTGAACTGGAGCTGCAATCAAAGAATCCTTCGGAACAGCCCATAAAGTGGCACACAAAGTACACTACTTACTATTTATACACCTGATGCTTTAGCACTTACAAATTCTTTCTACTGGGAACAAAGAGCATGCTCAGTGTTGTGTAACAGAAGGAAGGAAATAGTCTTTGTCTCACAGAGCTTTGTGTTTAATACACAAATGGTATCACTGTATGTAAAACAAGCATGAAAATTACAAATACATTCGAGAAGGTATTTGTTGGTAATCAGTTTAACACCGGTGATTTAAGGGCATAAGTAAACTTTAGCAATAAATGTCGTGGCCAAGTATTTACTTGAATCAATAAAAGCCAGTATTTCCTAGTGAAAGCAAAGCACACAAATAGGACAGGAAGACTCAAGAGGAAGAAAGTGCAAAATGCTCAATAGCTGTTCCTTTCATAGAGTGCTGAGAATTAATATTCATGATTAATGCAAGGAGACTCAGAGCCAGGCACAGGCATGTGCAGAGCCTGAAGATTCTCATCTCTATGCTAGTTCAAACATTCCTCTGCCATTTTCAGGCCTTCATGCTAATTTCTCCCTGTCCCCAGCATCTCTCACCCTGTATGCTAGGTTGCTTACTGCTGACAGTGCAATCACTCCACTGTTTCCCACATTCTTAAATTTTCCTTTCAATTCCATCTCATGGTTTTTAATACATTCTGCTCAATTTTTTCCCCTTCTCCAAAATCACTGAATGTTTAGTATACAACTTGTTTCAAGTTCACTCAATTTCATTTTTAATTCCCACTCAGACTAGCTTAGGTAATTTCCTTCTCACTCAAACTGTGCTCACCAGTATATGGCCGAAGATAAGGCTTCCAGTGCACTACCATCCACCCCCTTAGTAACTTTTAAACACACACTGCTCCCTGAAATCTTGCCCTTCCTGGGACTTATGTCCAAGATTCCAGCTCCCCACTGTATTCCCAGCACAATTGTCTGCTGGCACCATCACCACAATCCACATCATGCAGACATACAAGTTTTGTCCACTACTCCACTATTTCTTTTGTTTTGTTTAGAAGGAGAAAGGGACAGTAGGGCAACACAGAAACATTTTTTCAGATTAAATTCCAGTCTTAAGCTTACAAAAGTTTGAGAATCAGTTTGTGCATCAGTTGGTGTTCAGATACCAACAATCAAGAAAAATGGTCCTGCATGCTGGGAATACTCTCAAGGTCAAGGTTCTGCTACAATTCTAATATGTCTCCCTCCAACTTCTTTTCGTTAATCAATTAATTACTGGCATTAGTGAAATCACGTATTTATGATCCTTCTAGAAAGCACTTAAATCAAGTTAGAGTTCACTGTTGCTTTTCACTGCTACACTGAATCTTACATATTCCCACTTGCCTTTTTTTGCCTCCCAAAAATATTCAGTTCTACTCCCAAGCCAGCTCTTGCTGTGTCCTAAAGCTGTGAGGAACAGATGTACTTGAGATACAATTTTTTAGCTGAAAGCTCATGTATTTCCCCTTACACATCATAGAAGTATGAAGGAAAATACCCATTAAATAGGAGCAAGAAGAAGCCTGACTTACAGCTTCCCTCTTTCTTTCTTTTTAAGGCTCATTATGCTAAGAAAACATTCTTAAACTAAAGTTCTAAAAACAAACACAAAAGCACAAATACTCAACACTACCCTCAAAAAACCAATCCCTGACACTTTGCTGCAGTGACACCATCAAGAATTCTTTTGAGTATTACTTACCATAAGCTGCTGCCCAAGCTATGGGCATGAAAGTTTTAATTTCGGTGTCATCAATTTGCTGTTCATGGGCGGCTGCAGCATCCTCCTCTCCTACAATCACTTCCATATAAACCTCATCAGCTATTTCTGCAACATCTAAGAGAAAGGGAAGTAAAAAAAAAAATTATAGGAATGCTGCACTGCTGAAAGTGAAAATCCCTGTTCCCAAAGGAAAGCCACCTACTTACTTAAGTCTTCGTCTTCATGCTGAGAATCATTTACAGTCATGTAAACCATCTTCTCCCTTGGAATACGAATACTGCTATTTTGATCAAGCAATCCAACTGCGTGGTCATTCTCTGGCTCACTCTCCACAATGTCTACTGTGCCCCCTAATTAGGAAGACCAGAGCAAAATATTTTAAATACACTTGACCAAAATCTATGCTAAACCACAAAAAACTGGAGGTTTGTCACTCTTTGCTATCATACTCATAGGTCTTTCCAGACCACTCGAGAAACCACAATCTCATGCAAAATGTCAAGTGTCATGTTGGAGTATTCTCAAACAAGTTTATTTTACCTAAATCGTCTTCTCCAGGATCTGCTTTGAATATATAGACCTTGATGACTTCTGGACAAATGCCATCCACTTTACAAGAGCCACTTTCTGACTCTGCTTCCATGGTAATTTCAGCAGAACCTTCGTGTTCTATCTTACCAGCATCATCCACTACAAAAACAAGTTATTACAATTACCCAGTCATATGCAGACAGACATATATGAAAGACTTTAATAATTTATTACTCAAATTTGGAAGCAGTTTAAAATTAGAAAGTTGTGATAAAGAACCTACCCATCAATATTTTTTTTCATATCCTTGAAAACAGTGACAGTAAACACTTCTAGTTATGGGGGAAGTGCAAGAATGCTGCAGTGACAGAACCAGAAGCATGAGCACCACACCAGGTAATGCTAATAAGGAAACTGTGATCTGCAGCAAGATGATGGTAGGAAGAAGGCACACATCAGTACTTCGCTCTGTGGAATAATTTCACCTATTCTCAGCTTTAAATGCATTCTCCTTCACAACTAATAAGCTATTAATTGTTCATTTCAAAAGCATTATCTGTTACTCAACCCAGTCTCTAATGCAAGAGGTACCTACTGCTGCCTGTCAGACCTGGCTCCCTGCAAAGCACTGGTACTGATGCTTTTTCAGCTGCTGGAGAGGAAACCTGAACTGCACCTCCAGGAAGAAACCCCTCCACTCTTGTCATGCCCTCCACAGCTGGGGGATGGAGCACAGCACCTGAGTGCTGCCCTGCCAGTGCAGCACTGGAAACCTGCCCTGCACTGCAGCCCTGTGTACTCCCAGACTTTGCTCTCCCACCTCCAGAAGGGCACCCACATCACGCTCCAGCCTGAACTGCCGGAACTTGCCCAGGCTCCCACATACCCGTGGCTGACAGCCAGCTTTACAAGGAACACACTTGGATTTTTGAGGCATACTGTACATGGGCACCTCCCCCCTTCTTACTTTACCAAGAATAGATCTTCAAGAAAAAAACAGTAAGTATGCATTTACAAAAATCGAATCCAGAGTCTCAAGACCTTTGGAGAATCTTCCAATTTTCAGAAGCCCCAGAAGTTTCTCCAGTGTTGAGATTATTTAAGAATTCTTAATGTTACAGAATACTTTTGTAATTTGTAACTTCACTGTCACTCCCTCAGAGTCATGCATGACTTCAGTTCATGACAAGAAGACATGGAATTTATACTAAAAGTCTAAGACCTGCCCTATAAATGGTGAAGAATTTTTAACTACCAGCCTAGCACAGTATCAAATACTTCACAAAGTATGCTCACTTTACTAGCACTTATTGAACTACCCCCATAAATAAATCATAGCTTTACTACTCAGTAACTCAGCATTTTTAAATTTATTTTCATACTTTAAAAAAAGCTCAAAATGTTATTACTATTATTTTCCTGCCATGACGTCAATAAATTAGCCTTTGAATTAGATAAACTGTCACATGATCTGTCTCATGTTTCAAACACAACTGTATTTAAGTATAATTTCTCAATTAAGGCATTATTACTCATAAAAAAATAGGAATAACAATAAATTATATATCACTAACATAAATTAGTCTGTCTCTCTCTTCACCAAAAGAAAGGCAGAAATTAAACACTTGAATGCAGAGTTCATGATCAGTGGCCACTGTACAGATTGTTTCAAGCAGCAGGATGTTTTAAAAATTACTTTGTGTCACAGGACAACATAGCATCTTGTAGCTGAGACCCCAAAGCATTTAAAAGTAAAAACCTTAAGATATTCTTTTGAATCACTTTAACAATGTAGCTCCATAGTGTGTATATTCAGTTACTAACAGACTTCCATGACTTCTTTGTCATATCCATGATACACCAAATGTCATTGGAACTCTGACAGAAAACTTGCTTTTGTTCCTAGACTACATTTATGCAGTTATTCTCCTCTAATTTGGCTGTTTCCAGTGTCAGGCACATGTACTGGGAAGGCTTTCAAATCAGTGTAGACTGACTTTACAACTCTGAAGCCAAAAGGGAAGTCTGCCACCAAGATCAACTGATGCTGGAACATACCCACAAGGAAGGAAAATCATGGCCGAGTCAATCAGAGAGAAAACAAACCTATGTGCATGATATGAAAGAGACCCATTTCTTTTACCCAAACCAGAGGTTTTTACTCCCATTTATATACGGAAGTATCCATTGATAACTTTCACACAACAGAAGAATTCTAGGTCTTAAAAACATGCTCTGTTTATGCTTTGAAATAAGATCTCCAGGATTCAAAGTATTATTTTAACCAACATAATTTAAAAAAATCATTATACAATTCAGAGTTTGTTTATCTCTGAATTCCCTTTATATTCAACATTGTTTTAAAAATACAACAACTGGTTTAAATACTTTTTAACAGTCATTAAACTGTAAGGAAATTGATGCATAGGTGGTATGAGAACAACTTTTCTCATCCAAAAAGAAAAAAATTCACTCTTGACAGGTGGTAATACTTTAAAAACTGAAGTCCCTGATGGGCTTGACAACCAGGAGTATTTGCAGTATAGTAACAAACAGGTAACAGGATGAAAAATAAGGTGGAAAGAAAAAGATAGGAAAAAAGACAAAAATTAAAGGAAGAGACAAACATGAAAGAGAATGGGTATCTATTACAAAAAGTATCATTTCCAAGGTATTCTGTCCTATGGCTACACAAGCATTTATTTATACTGATTCACTGATGCTCTGGCAGCATTTTATGAAATTTGCCTTCTGTTTAACATTTCCCAATGTTTCTGCATTCTCCATGTATCTCAGTCTCACAATCAGAGGAAATGATATTCCGAAATACTTGACTGATCAATGCTTGAAGTTGGAACTCTGATGACATTAATTTTTCATTCAAATTCGTAGCCCATCAAGGGGTCCCACAAATTACCATCCATGGCTGATACTCGCTCATATTGCTCCTGTTTGACACTAACAACAACAACAAAAAAAAGTTCCTTAAAAGAATTAGTTAAGCTTCTAAGAGACCACTTCCCTTTTAAGTAGAGCCACTGAGCATTACTAAACTAATCACAAGTCACATGCTAGAAAAAAGTTCGGGCTAGCATTACTCCAGTGCTGTCATACCTTGTGCCTCCATTGGTATCAGATACGAACTGGACACTAAAACCTTTAAATGTCTGATTTTTCCCCCCCTAGACTAGCTGGTGGTTTCAATTCAGTAAACAAGTACATACAGACTAAATCTCAGAGTTGAAAAAAAAAAAAAAGAAAAATTACTGGACACTAATATTTTACATGAATTGCAAGAATGCAGTCTATGCCATTGGTTAGTTTGCCAAAATTCCTCACAGACTTCACTGATTAGAGCAGCCTGCTCTTTGCATACTATGAGCTGCAAGCTGTTACTTCTTCTTCAATATTGCAATAACTGCTTCCATATAAAGATAATGCTACGATTGTTATTAAAAAGGTGCCATACAATATGAAAGATGTGGCATATTTAAAACCTGTCTAGTTAGCACTTACAAGGAAATCAACAAAAAGAGACCAATAGGTAAAAAAAAGGAATAAAGAATAAAGCAAAGAAATAAAAGATACAGGCAACGATAACAACAGATTCTATGTGCTCTATCACAATGATAGCATTTGTTTCCTAGAAAACATTAAATTTAATTTAAAAATCATATCATAAACTAGTTACATCCAAAGAACAATTATCTCCAATATCTCTACCCTTCTATTAAAACACATCCAATGGCATTTTCGGGACAGAAACAAGCTCCTATGCATTGATAATAAACCCCATATTTAAACACTGTTGCAGTCAGTTTCCCCATACAGAAGCATAAATGTATGCCAAGATCCTGATTTGCTTAAATAGACCATCTTTTGTTTAACCTTCCCCAAGAAGTTGGTTGTAGTTTTTTATATCAAATATTTGATGGATAGGCAGATAGACTTTGTACCCTTATAGTATTTAAATTCTAATTTTAAAAATGCAAATATAACTGCCTTTATTTTTAATGGATTCCATAACTGTTTAAGCTTATTTTTTCCTACCACTTCTCCTCTACGTGGGAATAATGACAAAAATAAAAGATCATAAAAAGTAAAATTCACCTAAGCATGAAGACACCTTCCATCTTTTTCAAGTACCCACTGCTCATTGCTAAAAGCACACCAAAACAAACAACCTAAGGAAAAGTCTCTATACCAGAGAGTCTCTCTGTATCAGTTTAGCAGATCTTAAAAATGTTTCAATGGAGCAATTAGACAAGAATCATCTATTTTGTCAGCATTTATGTTCCCAGATGGTTCTCTTAGATGCTAAAAAAATGTGATTCTTGTCTGCTTACAAAATAAACAACCCTATTTAAGCATTCTTAATGAAAAAGGCCATTACTAACTATACTCTCTAAAATAGATTAAAAGCATTCTGTATTCCCCTGACTTTGTTCAGTTAGTTGTGATAGAAACATCTACTTCACTCAACAGCAGACAATTCCTAGTCCACTGAAGAAATTATTTTTACCATACAGTTACGTCTTGAATGGCAAAGCAGGTTTCCTAACCTGTGAGAGAAGAGAAATCTGGTCTATTTTCATTTCAGTCCATTGCCTTTGCACTTGACTATATCCTATGCATCTAAAGGTCCCTCCAGGGTAGTAATCTCGTAGAGGTGTAATTCCTGAGCTCCAAACTGAGATCTAACACCTGGCCTTCTTGCCCTCTGCCCCAGCACACAAACCAGACTAAGCTCTGAGACATCACTCAGCCCAAGGTAACTCTTACTTCCATCACCTCTCATGGCAACCTCCTGAGCAGCCTGAACAGCAATAACTGTTGGTGCCACTCCAGTGGTCAGACAGAAGCATGGTAGCAAGTTCTGCCTCCAATAAAGAAAAATGTGATTTCCTGCATCTTTAGCGACCTCCAGGGAAAAAGAGAGAGATATTTATGCTAAAAAAAACAACTAAAAGCATTTTGCTTTCTTGACTCAAAGTCTACTGGATGGCCCTAAGGAAAACATGAACCTCATGGCTTTGTTCATCAGATCCATCGCTTTCAACTTAAACATTCAACAAGGAGAAAAAAAGATTGATTTTCATAGGCCTAGGTGAAACCTTTCTCTCTCTGTGAGTTACCCTGGTTTCTGACAACTGTAATGAAAAGTGTTAATTCAGATAAAACAAACAAGAGACATGTCTAACTCAGAGAAGAGCAAGGGGATGGAGGGATGGAGGGATGGAGGGATGGAGGGATGGAGGGATGGAGGGATGGAGGGATGGAGGGATGGAGGGATGGAGGGATGGAGGGATGGAGNGCTTCCATATTTGCAAATATTTAAATTCTTACAGCTGCAGTTTAAGCCTTGTGAGGCTGCTCTTCACTCTTTCCAGACTCCTCTTGTCAAAGTTTTGCACCTCACTATTTTTACTGCAAGAAGAGTATATCAGGATACAGCTTCTCATCTTATAGTATCAGTTAATACCAGAGAAGGTATCTATCTTTGCTAAATGGAATGAAATCAGACCAAAAAAAAAAAAAAAAAAAGAAATCTCATTTCCATCTTATTGCCAGGCACAGGGCACTGCTTTCCCTGGTTAGTAAATGCAAGATGTTTGGTTTTGTTTTGACAAACGCCAGTTAATCTCACCACTGCTGTTCCACTTACGAAAAAACAATTTTCCAAGCTACAAAACAATTAGTACCAGTGTGAGTCACAGCACAATTTATACTTTCCTGACCCAACTCATGAACTGGTTTGCTATGGAATGTGTAAAAGAAAAAAAAAAAAAAGAATCAAACCTCCTTGCATGTTTTTCAAGATACTACCTAGTAGGTTTGTAGTCTTCATTGAAAGAATATCTGATTCTGCTCTGCTCTCCATGCTGCAAATCTACCATGGAACAAAAATGAATCTTGAGGGCAAAGACAAAGTATACAAGGAAAAAATCAGGTACATTAAAAAGTAACTGGTGATATAAAGCTGTGCCAAGAAACATTATCTTGAAAATGAAGAAAGCAAAGGCATATTAATGCCAATGCTTAATTAAATCTGAGAAAAGTATTAAAATACTGGGCTCATTGAAGCAAAATCACAGAACGAAACACACAGGAGCTGCACTCTTTGAAAAAGACAAAACAGTCTGAAATCAAGAAAGAAGGTAGAAACACAGTATTAAAAAAGAGTACACACAGATTAGTCATTTCAAATCACATAGTTTCAGGAAAAAGCTAAGAAAATGATCTTAAGAAAATCTATGTATACTCATCTCATTAGGAACAAAAATGGAAATGCTTAAAGAGAGCCACAAAATAGGAAAAAGCAAAAAGATTTTGACAATAGCTTCCACTGAAGAAAACAGATGGAGAAACCTATAACAGAAAGAACCCGAAGTGTCATCCCCTGCTTTTCAAGGCATTCTGAAGAAAACAGTTTAGCTCCCAGATCTGGGAACCAGCAACATTTGGCTACTGTAATGGCAGACAAGATTACATTCCAACATCTGCCCCTGCAGTTCAGGGAAGCTTGCCAGAAGCAAACACAAATTTACAAGCTGGGATGAAAAATCCAAAACTGGATTGGCTGATGACTGACTACCTTTTAAAAACTAAGTTCAACTGAAGAACTGAGAAAGGGATCAGATCAGTGAACACATCCACTGCTGATGCAAAGAAAAAAGAATTAATTCAAATCATATTTTCGTACAACAAAGAGACTGTTTGGCAAGACAGCCTTTACTTGATGGAAAAGCACCAGACTCTCCCTTCACAACCAGAAGAACTTGTTATGCAGGCTTTAAACACAGTAGGTGGTAGTAGGGACTTCCCTTTAAAATGAACTGTAGAACATTAAACACAAAGAATGCATATTTTGTAGCATAACAATTATTTTAAATGCTGGCTTACTTAAGGTTCTGATCTAAACAAAGTACACTACAAGAGATATTTAATAATAAATAAAGTATGAAACTGCAGAAATACATGACTGAAAATGCAGAGTACCCCAGCCCAAGTGAACAACTAAATTCCTGTGTTTCCTGCCAGTCACCACCTGCTGACAACTGGTACATCTAAGATTTCTCAGCTAGGTAGGGATCATCCAAAATGGCCTCTACCAAGATACTCTGCCCTCGTTCAGCCACTGCCAGTGATGAACAGGACACACATCCACCCACCCCTCTCAAGTGCACTTACACAGGCATGGTTTGCAGAGTCCTCCATGGCAGCAGCCCCAGAGGCCCTGCTCTGCTACAGGAGGAAAACCTGCACACGAGGAGCGAGCAGAGACAGGAGCAACAGTGCCTTGAAGAGCTACAGTCAGGGATATGGAAGAGGTAAGGATCACGACCACAAGCAGGCCTCAATTATCCATAGGCAGATTATCCAGTTTGTTGTCTAACTATGCAGCAGGTGCAGAAGCATTTGAGCTGCTTTCATCTGATTTAACTTAGGTCCAGAATCAGAAAGTTTTATCTGTATCACACTTAGACAAGAGTGCATTTATGAGTCTGGATCAAAACAATTTCAGAACAGATTGCCTGACCTATTTCACTTCAGTACAATCCTGTAGTTTAATTTACAATATTTTGTGTTATCCATATTTTGCATTATCCCATTTCATTGTTTTCCCAGATAATAGAGAATTAACTGTACCTCATATAAACTCAAAACATGGCTGCAACAAGGTTACTCAAGGAACTCAAGAGATGATAAATTAAGAAATGCAGTGATCCTAGGTAAGGAGAAGCAACATTAAAATTTGTAAGTACAGAATATAAAATTAAAACAAGTTATTATACATTTCAAAACGTGTCCAAAAGTAAAGAAGGGAAAAAAGGGGGGAAAAAAGGAAAAAAAAAAAAAAAAAAAAAAAAAAAAAAAAGAAAAAAGGTAATTGAAGCAGAGCACGAAGTACACCTCATCAGTGGAAACATTTAACACCACACAAAACTGAAGTGCCTGAAATGGCAATTAAACAAACCAGCCTAACAAGGTTTTTCTATTTCTACAATAAATAAATGTTCAGCAGTGACACTGTGATGTTCCTAGGTGCTGCACTGAGTAATCACTATAATAAGTAACATACTTAGAGTAAGCTCTAGTTCACACAAATGGATATCCTCAGTAGAAAAAGGATTGATGATATGCTCTATTTTTCTCCACCCTCTACTTCAGTCTTTTGAAATATGATTCAAATGCATTGTGCCACTGTTCCTAAGGGAGATTAAGATATTCACTTCCCAGTTACGAGCTGCAATAGCTACTCTTTTTGTTAGCTGCATATCTCTGTCCTTTGCTTAATCAAGAGAAGAAAACACATCCTAACAGCAAAGAAAACCATATTGTTGTCTGTATCCAACAATAAATGGGGTGCAAGAGGTGAGAGTTTAGCAAAAAAACAAGACAAGGATTGGATTTTCAGAAACCATGTTTTTTTTACTCTTTCTTTTCCATTAAATATTTTTGTTTCCTTAATGTCTTGGTAGTCATCTTAGTAACCTGCACATATAAGCATTTTTAAACACTGTCACATTAATATCCTTTCAGTTCTTATTAAGTATATGGCACTTGGTTTACTGGAATTCTTACTCTTTTGTTCATATGTTATAAACTGCTACAGAAATAATTTATAATCAGATGTGCATTTGCCAGTATTTCTCTCCCTTAGCTTCACCAGAACTTTTAGCTGGGACACGTTCCTAAAAATCCCTCCATGTGAGTTCATTTGTGAGATCTGCATTTCAATAAAAAATACAGAAAATCTGCTTTGGGTATTGTCTTAAGCCCTCCCTCAGATATTTCAAGCCCATATCAGAAGAACTTTGATGGCTTTACCCAAACACTTACAGGAAATCATAAGGTAATCATCACAGTTGCCCTTCTCATCTTGATGTTCCACAGGGATTCCATTGGCATCAATCACTGCCTCTGATGCACAGTCTGCCACCAAGACTTCCTCAGAAACGACATCTGTTCCCAGAGTATCAGTGACAATATCTGCTTCTTCAACGTTATCATGAACTACATGTTCTACATGTCCAACTTCAGGTACATGCATTGACTCAGTTGTCAGCACATGTTCTGGTATAGACATTGTCTCTGCTGTTATGTCAGAAGCTAAAACATCATCTGGGACAGTGCAATGAGCCAAAGAAACCTCTTCAGCTACATCTGTGTCCAGCACTTGTTCAGGAATAATGACTGTTTCAGACACGTCTGGCTCCTCCATGATATCTGGGCACTGAACATCCTCAATAACAACATCCTCAATGACATCCTGGATCACTACGGAGTCTGGATCATCGGGAACAAAATTATGCACAGTTATATCTGAGTCAACTACATCTGAAACAAATACTGTTTCCTGTACTTCCACAACAATCTGATCTCCATCCATATGTGCTGCATCAGCTCCTGAAAAACACAATTAAAATAGCACTTAAATTATAGAACTGTTTCACATGAGGTGGTTAATAATTGAAATTATTTCTGTTTCACTTCAACTTTTACACTATGCTGCAATTTAGTAAAATAAGCGTAACAGCATATAAGCAAGTCCTCAGTAGATGCTAACATAATTAGGATGAACAAGATTTTTTCTCCCAGAAGAGATTTGCAATTTTTAGACTCTCCCCCAATACCCGAACAACTATTACTTGACTGAAAGAACAGTAGCTCATTCATATTGCTATGAGGAATAAAAACAACCCAAACTCAAAAGCAACTACTCTATACAAAAGCATTGATGCAGCACAGCACTTCTAAGCAAAGGCAGAATAAACAACAGGCAATTGCATCCCATGTGAACACTCTTATCTACATATTATCTCCTTACAGACCTGTTGGATCAAAAAATGCATTTGGCTCATGTGGCTGCAATTCAAGCCCATCTTCATCCATGGCCTTTAACTCTCATCAGTCACAGTGTCTGTAGAAGGTAAAGAAGAAAGGTTATTTCACTTGTATTAGATGAAGAAGGTTGCCTTTGCCTATGCACCGAAAACCTGATTTTGGGTGCATGGAAGTTAACACATAGCACCTCATGACTTTAAAATTAACCAGATTTCACTCAGAGTCCCTCAGTCTGGGATTCCAGCAATACTACTCTGGATGACACCCAAACACTGAGGTCCAGAATTCTGGGTCCCTTTCTCAAAACTCCATGGCTTCAGAAACACAGAAGCAGCTCATAAAGGAAAGTGAAAATACAATTTCCTTATCATCTTAAAAAAAGAAAAAAGAAAAAAAAAAAGAAATTAAAGAAATTAAGACAAAGCTTAAACAAGTTCATACTCAAGTCCCAGTTGGATGGGGAGGAATACAGAACTGTCAAACTATTAAGGCTCAATAAGGTAAAGAAAGCTTATTATCTGAAATGCACACCAGTTCTGATGTCCTGATGTTCATACTTGGGCAGTCATGAAGAGTTCACTCTTATGTCACTTCAGGAACTGAAATCATCAATGTAAACTGCTTTCAGAACATAACATCATCTGTTTTCAAACCTAGATCTGTGAATATTTTCGAAATTCTTGCTCCAAGACAAACTACCATAAGTATCACAAGTTGGTTCTCAAAAATTACCAAATGTCACATTCTACCAAAATTTTTGAACAGAATATCAACATCTCTTCAATGCATAATGGCTTAGGATTTTAATCTTCTTAATGAAAGAACCAAACAAGACCACAAAGTTAAAATACTTGCAAAAGTGTGAATCTGCAATCTAAATTTTGCTGCTTACATATGTGCATTACAGTTAGAATCAGGCAAACCTAGTTAGATAAAATGCAGTCTAACATAAACTTTCACTACTCCCTTGCACTTAAGTCCAACTATTTTCCTAAGTGCAGAATGAGCAAGAGGCAACAGAATGTTCCTTCATGTTTCTGCAGAAGTGGGAGATGTTACTTTTTTCCTCCAACCATTTCCCACAGTGACAGGCAGAAAGCTCCCCATTTCTCTGATACTTTCACAAAAGACAGACAAAATATCAAGATTCTACCCAAGGTTTCCATAAGAATCATAACCTTTCCAAATTACATTAACTAACATGTGCATTCAGTAAGTCTTTATCAGGGAAACTGCTATACAAAAGAAAAAATTAACTAGTCCAAAACACAAATCTAAACCCATAATCTGTAACAAGTATTTTCTAAATTTGCCCCACTTTTTAGCTCAGATTTTCTCAACTCTTCACCTCTGGAACTCTCTCTTGGGGCACTGTCCAGACTTCAGTGCAGTCACTCAGGCCTTGACCCTTATAGAAGTTGAGGGAGAAGAATAGCCAGACATTGAACTGGAAGAAACATAGTGGCACGCTAATAATCTTCTAAGGTGTTCTGTATTTGTGTGAGGCTCAGCTGGAAGGCCTCTGTATTTTAAAGACAGCTGTGCTAACAAGTCATTGTGGTATCCAACTGGACATAAATCACCTCTCAATTATTCTGTCAAGCACTTCCATCAGAAGTGTCCACTATTAAGAGGAACAGCTCTTTAACCAATGCTTTTTTCCAGAACCAAGAGCAGAAGAAAAGGCTCTGTTTCTCAGCCTCAGATGCGAGAAATAGCTTGACTGATGACAATCAACTTCTGCCATGCCACAGAAACAACAAAATCCAAGAACAACAAAATCCCATATAGTAATTCAAGCAAGAATCATTCATACCAAAATTGCTTTCCTTCCACCTATTCAGTATACACTCAGCCAGTCTACTACAAATGTCCTTCCTATTCATCTTGTCATATCTTCTGTGTTGCCTTCACTGTTTAGTTTCTTCTCTTCCGTTGCTTCTTTTCCAATTTTTGGTGTGCCTGCACCAATATCATGTTCATTACCTCACCTGCTCATTTCATCCCTTCAGCTTCTTAACTACACTATGATCACTCACACAAACCTCTGCTATTCATCAATTTGTAGCAAAGATTGTATCAGCAATTAGGAGATGGGGTTTTTTTGGTAGGAGGCAAAGCGGGACTAAGGGTTGGCAGAAATAAAACTGCCTCTCTCCTCAGACAATACACACATAAGATGCAACTCTCTGTCCAGTTCTCAGGGAAGAGTTCAGATTCCTCTGTGCCTGTGCTTTTGAGGGCTGTATTATCATACACATCAGCCTCTGATCTGCTGCGACCTGACCAGCCTGAAGTGTCAGTTCACCACTAGCTACTGGAAGAACTGGCATTCGTTTTCTATGCTTCTTGCTTTCACCACCCACCTGACCATCACTCCACCACAAATTCCTACTTCTTATGATTCATGCCTGTACTTTCTCCATTCTATCCTCTCCCTAAATTCCTCACTGTCTCTGTAAGTGAGGCACTCCTTCACTGTCCTTCTGTCTATCCTCTTCACCCATGAGATGCAGAGGTCTTCATCACTGCCTTCCAGCTTCCTGTAAATGCCTGCTGACACCATCTCTTCCCCGTTATTCTTGCTGCTGCCTGGATTCCAGGCAACAGATGCTAAATTCAAAATATCCCCGTGGTGTTCAGGAGGCTCAGTTTCACAGCAGTGACAGCTCAGTACACCCTCCACCTGCACACTGTGTAACTCTGGCCTCTTCTGTATTGGCCAGGTCTTCTCACCTACACTGGCAAAACGTGCTCGGAACAAAGGCTCAGGCTCCACAGAAACCAAAGACACTTCCTGGGCACATGGGCTTTCAAGTTTGAGGCTTAAATAGGCAACCTATGTTTGCTTTGGTGCTTATTCCAGAGTGGAAAGAAACTTCAATACTTTCACTCTGTGAATCTCTTACTAAATAATGTTTCTTATAATGTGCTTTTGCATCCAGACCCAGCCAACACATAAATGTACCCCAATTCTTACCCCTGTGCAGGACCATAAAGAGTTTAAACATGCTCCACAAGGGCACAGGCCCCACATCCACAGAAATTTGCTGCAAGGAGAGGACCAAAAGAGGAGATGCAGGTACTTAAAACAGGAATTAACTGAACTATCTAAAATAATAACAGTGTACAATTCACAATCTGCAGTCCAAAAAGGCATAATTTGCCTATTGTTGAGGTAAAAAAATACAAAAAGATTCCTGAAATCACATCAGGGTTTCAGCATTCTAACCAGGAGATGAGAAAACTGTTTCTTCCTGCTTGCTCTTCTGAGCAGAGGGTGACCACAGGGGCACAAGACACAGCCATACAAAGGAAGGAACACCACAGGGCTCCACACCAACAGCAGCTTTGTGACACGAGAAATACCAGAGCTGCTTTTTGCAAGCACCACAGTGAACATCTTCAATTCCTTGGCAAGCACCCCAAACTCTATGGTACCATAAAGACTAGGAAGCAAATCCAGCAGTTCACTTTCCTGCAAGATTTCAAGAAGGACAGAAACTCCACTCAGTCCTTCCAAAACGTTACAGCTGACACTTACCTCAGGACCTGGTTCTGGCACTGAAGCTGACAGAATAAATTTTTTAGTTGCAGCTTGGGAATCCAAACTCTCAAAGAAAAACAGGTGCCCAGCCATGTTCCTACACTTAGTTCTTCTCAACTATGTGGCCCTGTACAAATCTCAGGAGTTCTAGTAACACTCTTCTACCACTGTGACAAAAAAAAACACCTGAGGCACACAGAATCAGGTTTTAGACCTCTGGTAAGAATTAAACATCTGCATCTTTTACGTGGCTTGGTTCCATGGCAGCATCACATGGATCAAGAACTAATACAACTCTGCAATACACTTAATTCTATCCAAATAGTTATATATGGATATATCGGTTATATCCAAACTGATTTTTACCTATTTACTCAGAGACTTGGCTGGTTTTGGCTTGATGCAAGTCAAGGTAACATTTTCAAGTTGAAGGACAGATGGTAAATTACATATTAATGGAAGAAATGGTATTACTATATTAGCAACGATCTTCCAAAATAAAAATGATCGTGACAACAGTCAAGAGATGCAATGCAGACAGTGCACTAGTCCTGCCACATTACAGATCCTTAACCCAAAAGACCTAGCAAGGTAATCAAGATAAAATAAAAAGAAATAGACGAGCTGTCATGTTTTAACGAAGGAGCAACTTTAAAAATAGAGTTCCTTAAAACAGGTTTAATATTCCACAGAAACTCTCAGTTTCTCTGCTCTCACAAGAAAAAAAAAAAAAAAAAAAAAGGGGGGGAAAGGAAAAGGAGAAAAAGGTGAAACTTCAGAAAAGCCACCCTTGTGAAAAAGAAATACATAACACAATCCTTTGCCTACTCCTAATTTGCGGTAAGGCCATGAAACAAATATCCAGGCAGCGAAACTCTGGCAAATCAAGGCACAAAACAGCAAAATTCCCCACGTGCAAGTGCTGGCCCCTACCCACGCTGGGATGACTTAGTGTACAGCCACAATCATGTTCCCATCGTGCCTTGCTACATCCCATTAAAAACTGCGGCACGCCTGGCATGTCCCAATTGGGTCAAAGCCCCGAGCCACCGAGGCTTCGCGGTGCTCCCGAGGCAGCTCTGGGCTCAGTCCACGCCACTGCTGCAGTGTCACAACTCTCCTGACGTGACCCACTTGTGGGGAACGCAAGGCGCACACACACGCACACTGCCCTCGGTCGCACACACGCGAAAGGCAAAAAAATTACACTCCCATAGGATTTAATTCCTGCCTTGAAAATAACCCCCGTTATTACTAGATGGAGAAACAGAAGAATAAAAACTATGTTACAAATGTAACAAATGTAACAATGTGATCATTCGGCTGCTAATTTCTTCATGCATCTCCCTCAGTTTTGGCAAGAGAATCAGCGCTGCTGTTTTCATTGCAATTCCGTATAAAAAAACCCCTCAAGTCATTCCCCTCTTTGTTGTAGTTCAGTGGTGGGGTACTTGCAGAAACCGATTAAATAAATGGGTTTTCCCCAGATTTCACTGGGATGTTGTGCGCCAGACGACAGTAATTCTAAGGAAAACAAGCTAATTCTTAACGAAACCTAAATTAGGAAAATGACCGATCCCAGGCGCACCTTTGAACCAGCACCAAGGGGGCCCCAAGGGGATTAGAGGGCTGCTTACGGGGCAAGTGGGCGAAGGCGGCTGCGGGAGAGCTCCCGGCGCTGCCGAGCCCGCGCCGCCCGAATCCCCAGCCAGAGGAGAGGAAGGAGATGGCGGGGCAGAAGAGGATCCGGCCGGCAGCCCCGGCGCGGCCGCGCAGGGAGCCGTCGCGGTCCGGAACGCGCCTCGCTCCGCTGCGCCTCGCAGTGT
>VZTN01018224.1:98928-127717 GCA_013400515.1 Erpornis zantholeuca
CTCGGGTCACCCCGGCGCAGGGCGCGGCTGCCGGCGGTAGTTGCTGGGAACAAGGACAGCGGAAAGCGGCGGGGTGCGGTGCCGGACCCCAGGTCCCCACGTAGAACACGGACGGCGCTCCACGGGGGCCGCTGGCACTCACCTAACAGCAGTACCAGGGCGGGGGGGGTCGCATTTTGTGGACTGTGGAAAATTGGAAATAATTTGGCCTTGAAACCCAAGCCCTGCCTAGAAGTGTTTTCTCATTCTTGTCCTAAAAGTTAAGAATTTTTTTTGTTTTCTTTTTTTTAAGGAGAGAGTTGCTGTTGATCCATGAAAGATGCACTCTAAAGTTTTTGAGGCGTTAGAAATTAAGTGGGTAACCTCATGGATGTGAGGAGGTACCTTCAGATTGGTTGCATAATTTTGGGGCCAGGCCTCAAGGAGGTTTCTTCAAGAGATGTTTTTAACGTTTAAGGAAACTGGAAGGAAATTGTCTGTTGCGCTTATCAAATGATGCAAATGTGACTTATCTGGCTGTGAACAGCAAATGTGTAGTGTTTATGTTGCCAATGAGCCTCTGGTTCAACTTTGACTCCACTTTAGTTTTATGCATTAGTCTTTTCTATCTTAACTCACAGGCGTAAAAGGTAAGTTGGGCGATGCTTGGAGTTCATTTCAGTATAGTGTTTGATAAACATGCACCCTGCAAAGGATAACCGTGTGTAGTGGGTTGACCTTGGCTGGATGCTAGGCACCCACCAAAGCCGATCTGTCATTCCCCTTCTCAGCTGGACAGGGAAGAGAAATATAACAAAGGTTCCTGAGTTGAGATAAGGACCAGTGGAGATCACTCAGTAAATACCTAAGGGCAAACAGACTCAAATCAGGGATATTAATTTCGTTTATTACCAACGAAATCAGAGATAATGAGAAGTAAAATAAATCTTAAAACACCTCCCCCCACCTCCTCTCTTCTCAAGCTCTACCTCCTTGCTCCCAGCAGTGCAGGAGATGGGAATGGAGGTTATGATCAGTTCATCACAGGTTTTTGCTGCTGCTGCTCAGGGAAAGGAGTTCTTCCCCTTCTCCAGCGTGGAGTCCTTCCCACAGGAGACAGTTCTCCATGAACTTCTCCACCATGAGTTCATCCCCCACGCAAGAGTTCTTCACAAACTGCTGCAATTTGGATCACTTTTCCGCAGGGTTCAGTCTTTCAGGCACAGCCTGCTCCAGTATGGGTCCCCCACAGGGTCACAAGTCCTACCAGGAAAGCTGCTCAAGTATGGGCTCCTCTTGCCATGGTTTGCAGATCCATGCCAGGAGCCTGCTCCAGCATGGGCCTCTTCATGGACTCACAGCCTCCTCTCAGGCATCTACCTACTCCAGCTTGGGTCTCCTCCATGGGCTGCAGGGGCACAGCTGCTTTGCCGTGGGCTGCACGGGAATCTCAGCTCCAGTGTGTGGAGCACCTCCTGCCCCACTGACCTTGGTGTCAGAGTTGTTCCTCTCACATGTTCTCACCCTGCTCTTCTCTGCCTGCAATTATACCTGCGCAAAACCTTTTTTTTGCCCTTCTCAAATATCACAGTAGTATTCCCACCATTCCTGATGGGCTCAACCTTGGCCAGCAGCAGGTCCATCTTGGAGCTGGCTGGCGTTGGCTCTGCTGGACATGGAGGAAGCTTCCAGCAGCTTCTTAGAGAAGCCACCCCTGTAGCACCCCTGCTGCTCAGAATAGGCCACATAAACCCAACACACCATGACACTGAGAACAGAATGGGAAGGATTATACTTCAAAAGTTTTTTTATTTTATTTAATTCCATGAAGGTCGTAGTTAAACTTTGGTAAATTCAGCCCAGGCCTGGCTTTCAGGAAGGGGTCCTAAAAGACTAACCTTCACAAGGTTTTCTGAGTTTGACCATAAATGGGATATTAATGTAAATAGTCTTAAGTAAATATTTTTGCCAGGATGTAAGAGGCTAAGGGAAAGAGCAGAGAAATATGATGGTTAGTTCATAATAAACAGCAAGGTACCTCTAGTATAGATAAGTAAAGAATTGGAAAAATTATTTCTTTGTCTGTATGTTTAAATTTAAAACTCAGAATTTCTTTGGAGCAGTGGAGCATGTTTCCCATAGAGATTGTGAGAGGCTTTGGAGATACTCAAAACCCAACCAGACACAGCCTTGAGCAACCTGCTGTATGTGACCCTGCTCTGAGCAGGAGGGTTGGGCAAGGTAATCTCCAGAATTGATTGATTGCAGCTTGAACAATTTTACAATTTCTAGGCCAGTTTTCCAACAAATGTAAAGTGCATAGAAAATTACAGTGAACAGCATGATATCCTGTAAGGTCTGTGGTTCCAAGGACATTTTATTCAATGTTTCATTCACGTAGGCAATGGAAATCCAGAATACAGGGCACATTGCTGTCAAAGATTCAGCATAGCCAATTGTCATGTCATTGCAGAGGAAGACCTTCAGAAAACTGTAATGCTATTAAAAGGCAAATGGCTGGATGTTTTGCAAGACCTGAATACCTTACGTCTTGACTGGCTAGCCATTCATCCTGTCTGTATATAACTGCTTCACATTTACCCCCTTGTTCTTTACCACTCGGGAGCAAGATACCAGCAGATCTTGAGTAATTTGTGTAATTTTTGTCTCGATGAAGCCATTACCTCAATGTTGTCCCCAGCCACTCTGGTTTCCAATAGGCCACAGACACCCTGGTGTGATCAGAAACAGGGTAACTCCCATGGGTACAGCTGCCAGGAAGGAAGCCGTGTTTGCAGCTGATATTCACAGCCCTTTCTGCTCCCACAGCCAACAGAGGCATCCAAGGGCAAAACACACTTGGAACTGCAGGTACCATAGGTGTGCTGGCACCACTTTGGAACAACATAGGTTAAATTATCTGCAGAAGTGTTTTTGTTGCTTGCACCTTCTGGAATTCAGTAGGCAAAGGGTAAAACTACATTGTAAACAATAGGATTTCTGACCTTGACTGGTGGTTAAGTTGTGTCAGATTTGGTACACTAGAGAGAGAATACAGCTTGTATATAAAAGCTTATAGCTCAGTTGTCCTCAGTACAGTGAACAGAGTCCTTGCAGTCCAACCCTAATTTTACTTGTGATCTAATGTTCATTTGTACTTTTTCCCTAGAGTTTGTTTTGATGTCACTCAGGAGTAGGTACTGTGCTGTATCTTTTTCCTCACAGAAGCAAATTAAGTTTGTGGCTTTTGCTGAGTGTCCTCTTAAAATCTTACTTGAACTTAGCAGTCATTGATTTTGTTCTGGAGATACTTGCTGCTAATTTCATACTTGGACATTTATTTATCACAATGGCTATTACAATGTTGTGATCAGGTTCCATCTAGGCAGTCTTAAAAGTAGTTAGTGTGTCTGTCAAGTCGTGAAAAATGGATACAGCTCCAAGTCAATATGGCTGATGTTTTCATCTATCTTGCTGATAATTTACTTGTCAGTAAATTACAAAAATTTGTAAAGAGCTGTTTTCAGTCACAGTTCCTTCATTTTTATCTTGTGTCTTTATTGGATCCTTTTCCAGATATTTATAACATGCATCGCAAACACCTTTGTGCTGAGTAACACTCAAAGATTTCTCAAGCTGTAGCTCCTCTATTGCTGAGCCCCAGGTTATAAGATACTAACTTGAGGTTTGTCAGCTTTTTGGTGACTGGTTTAAAGATCTTTAAGTAGAGATGTGTTTGCTTCTTGATCTGTGATGAAATAAGTTATTTTACCATCCAGTTACCTGATCATGTTTCAGTAACCATTTTTTGACCTTGACAAACCCACCAGCTGGCAATGAGGGTTCATTGTGAATTGGCTACATCACTGTACAGTAAACATAAGCCTGCTGAAGTTATCTTTTAAGGTTTTTCCTATGCAGCCACGGTGATGGAAGTTGGCTAGGAAAGAAAGTGAAGGGGGATTGTTCTAATTTCTCCCAGAATAGTCCTCTGTTAATATATTCTCATGGAAATTCTGGAATAATTCTTCTGTCTTCTAGTCTCTATTTCAAACGTGTCTATAAAAAGGAAATACTGCCATCTTACCCAAGGGTCTAATGTTCCATAAGGTTCTCTTTTGGTTGTTAATAATATTAACAATAAGTGCACCAATATTTACCTGCAGTCATTGGACTAAAAAGGAGGGAATAAGGAGGATTAACAAGATTGCTCCTAGCAGTGGTATAAGGGTTTACTTCATAACTGTAGTAGCTGCTGACTTTCATGCATAGTGTATTCAGTTAGACTGAAAAGGAATCTTTGTAAAAATATGTCCCAAAATGAAGGAAGTATGAGGGATAAGCAGTCATTCTACAGATAGTTTAATCTGCATGTCCAGATAACCCTGGAGTCCTAAAGTTGAGAGCAACAAAGGAAAAGCTGTCAGACCAAAAGTCTGTTAGACCTCATAAGGTCACTAATCAGTAGGAAATGCCTAGTGAGAAGTAAAAGTATAGGGAAATGTAGTGTTACATGCTTTAAAGTGCACTCCTGCCTGCCTTTGTCAGCAGAGGAGGTGGTTGGTTCATTTATAACAATAAATCTCAAAAGGATTGAGCCACTTCTGAAAGGGTGATATCAGACAGTGCCCATTTGTCTGAGCAAGATGAGTTGGGTAATAAGCTGGCCGTCATGTTAAAGTCAGTCCTTTAAAAATAATGGGAAAGAAAACATGGGATTTCTTTGATAAGAATAAAAGGTAGAAATATAAGTAGTACCAGTAAGTGTGGCCTAGGGAAAAATGATCTTGGCAGACACACCAAACTTTATTACTGGAGTCGGCGAGAAGGTTCAGCACAACATGAGTTGTGTAGGTGGAGTAGACTTGGGTAAGGTGCTTCATACTACACACATCAAGTCTCCCTTATTTTTAGTATCATATGTTAAATGGCTTAAAAGCTGGTGGACTGGCAGTTAAAGAAATACCTAACATTGCAGAAATAACCAAACAATTGGATTCTTCAAAGAGGTGGAACCTTAGTTATGGCTCAGCACTTCCATCGTGGTCTAGAAGTCATCATAGAGTCACTCCTGGTTTTATTTGTGGCTTTGACAAAGTTGCTAGCGTTAGTACGTATGGGTGATGAGGAAAAGACAATAATGCAGAAACATCACACAGGTTGGAATACTTTATAAATTGAACCACTTAAATAAGTTATATCTTAATCTGTCCAAGTGAAAAATTGTGTGTCTAGGATTAATAAATGGAAATCATGTACCTAGAGGATATTTCTGAATACTGGAAAGCAGAAACTTCAGAAAAGATTAAAGGAATGCGATCCCAAGACACCTCAAAACGAGCCTCACATACACATGGGACAAAAAGGGCTGGTGTTCTTCGGGGATTGCTCACAGTGGAGTAGGTAGTAGAAATAAGGTGAGTTTGTATCTGCTGGGTCCTGTTTTTTAAATAGACCAAAAACTGGAGAGGCCACACTGAATTATAAAAGAATTTGGATGCTTAAAAGTCTTTAGCTGTTTAACACCACCACCAACAAAAAAGTGGACGTGAATCACATTGTGCTTTTCTGGTAATAGGAATTCACTTAAGTCTAGAGAGAGACATGGATAGCTGAAGTTTAAACAAGATTCAATCAAAAAACAGACTTGACTTCCTAAATGACCAATGGTAATCAACCACAAACAAAAAATAATGGACGGAATTGGTCTTCCCTCCCCTCAGTGCCTTTACCTGCAGATGGGATGGTGCTTTCTGGCATTTCTGCCCAAGTCCTTTGGTTCACAAAGGAGTGAGTGAAACTTAATGGCTTATACCATAGAGAGATTGATACTAGGCCATCTTTTACAATCCTCCCCTGCCCTTTCATGAGTGGAAGGAAGTAGAGGTATCTAGAAGAATGTAGTTTCTTGGAGTCCTATTTTTTAGCGGACTGATGCTTTCTATCTAAGAATAATTTCAAATAATTTATTTTTCTCTGTCAAGACACGCTCAGGCCTAGTTGCTCTTAGTAGACAATAGATTTTCTTGTCCATTTTGTAGTCTTTGTAGTACTCTTCAGAATTTCTCAATAATTGTCCAGACGTTAATTTGTGTTGGTAAGTTAAATGACTATAATTATCCAGTACAAACCTGTAGAAACAGCGAATTCTGTAGAGTCCTCTAGTGTCCATGCTGGGGTGCTTGCTCTCAGATAGCAACAGCAGTGCCTGTTTTGCCCCTCTCTTTTCATTCTCAGGTATTACAGAACTGATATTTCCAAATATTAAGACTTTAATGGCATACTGACACCCTATTCCTGGTTGTTTGTGCTGACTGGTTTACAAAGGGGTCTTTCTATGTCCACCACAAGCATGTATTGCCATCACTAGTGCTACATTATCTCTTGGCAACCACTCAGTCCTTCACAAAAAATGTCGCAGGCTAGATGGTCTCAAAGGTTTCCGTGCAAGACCAGTGAAGAATGAATGGGCTATGACCCACAGAAAGAAATGCATCGGAAATTATTGAATTACAGCCTCTGTGCCTAAAATGGCTCTGAAAAGTAGGTTCTTTAACTCCTCTTCATGCTTGTGATGGCCACCTAAAAACAGAGACTAAACAAGAGTAAGGGAATAAAGGTAGGAATTTATTTGAAGGGCCTTCACAGCTACACCCTGGGCAGGCCAGAGGCTACACCCAAGATGTACCATGGGTCATGAGTTCTTCACACTTTTATAAGTTTGGTGTGTCTGCTTATCAGTGTTATTTGTCCAATTATAGCCTCAGTTAATGATGTAACTACCCCAAGTTTGCCCTCCTCTTCAGAGGCCTTAGTTTATGCATTTTGGGGCCTGGTGTCCTTGAGGTGGAAAGCTAGAGAGGTTTGTTATGTCTCACCAGCATGAGAGAACAGCAGCTATGTCTCGGTTTGAGACAAATTTAGAGGAGAATAGTAGTGACTTTGAAGTACAGAACTGTTTTGAAAAAGTTCTTCTGGTTGGTTTTTTTCTTTTTGAGCTCAGTTTAAAGGCACAGAAAGGCACAAAATTTATTTTCTGGGCATAGAGTAGGGGATATAGGATACATTATAAAGTCACACTAAGACAAGCTAACAGGCCACAAGAAACTTCAATTACACACTAGGCAGTACAGGATTTGAAAAATATAAAAGTTAAAACCTAAGGCATCACTCTCACTTGGGGCAAAAATCATGGCGAGAAAAGAATTGCTGGAACCTCCCAAAGCAGCACTGGTTATTGCTGTCTACTGTGATGGAGGCATGTGGCCATGCACAAAATCTCAATGGGTGAAGCAGAATCCCTTGAAATTCCCTACAGAAAAGTGAAGACAGGTCAACTCATCTGGAATTCACAGGATGTTTTATGCACAGTATGAAGCGTTGGGTCATGTTATGGCCAAGGAGCCAACATAATGGAATTAAGCAAAATCATGGCATAGGAAAGGTGCAGTCAGACCAAAAGGACATGAGGTGCTCCAAGCTGTGACACAGTGTTATGAGGAGTCAGGGGCTGGCATTCATGCTGGACAGGGGACTGAGAAGCCTGCATGATTAATCTTTCAGGTGGGTAGGAGATCCCAAGACTATAAAACTGCCTGGGTCTTGATCAGTGTATGTGATCCATAGGCACCAAGTGGCAAGTGCTTTATAACATTGCATTCTCCAAAGGCTCAGTACATAATCAGAATGGTTTTGATTGGAAGAGCCCTTAAAGATTTATCTAGATGCAGCCCCCTGCCCTGGGCAGGGAACCTTTCACTACACCATTGCATGTCATTATTGCTGGCATTATTGCTCACAAGTAGGGGCTTCCCTGTTTCCAGCATTCTCTGTTGTCTGCCTCATTGAAGACACAGAACTCCAGGACAGTCACTTGCCATGTCCTGTGGCTTCAGCAACTGCCAGTCCTGGGTTTGCTGCAAGACCTGCTCCCACCAGGCAGTATCCTCAGACGGAGCTTGAGCACGAGACTGCTGCAGCTTGGTGTGCTGCCCATCACTGTCCCCTGGGAGCCTGTGAAGGGGCTTTGACCCATCTGTCTGCACCTTTCCAATTACTGCTGGTGTTTAGGATGCTCCCTGAGAGAGCTAAAGAAAGAACTGGCTTGGCGGTGTCAGGAAGCTTCATATAGTTTCTGGGAAGCAGGGCTTGGAAAGGGGCCCAGGCTGTCACAGTGCCTGTGTTTTGGGTAGCATCTGGCCTGATGTCTGTCACAACAAATGGCTGGCCACTGTGACAGGCACATTACAGCCAACACTACACATGCAGACAAAGCCACCAACTGGCTTCAGCCCATGATGCTTGGGGACAAAAGTGCCATATGCACTTGTCTCCAATTCTAGGGTGAATTTAGACAACCAGAGTTGGGATGCTCACTGAACTGCCTGTGCATACAGGCAGCCACAATGCTTGGGAGCCAAAGGCTTGAGGGGAAAGAAAAATGAATTAAGCTGTAAGAAATACTTTCTTTTAATGAGAAAACTAGTTGCAGTGAATGAAGTAATGAAACAAAAATTGACCTTTACAATCGTGTGTTAGTACACAAAATTCTTTTGAAGAAATTGCCATTAAAAATGCTCATTAAATAAAGCAAAAGTCTGTCAAATCAGGTTTTCATGGCATTATAAAACATAATTTTACCAAACCTCAACACAGACATTGCTGAAATCCATGTAACACTGAAAAATAAAGTATTGGAGGAATATCTGTGAAACAAGTATGGCAATGTTCATTTGCAGAAATTTCTTCATTATAAGACTGGGATATTGGATAGCAAAGGAGTGGGAAATCTGCAAACTGAACAGTGAAACATGATCTGAGAATCTTATTTGTTGCTTGGGAAATGTATTTGAATTTAAACTTTCTAATGGTTCCTACTTACAAAAAAAAAGTTTTTAAAAAATGTGTTCAGATATACCATGCTGACAACCGACTGACATGCTTTTTATTCCAGTATTATGTATCTTAGAGAACTGAGTCAAATGTAAAGAATCCCATGGTCATTGGGACCCAGAGGAGGAACGCAAGGCTCTTGAGTTTGGTCTGTCTGTCCTGTGCTACACAGGATAGTTGTAGTCAAAGAGTGGAAGAGGGTCCAGATATTCACTTTTTGCCTTTTCTCTTTCTGTTATATAAAGTCAATAGGTTGGAACTGACATTAGAGGTTTAAATCAGTGAAAATGTTGTAAAGCAAATATGAAATCTCTACAGCTGCATATAGCTCAGATAACCTTTCTACTTAAAAATACCAGCAATGTGCAGTGTAGTGTCACTTATTTTGAAGCTGCCTGATATTTTGCATTGTACAGGTTTTCAGTTGCTCGTAAAACTTTGCCAGCTTTCACAAGCCTGAAATTTTCCCTAAGGGGTGTTGGCCTCAAACTGAATTTTTTTGGAAGATTCCAGACACAATTTTTTCAGCTGCCTCAGATCAAAATGCAGATTATTTGCCCTTGTAGAGAAAAGAAAACAAGAAAGAGAAAAAGAAGAAAAGGAAAGAAAAAGAGGAAAATAAAAAGGAAAAGAAAAAGAAGAAAGAGAAAAAGAAAAGAAAGGAACAGGAAAGAAAAAAGAGAAGGAAAAAAGTAAGAGAAGAGTTGGTTTTTTTTAAATTGAAAAGCTCAATTTAAAAAGTTGAAAACAGATCTTATATTTAAACAGCAGGGTGGTCCTTGTGTTGAGCAGGAGTCCTTTGCATCCTGTGGAGAACTGGTAAGTTATTTGTCTGCATTAAAATCTCTGAAATGTCTTGGTTTACAAATATTCAGCAGACTTCTTAATACTTAGTTGTTAAAGGAAGGCTTTCACAGGCAATTTTATTTCTAGTGCTTCCTCATTAAGTGCTGTGCAAGCTTAAAGGAATTTTTAATTAGGTAGGATGACTAATTATTTATTCTACAATTTCTAATAACATCTCTTAGTTTGACCTCTCATTGGTTGCGGCGGGGGGGGGGGGGGGGAAGAAACGGGGGTAAAAAAAATTCCATGATTTACTCTATAATTCTGTAAGATCACATTTCATTTGCCTTATTTGCCATGAATCAAAGATAGGCCTAGAGTCGTTGGTGAGTACATGTAACAAAGGTAAAAGGACTGGTAAATGTTCAACCTGATACATTGTTGGAAGTCAGGACTGATGTGTCTTGAAAAAGAAAGACTAGAGAAGATTCGAAGTGTTAAGAGTTCTTTTTCTATTGGCTGATAGAGTTGTTGATGGCCCAGAGGGTTATCTGTTCCAGTGACTATATAAGAATTGGGTTTTGAAATAGGACTGTGCCAGCCCCTCCCTGTTTCTCTAGTAAATCGTATAACAAGAGAGCATAACGTTACAAACCAAACCATTACACTGAGGGACCAACCTTCTTTTTGGGGAGACTTTAATGGGACAACACTGATTTTTAGTGTTTGTCAGTTCAAAGCTCTGTCATTTGGTCTCTTTCCAGCAAAACTCTTCTGTTGCTACTTTAACTGTACTCCCCTTAAATGGATGGGAGCTGGTGATCTGTTTCTACCTGGAGCAGCTTTCACCAGACCATAAAGCTGCCAGGTTGCTCAGGAATGTACCAAGAGTCCACTTTCCTCTGATGTTACGTGTCAAAACAGACACATTCCCATAAGGCTCAAAATGCTTTCAAAGACAAATGTCAGGTTTTAACTGCAAAAATAAATTCCCAGCATGAACACACAGATTGGAAGAACAGCAACAGTGTGAAGTAGCAAGGAATTTAAAGGAGGAATTAAGCTTTCAAAAAAAATGGAAGTAATGTAAGGTCTCTGTTTCCAAAACACTTAAAGCACAAGCTCACCTTCAAGTTCCTAATGGTCCCAGCAGTGTTAACAGGACAATCTGTGTGCCTGAAGCACACAAGCACATGGTTTGCAGGGCTGTTCCAGTGTTTGCTGGCTCGCTGTGTTTAATGCGTGCTAACAGAGGCAAGAGGCAAGGAGCCAAAACCATATGGAGAATATGTGAATGCTTGTGATTGCTGTGGAAGGACTAATTACACCCCCGTACCTATTCTGGTGTGAAGTGTGGCTCCGTGTTAGATTTTTAAAGGATGAAGTTGTATACAATTACTGCCAAAGCAATAAATGGGAGACAATTTAAAGAAATAAAAATACTTTTTGTTAAACTTTGTTATCAACAGCATTTTGGCTGTAGCCAAGAAAAAGTACAAAAAATTATTCTATTTCTGTATGCCCAGTGCTAATCACCAAGGTTAAAAATAGCTGCTTTAACAAAAACTTGCAGAAGCTGAGACTTTGTTGTGTGGTAGTTAGGATGATGTTGCAAGTGAAGTATTTTGAGATACATAATAGATTACCTAATCAAATAGATGATTAAGCAAAACCAGGAAGAGAAATGAGTGCAGAGAACCTTAAGGCACATTTGTAGGAGAAAACACTTTTCAGGTCTTCATTGAACACCAAATAAACCAAAATAACTAAATGTATAAAAGTGTAATGTTCAGCAGGGGAAAGGGCTTTCTAAGTAACATAATGAATCTAGTCTAGTATATTGAACTTCTTTATGAATGCCCACACAGAGGCAAAAAAGGAGAGCTGGTGCCCTGATTCATTTGAATTCTTAGGATTGTGTAACACAAGACTTAAGTGAATCTTGATTTTTTTTCCCAACTGCACTGAAATACTCAAAAAAGTATACCAGGCTTTAGAAAGAAACTGTTTGAACTGAAAAGTTGGTTTTATAAATGCATAGCCTGCAATTTCTTAATGAAACCTTCCTCAACACAAGTAAATATCATGTATATTAACATTACTGCAACTAAAATATTTCAACAGTTTTCACATGTGTTTGAGCAGTGTTCTTGTTCCTTGTTTTATAAAAGACATTGAAGAATATGTATTTATTTAAATATTTTAGGTAATTTCTTGAACAAGATGTCTGTTCCTTGGTAAGGAAATTCTCTTGCTTATTTGTTCTCTCTTCATTGCATATATAGTGCCCATGTTAGGAGAGTTGCTTGTTTGGTTTTTAATTCTTTCGGGGTAAGAAAGGAGAACTTATTTACATATTTGTACCACTATACAGTTTTTGACTGTTACAGCTATTGTATTATTCACCATATACCAAAATCGCTGTAAAAATGCTTCTTCTACCTGGGTTTAGTCTGGAAAGGTATAAAACAAGCACTTTTACTACACCGCTGGGATGGACTGGAGATGTATGGAACATGCAATGAGCACGTACAGATGTAGCTTTACAGAAACAAAAGCAGCTACACAAAGCCAGAGCACATTAGTAATTTTAGCACTATGGTAAGTGAACAGAGTAAACATTCACTGTTAAGCCAACTCTGCCAAAAGAATTGTGGCAATGGAAGAACTTAGGAGTGAGGAGTGGTGTCCACAGGCTCTGGTGATGTCAGTAAAAGGCAACTGGAAGTGTTGTGGATGTACGTGGGCCATGCAAGGGCCAGGAGGGGGTGGAGGCTGGGAACCTATCGGTGCACTGGGGTGGTGTGTGGTTAAGGGAGGGCAGGCATTTGAAACTTCATAAATGTTTAGCCCCAGCCTGGCAGCAAGAAGTGACCCAGAACAGCAGGGGCAGCGGAGCTGGGACTTTACCCTGGCAGAAGCACTGATGGGAAACGGGGCCAGCGCAGAAGTTTACACCTCTCCTGCAGGCAGTCTGGAGGCTCATCCACATGACTCCACGTGGAACAACAGTAGGAACCCTTTCTGCAGCAGTGAGCTAGTAGGAAGCACTTTTCAAAGTGCTAAAAAGCAAATGCAATAAAAACGTAATTTTAAAATGTTTTTGGATATACACTAGAACCAAATCAGCAAAGGTGTTAACTGAAAGTTCGTTCTTCACTCTTTCAGAACAAAATCTGGTATTTGGCAGGAAATGGAATTTCCCAAATCATGCTGAAGTCTCAGAAATAACTACTGACACTACACTTCAACTTTGTACCACCGCACAAAATATCTACGTATTTGTGTTAAAGTAGCACAATGTATTCATCATGCTGCCTTCCTAAATACTGAATTAATGCATGATAGAGCCAAGGTGGTTAAAGGATCATTATCCTTCTGCCTTTTTTAAGTATGACTACAAATCAACTTTTCTCAAATCTTCGTCTTTTAAGAGTGTACAGTGCAAGAATTTTTGTTGAGTCTAAGCCTACCAGTCCTTTGAACTATCTTGAAAGACTACCTTTCTTGGTATTTAATAGCTGTTTCTTCAAATAATTAACCTCAATAAGCATCATGTAGGAGTATAAGGTCTTAATCTTATCTCTTTATCACAGAATTACTCTTTTTAGTTTCTGCTCAGCCATTCACTGATCATTTTCTGCTGAGGTAGTGTTATTTATATGCAACACTGTTAAGTATATGTGTGTATGTACTAATGCCTTAGAGAAAATTTCACTATGAAGTAGGATGATTACTCTTCCCACATTTTCATGAAACCAGGGCCTTGAAAGCCAGTGTTGATAAAAACAAAGAATAAAACCAAACCTGGTAGTAGTTGTTAACTTGTACTGGTCTGGTATGCTTCTTAGATACAAGAAGTCTTTTGTGAAATATTTATTAAGGCCTTACTCTTTGCTCCCAATAGCAAGAAGGCACCACTATACTGGCACTCTCTTCAAATCAGGATCTGGCAGATTACGGAAGAGGTGCAATGAGCAACAGGCCAGTGCTTGTGCCACCCACAGTGCCCTGCTCTCCAGCTACTGCTCCAGAAGTGGCACATGTGACATAGGTGCCCTGGCTACCCAACCCCTTTAAAATGCAAATGCATACCTCTATTCAGGTAGCTGAATATGAGCTACAAAGGGTAAAAAAAAAAAAAAATCATCACTCTGAAGCAAATCCTTAGTAAAGTGAGAGAGCTCACAATGCATCTATCACTAAATTGATCCTGGGCAAGAAAATCGAAATAATTTTCAGCTTCCTTAGCTGTAAACGATACTGCTTTCTCTTGTCCTTCAACATCTCAGCATCACACTTCAGTGACTGAGGAGGGGGTGGTACAGACACATGAGCACATGACACTGTTCACACTTGGATCTCCAATGCTGCAGACGTGTTCCATGTGTTCAGAAGTCTCAAAATCCCACTACTCATCGCTCATGTCAACAGTTCCTTTCTGTTAGAGGAAATTTAACATTTTGGTGGCAAAAAAAGAACTCAGTATGTGATCTGCCTCCCAGGCCCTCATCCTGGTGTGACAGGATATACAGCACAATGTAGAAAGAGGCGAGTCTTGTGAAAGGCTCACCCTGCCTGGAAGAGCCACTGGGAAAGCAGGTTGATGCACAACTTTGGCAAGATTATGGCACTGGTGTTCTTTAAATTGCAGATCAAGAGAATAATCTCCAAAATATCTAAATGCCTAAAAATGTCTATGGGTGTTTACCAGTTTCTCAGAAGCATTTCAGCCTGTGTTTCATTAGACCCACAGGTGCAGTGCTCTGAGAAAGGACTCAGCCCTAAATTTCACCCTGGTGCCATCCAAGCATTCTGCTGTAGCTTATATTCTCTTTTGTGCTCATCCTCACAGACTAGGTGGAGCTTAAGTTTATCCAAGTTCCTAAAATTCAGTTACAGAAAGGAGCTGCCAAAGCATGGAAGATGCAGTCCTTGAAACACATTTTAAGATTGTAGACTGATCAAGTATGTGGAGAGTCAGAGAGAACTACAGCTGAGTCTTGCTTTTAAAATGGAAAAGCACTATTCAAAAATTAATGTATTTACTCTCAGCACCATGTAAGGCAGTACTTTACAAATGGAAAAACTGAGTACAAGAGCGTAGGCATAATAAGGGAACACAGAATACAGAACAATATCAGGAACAAAATGCAAGCTGTTTCATCAAAGTCCAGTTTGATGAGTGAAATTGTATTTACCTTTAGAAAGCCCTTGAAGATATTGAATAAAACCAAGAACAAGCTTTGAAAACAAACACAGTACTTTGTACCAAAATATGTTAAGTAGCATGCTTGCTAAATAATCTAGTATATAAAATAGCTAGAACTATGTATTTGAGTACAATTGAAGAAGTGAAAGTGAAATCTAAATAGATTCAAGTATTAGCACCCTATAGTAAGTTTATTACATTATTTATTACATTATGTTTTTTCCTGAGGCATGTGATTCAGAGTAGCTAAGTGAAAGTGGTTTTACACCTTTTTTTCTCATCCTATTTATAATTCCATCACCATTATTCTGCCCCTACCCCAAATAATTCCTTTTTATAGCCTTTTCCAGATATTTTATATTTGCTCAATGTAATTTTGAAGTAGTTTACTCTTGCTGTATAAATAACTCCCATGTCACCCACACAGAATTCCATGATGACAAAGTTACGTTTCAAATTAATCACATTCTTTTCATAAACCCATACTAAAACAGGCCAAAACCAGTACTGCCAGTTCAGATCCAGTTTACTTGTAGTTTTCCTTTGGGGGTTTAAAAAAAACATATAGTAATATCAGAAACGACAACTTTAAGTCAGTTAACATTGCCATCCTTATTACCAAATGTAATACTTTAGAATTCTAAAATCAGAACCATAGAAACAAAGGAATAAAGTTTTTTGTTGTAAACAGCTGTCTAAACAAAACAAATTGTTGTGCAGAAAAGGTACTAGTCTTCCAAGAGAGTTTGGTTGCTTGCTTTTAATTCTTGTACAACAATCACTGCAGTCTTTCGTTACTCAGAAAAACTGTATGAATTAATGAAAATAAGCAGTATTTTATTTTAATACCAGATTTATGGTTTGTGTTACACTGGGGCTGATTTGACTGATATTAAACAGATATGTCCGAAACACAAAGTAACATAAATTAGACATGCCATGAGACATGTACAATTAATTTCTACTAAAATGTGGGTAATTCAACCCACTTCTATGCCAATTCTTTTACACTTTTAATGGTGATAGTGACTAGTATTTTAGAAAGAGGGTAAAATTCAATAAAACGTACAAGGAGAGCCATACAACTCAAAGATACTGTTTGCACAGCTTCCAATTCCACTGTGAAAATACACCCCCTCCAAAATAGAAATAGGCACTTCATCTTTAAAAATGAAGCCCTCTTTTGTTCTTCAGTCATCATCAACAGTTGGCTTGATTGTCACTCCTCTTCTGATCTGACCCCAACCAATTAAACTGTAAAAAGAAAAGGTTTGTATTATTTTTAATAGTAGTCAGAAATATCCTGTATAACTGAACATCCTTCTGTCATTTGTATGCCTTCAGTTCTTACATTTTGAATTTCCTACACTTGTCTCCCACCCAAAACGTCCTAGAGGAACTAAACCTGCTTAGTGGAAACACAGAATAGAAAAGGGTGAAGGACAGAGGACATCTGTAACCAGCTGAGGGTGTACTCCTGAACAGTAAGCTGAAAATCTGAAAGTATTGTAACTTATGTTGTACTGGTGGATGGTAGATCTATTCACACCTTGATCTCTTTCATCTGTGTCTGAAGTGTTGCATTGTTTTCAAACAGAAATGAAAATTCAGTAAGAGTACAAACAGCTGTAACTCTCAATGAACAGGCAGCCTGTGATGGTAACTCAGCTCTCAGGTAAATGCTATTCAGGGAAGTGAAGGCCTTTTTTACAAGCCACTGTCGCCTCAGAAAAATATGCTTGTAAAAAGAAATTCAGAATACATCCAATTCCACAGTCAGTAGCCATTTCGTATGATTAATTTGACTGTGTTCAAAACCTTTCCAATTTCTGGTGAGAAAACACACATGCATCTCAATTTACCTTGCTAAGCAGTAGAGCCTGTCTTGGGACACCAAAAAAGGACCTGGTTATTAGATCAGCACTTCTCACTTTTTAGTACCATACCCGTAGGTCATAACTTGACCATCTTTGAATTCACTGATCCTTGGAAATCACTGGAGTACCTCATTTGCTGTTTAACCTCTCTCTATGCATCTGCATATTTCCTTTTTATTTTATACCTTTTTTTAGTCTTGCTTTATGAACTTTCTTCTGTATTTTCAGGACTCCTCTGTCTCACACTTCAAGTTCCTTTTCACAGTACCAACTGTATCTTATCTTTATTCCAATTAGATTTTATTATGCTGCTTTTCCCAGTTTGCCTTCTTTCCCTTTTCTCAACTTTCAGTTTCCTTACATTGTCTTTATCTTTTTAATACAGCATGGGAATCAACTTCTCAATAACTATCTTTACAGCAGGCTGCCCCTATTCTCCCACCTCATAATCCATAGACAGGCAGGCTTTTTCAGCAATATTTGCTCAAGTTTTTTTAACTGGGAAGGAATCTACAGAAGCAGCAAAAGACACATTACAATTTGCACAGGCTATTACAATTTGCTAATTTACAGCTTTAAAAAAAAAAAAAAAAGGGCATAATTTCTAATATAGTTCCTCCTTTTCCTTCTGCTTTACCTGGCTTAATTTGGGTCCTGCCTTTTTTTTCCTCCTGTTCCTCATGTTATCTTTTGCCTTTTTTTTTTTTTTTCCAGAGAATAATCTCTTCCCTAATTTGTCATCTTGCTCTGAGACAGCAAGCACTAAATTCCTGTCTACATTTTCGTGTCATCTGAAAAAGAAACATGCATCCATAGATATTTAAAGCTTGGTTCGTTTCCACCCAGTACAGACTTCTTGTAAAAATGTCTGTGCTCCCTCATACTACAAGGGCTGGGCAGAACCAACAAATCTAAATACTCTTATGTTCCTATCAATCCAGTCTTATGGAACACATTACAGGTACAGTATGTGTAATCACCTAAAAGAGAGTATGGCACTATGATAAAATGAATCACCAACCAATCCCATTCATCATTTTCAGCCTCCAGATGCTTCTGTGCAGTCAGACATTTTATATTTATAATTTGATTGGGTCAATCCAGTTGATACTTTATTTTTTCCTCTGTGCTTGTAGTACATAAAACACTCCAACCTCCCTCCTCTGTTCCCCTGCTGTTACTTCCAGGTTGCACTAGAAATCACATGCAGCTCCATAGGTAGAAAACCATTGAGGTGTGCATAANTCAGAATTTCCCAACCCCTCTGCCAAGATTTCCTACTGAGGTCAATTTACAGCTTGGCAGCTTGGGCAACAAATCACGCACCTCAGGTGTTTCCTTGCTTGTTAACTAAAAGGTACCCTGCCCATCATAGTGTTTGTTTACAAAAGAGGGTAGCAATGAAATGAAGCATTCCACAACTATGGTGCCAATGTATTAGGGGAATCCAGAGGAATTTTAAAAACAGACATACACTTACCTATTCTAGTACAAAATCAGATCAGTGTATTTTTTTGTTAACCATGTAGCAACCAGGTACTCTACCAATTTTGCACCAACTTACCGCCAGTGTTTCTCAACTCTTCGACTCAGAGCAATTTTTTCTCCCACTTCTGTGCATACAGGATTAGTTAACACAATCTTCCCTAAATCAGCCTTTACAGCACTGACTCTTCCTCCGGTAGATAAGGATCCTATGTTTACCATTAGAACTTCATTCTTCGATAATTTTTGCACCTGAAGAAGACATACAAAACTTTGAAACATAAGCTTTAGTACTACAAGAAAATAGCACAGACAGTACCAAGTATCTTCTGTTATCTTCTTGCCACAAAAAAAGATAAAGCTGAGAAATACTGTAAATATACACACACAAACTATGGGCAGCAGTGTCAGTAGATAAAATTTTATATGCAAAAGGACAGATACATGAAGATGTATATGTAATTTTGAGGTTCTTGGTATGATGTACTTGGGATTTCTGTTTTCTATAAACTCTACTGGTGATGTCATATAATGTGCTAAAATATAAGCAGTCAGAAATATTGTTACAAACTGTGATGTTATACAAATTATTTAAAGGATGGTGTATTCTCATTTACCTTACACCCACATACAAAAAAAAATCAAAAATAGTTAATTTCACAGGATAAGAGAGTGCTGAAGCACTTTACTTACTGTTGCATGAAGCAGTTTATAGATTTAAATGCTAACATGGGAAATCTTAGTTGATCTGTGTAAAACAGATCGTGTGATACAAGTCTGTGCTGTGCCTCAAGTTCAGTTTCTCTTCAACTAGAGTATTTCAAAAATACTTAAACTTTAAGTAGTTCTTCTGTGAAAAAATCTATGAAAAGCATGTCAGTAGGAAGTAGATCAGTACCACTGTAAAAGCAATTATTGCACAAATGAACAGGATGATAACAAAAGAAAACAACTACCAGCATGTTTAGAAAAACACCTAACTTGACACATAATACTTTCTGCTACTTTACTACTCTGATATGAACTTCTACTCCTCTGAAAAGCATTCTTCTACAGTATTAAACAAGCAGATGAGTTTTGTGACAAGCTTACATCAACAGGGAGACAAAATTTCTACATATGATCAAAAAAATATATTCATTACTGAGACTTAGCACAGGAAGCAAAATCAGGAAAAACAAAAGAAGTGGCACAGACCTTTGCAGCTTTCTTGTCTCCTTCAGTGCGCACACCTAAGAGTCGTCTCAGCAAGAAGTAGGAAATTTCTAACTCTGTAAATATTTCTGGCAGTGCCCCAACTGCACCAAGAACTTGGCCCACCATGCGGTCAGCTCGGCACAAAGTGGGATCAATCTTGGTGCCAACACCTACAACACAACAAGGGAAGTCACAAGGAGTAACTGAAAGGTAGATGTCATTTTTATGTGCTAAAATATTTGAAGATGATCTAAAAAAACAGAGAATGTACTGGGAATTCCCTATTACCTGGACAGCACTTTCAGAATGTCAGCAAGACCGTGAGGTCTGTCTAAACAGATGAAGAAATATTCTACTGTTAAAGCTGGTACAGTGAACAGTGCAAGTTGATCTGCACTGGCCAGTGACATTCAGGAAAATTATTTGTGCCTTAAATATCCATTTTTCATACCAAGCCTGTCTCTCTCTACATATATGAATTACCTAAAATTGCTCATTGTATTTTTGTTAATTACACTGAAATTTGTTGCTGAATGAAACCAACTGTTTTCAATAAGCACAAAGAAATAAATCTTTTCATAAGATTCTTACCTATAAGGCCTCCTGGAGCAGCATACTGTAGATCATTGTGTTCAGCAAAGAGTGACACAATTTTGGAAAAGATTGGCTTGCACATGAGTTTTCCTTCACTGTCCTTGGACACAATACCAGGCCGCACCTCAATTTCCTGGCCCACCTAATTACAAAAGTGAAAAAAGTGATTAACTGGTTATTTAACAGGAACACAAAGTCACAGATAAGACTTCTATATCCCAAGATCTACTTCCTATACAAGTCCTTGATACTGGGCTACTGTAGAACCTCTAGGATTTGTTGTGTCATTTGTTGCAACTTGAACAATTGTTACAGCAAATGTAACACCAATTTTCTTTTCAATACAATTTGTAAAACTGCTTTAGCAAATGATCTTTATCAGCAATAATTCCAACATCTAAATTTCAGTTTCATTTTTAGACACACCATTTAATTTAGAAATATTTCAGCAAAAAATTGAGTTAATTCAATCAGTGTAACTGATTGATATCAATACACTGCAAACCAAAGAAAGTACAAGCCATATAAATGTTCAAACACATAGTTTGCTCTCCAGCCTACCAGAGCAACTTTTAAAGTTTCCATCTATTTCTGGCAAGCAAGCAAAATAAAAAAATCAAAATATACAGAATACTTAAATGGGGAAGTGGGACCTGTGAGAAACCACAGACATTTCCAAGTGTCCAAGTGGACATTTCCACTTTTAAAATTCTTTTGCTCTCCTCTTGCCTGCAATAATGCAGCAAGTGAAAGTGGTAGGACAGGAAAAAAAATTAGCTCCTTCCATTTTTTTAAGGGATTGAATCTGTTACATTATTAGCCAAAGTTAAGACTACAATAATATTGTAGTCTTATTATTGTATAATAATTTAAAAATAAAAACCAGGGTTTCTTGTTCTGGCATTTTGAAACTTTCAAGTAAAAATGAAGGACAGACTTTCGGAAAAGTGCCATTTGACTGTATTCAAATTTTTAAAAAATCAATTATATAGATACATTTTGTAGTAAGCATGGAAAAACTCTACTCATTGTCATTACAAGTTTCCAGTCAAGAAAGAGAAAGGGTTACCTTTAAAACACCCTTTAGAATACTGCCACCAGCTACACCTCCCTTAAGGTCATCAACTTCACAGCCAGGCTTGTTGACATCAAAAGATCTAATTACTGAAGAGACCATAACCAGGTTTATATTTAATATCATATTTTTAAACAGTGTCTTTCTTTAGTAACTTTGACTGCTTGTCTGTTCTTATGAAAGTGTACACATATTTATAAATATTACAAAAACAAAACAATCAATATTTTATTCCCAGTTTTTAGGCAGAGTGTTGATTTTATTCTCAAAACCATTTAAACTGCTCATATAGATTAATGTTTCTTATGACTTTTCTGTAGAGCAGAAAGTAACTCAAGTTCTGTATCTGAAAAAGAAAGCAATGATCAACCATTTTACAAAACCCTTTCAATGTTTGCAATGTTAATCATGAATACCAGACCTTTTTTTTTAATGTACTCATAGTTGAATACTGTAACCTTGATGTAACATGGTCAATTTTTATGCGTTTATACAGTGTAGGACTCCCTTGGATTATTTGAGAAAAAGGCAAACAAATGAATTCATTGTAGGAACTGCATTTCATAGTATGCTGGACAAGAACTGAGACTTTGACAATTATAACCAGGAAACAGGAGACTAACAAAAAGATCTAAGCAAGCTACCCGAAATATGTCCATGGAAATAATAAAATTATCAAATTCATCAGTCTGTCAATATTTTGTTAAATCAAAACTGAATTCATAGCAACTAAAGGGATTTTTTTAAGATGCAGACAAATTTGTCACTTTTACTGCATTTTAGTGCTGTCATATGCACAGAATATACACAAACCCAACAGCAATTAACAGTGAACAAACAGTACAGTTCTCAGAAAACCTGCAAGTTTTAAAATAAGAGTGTTCCAAATACTCCTTTTAAACCCACCTGAGTTTAGGGCACTCAGCATGTGCTAGGCATGTTCAAAAAATATTTGGCCACGGATACCCAGGCCTGAGCATTTACATACCAATGAGCCTCGGTTCAGATGTGAAGTCTCGCAAAGGGACCGGGATTTTCTTCACTATGTACTCACAAACCACCTCAATGTTGTATTTCAACTGTGCTGAGATTGGAATTATTGGAGCTCCTTCTGCAACTGTACCTAAAACAAAATCAAGTTCAACATTAAGCCTTAATAAGAGTACAATATCAGGAAGTGTTCTGTCCTTGTTAAAAATACTAATGAATTTCATGGCATGTTCTATGTGTATTTCCCAAAGCAGTATCAGAGCATTTATCCTTCCCTTCAATATTTTAGCTCAAATCAGCCACACCTACTTTTTGAGGCATTCTGAAAATGTGCAAGATAATCTTCCACTCTAAGGGAGAATTCGCTTCCTACATTGTGATCATAAGTATTTTTAAGATTTTCTAAAAGAGATCAATATCCCAGAATTGGCTACATCAGTATAAATTTTAAAGTCAGATTTCATTATGACAAACAAATTTCCTGTTAATTTAATGATTTCTGTTTTTCAAATTTTGCAATACAAATACATATTTTAGAAAAATCCTATTTTTACAGAAGAATACATTTAGTAATCCAGGTTTGTTAGACATCATTACTTTTAATTTCATCTATGTTTCTTGTGATAGCTTCAGTTCTCAAACTCCAAATTTACACATCAAGCCAGTCTGACAGAGTTGTTATGAACAGCTTCTGCAAGGCAACAATTATGAATTACAAAAAGAAAAAAAAAAAAAGACTCATTGGCTACTTCTGATGGTGATAATCTAGCTCTGCAGCTTGTCACATACCCCACCCACTGCAGATAAACAGGGATAACAGTGGAACCTCCTGGGAAAGATAAAACTCAAGGCACTATAAAGGTGAGCAGAACTTTACAGAGTAGGATAACACTGCCCAAACTGGATTTACACAGACAGATGAAAGAGCAATCTTTTGTCATCAGATAAAAAAAATTAATGTATTTATACCTACAAGGTGTTCCCAACAAGGACAGCTTCCTTCTCTCCTGCACTTGCAGTAAAATCACAGTGAAATCTCTACCAAAGAAGCAGTCCAGGAAGAAATCACAAATTCACTGCAAGCTACTACATAAGAACCACTGCCATTACTTTTACATCTAGAGCTCCGACCCAGAGCCATAACACTATTGTATCTAAGCAGTCTGAAATAGGCAAGAAGCACAACTCTCAGGGTCTAATTTTCACATTACATATACACCAGCATTGTCTAAGAGAAGCTTTTCTATTAACATACAGAAAACCATTACGTCCATGTCTCAACACTGAATTTCCACCACTAACTGCATTTCTGCTCTTGTAAACTTACCTTGTACAAATGCAAGAATCTGTTCATACTGTTCTTTAGCCTGGCTCTCCTTCACCAAGTCAATCTTATTCTGTAGAATCAAAATGTGCTTCAGTTTCATGATTTCTATAGCAGCGAGATGTTCTGAGGTCTGAGGTTGAGGGCATGACTCATTACCAGCTGAAAGAAGAGAAGTAACTGGAATATAGAAACTATAAAGATGGACAAAACTCCTACAGTTAGGACATCTACTTCCACCCACTCTCATTATGTAAAAAAAAAAAAAGACAGCTGTCTCTCAATAAGCTACACATGAAGCAACCAAGTCAATAAGCACCTATTCTTCCCCGTAACTGCTGGCTGTAGCCTCAGTTACAGAACAGATAAAAGGCTAGCAGAGAGGTTCCCCCATTCTACCTGCTCCCAGCAGGAACACCCACCTAAAATATCCAAAGATATCAACACCCAACTTGATTTACTCTATCTTTTAGCTTTTCAGATATTTCAGAGCTGAGTGTAGCATAACAGACAAATCACCTTTGAAGAAATGTAACATTTTCTGATCAGTAAAGTCATAAAAATACCAAGATCCCCAAACTCTGTTATTCTATCAAGTATGTGAATAGGGCTGCTATCAGCATGGTTTAGATTTCAGCCATCTGAGAAGCCAGCTTTGGCTGATGTACCATTATGGTGGTTAATCTTGCTTGAAGTTTAGTTTATCACACTTTCTAAAGATAAACAGGCAGAAGAAATGACAGCTCATCATTTATCTCAGACTTTAAATTACAGTATCTGAAGCTGGTTTTTTTCTTTTGCTGACAGACCATATCAAGGTAAGATAATTGCTATGTATCACTACACTATAGTGATATGAACACTATAATGTTCTATACCCATATAAAAATTAGTTTTACTCACTTTCTGTTGCTTGCAAATCAGAACAAAAGTTGTCTGGATTAACTTAAATCTCCTGTACTTAAATTTTGTCTATATTTATCTGGGTTTACTGTTTGTACTGCTGTTTGTGAACTCCACTGTGTGGCAAAGACTACATGCATATTTAAAGGAAACTGAGCCTTCAGAGATACTCCAAATGTACTTGCAGCTAATCTATTTCCAAAAAGTGATAAAAATTTTACAGTACTATACTACTACAGGGTTTCACGTTACCTATCTTCTGTCAATGGGGCCAGCTACCAGACTAGTGAGTATGGATAGCTGCGTTCAAAACAAGCCAGCTTGTTAAGAGTACACTGCCATTTCAGCATGACTTTATTCTCTTTAACACATCTCAAAAGCATTCACTTGTTTAAATTGCTCATCACAGCCCATGAGATTTTAAAGCATATATAAAGTTGCTTCAATGGAGCTCTGTTTTTGGGTAGCAATTGTTACCTATCAACAGTAAAGCTGCATCCATTACTGCTGCACCGTTCAACATAGTAGCCATCAAAATATCGTGCCCAGGACAATCCACAAAAGAGACATGCCTGTTGTAGGAGAAGGTGAAAGAGAAATCCAAAAGCCTGTTATCAGCAATCCCTCTGACTGATTAATGTCAGTGATTAGGCAGACTAAGTTAAAAGTATCCTTAAAATAGACAAACATTTTGAGACAGATGCTGAAAAGAGTATCTTAAAAATATTTTCACAAAAGTTCTAGAAGAATACAAATGCTACTGAACAGCTACTGAATACTTTTTCTGAGTTTTGAGATTTAATATCACATATCCACATTAAGTTCCTCTTTAATATTTCACCAATTTACTTGTAAATTAGATTAGAGTTAAATGCACCAGAATAAATCCCAAAATCAAACCAACCCACCACCACTAACCGAACACACCAAACGGATTTCTCCAATCTCTTTTAAAAGGCATCCCCCATTCTCCAATTTTAGGAAATTATGCATCTTTAATTACATAGTAACATGTTAATTACATGAACTGCAACTCAAAGGTTTTTGTACAGAGATTGTTACATTTCCAACCTTACGATTTTATTGTGGAGACCAATACTCTATCCACTATATTCTTTCCTAAACTTATCCAGTGAAGAATCCTTGTTTCTAGTAGCATGTCACCAAAAAGGAAGGAACTGATTTGCTGTTTTGCTGATGATGTTAGAAATCTACTACAAGCAAATAATGAGTAGGATAAAGAATGTGCTGTACAGCTGTGCTGTACCATGGAATGTTCGTCACCAGCAACCACTAGGGAATTCATGACAGTTTAGACAACATCTTAGCTCAGGAGTGTCCCATTAAGAACGTGTAGTCTGCCAGAACCCATCCAGCTCACAGCTCAATCCTGTTTTCATGGAAAGGGAAGTAAACACAATTTATTCCATTCATTCAAAGCAGTTACCTGACTAGTTTAAAGTTCCCTTTGGTGCCTGGGATATCTGTAGGGAACTCATCTGGGGTGCTACTTCCACAGGATCGGTAACACTCTGGTCGAGAGCAGCTTGGATCATCCAGCTTGTAAATCTGTGATTTTTTTAAATTGAAGAAAGGTTTAATTCCTCAAGGGTTAGTTATCTGTAAGCCTACATCCCCCCTGAAGTATATTAACAACACAGGTGTTACATTTACAGCAATGACTCACCTTTGCATTAGCATAACCCAGCTTGATTGTGATATTTCTTTCCAGTTCATTTTTAAATCTGACAGTATGAACTCCAGATATAGCTTTGACTACTGTCGACTTTCCATGGGCTACATGACCAATTGTACCTGTGTTTCAAAAGGAAATGTCTGTCGATAAACCACTGTTTAATTTTGTGCAATGTTCTACTACAATCAATGCACGATTTCCCCAAATTCTCCACAGCCAGTAAGTCCACAACCCCCATCGGAAGTATATATGGAATTTGTAATAATTTTTATTTAAACAAACAAGATCCAAAACTGAGCTCCCAATGGACAAATATTTGCACTTTAATGAAACTCATTTCAATGCTTAATTTCAAGGTAAAACAAATTTTGCTTCAGCAACTATTCCCCATGCCATTCAATGGTGTTCCCAAAGTATAATTGGTGCTATTCCAGTCAAAAGGGCTTGACAAGTCCCTAAAACTATTATGTAACTGCTTCTGTACAAATTTCTTGAAAGTGTTACTACACTAGCACCATCTGCTACTGCAGGAGCACCAAAAAGAGTCACCTCAATGCAACCTCTTTTTTATAAGTCTATTTTTACCTATATTAATTGTTGCTTGTCTGCTGATGACTTCTGGTGAAAGAGGCGTCAACTTTGTAACATCCTGTATAAGGAAGATTTAAGAATTTATTCACTTCGTATATAAATGTTTAGAAAGTTAAAAATTTAGACACTTGAAAATTAACCAATAGTTCTACTCAGCAAAATCCAGTTACATTATATGCATTCCAGTCTTCTAAGTGTGTGAAATACGACTAAATGGAACCAAGTCCTGCTTGTGAATCAGTACAGGCTACAATTCAAAACCCTGACTGTAAATCAGCACTAGCTGTAAGGTGTTAAAGATAGAAGTAAAAAATCCCCAAAACCTCAAAAGAAGCTTCTAACAAAACACCCCAAGCCCTGACCTACCCCCAAACCTAAATGACACATAACAGGCAAATTCGTTTTCAACAGGCTACATGATGAACTACAACAATATTTTAAGAACAAAGCTTTGTCAATAAACAGTTGTTTAATTGGTGTAAGGTTCCATTACAGCCAATATATGATTACAACTAACACTTCTGAGTCAGTGGGTCCAGAGGTTTCATTAGCACCATGGATTTTTATTCTTTTTAATGGCTATTTTTTCCTCAGATACTGTTATTGCTACTTCAGGTACCAGACAAAAATTCTGCTGTCCTAAATAGTCTGTTGTGTGAACTTTTTGATAGCCACTGGCAAATAAAGAACTCACAAATACACCCTATACAGATATAGAAACAACTCTGAAAGTGTTGTTCAGGTTTTTTTAAAGCTGCTTGTCCACATAACGGACAAGTGTTAAAATCCACTGAAATGCTCCCCTGTACAGTCAATTTCCATCCTACATTGAATTCATATGGGTAAGCCACTCAGTTCAAGCAAAGATTCATGATGTCAAACGAGTCCTTGGTGCAGGCCAAGATATAAATGTTTTGCTGGAATACAAATAACACACACCTTAAATCACATACTGTTTACGCTGTTACATGAAGGTTCTGTACACAATGATCAAACAGATCGGTGTAAAAATGTACGCTCACTCATTCTGTTCTCAAGTACAACATGAATAAAATGTTCATATTCAATACAAAACAAGTTTTGAACACCCAGGACACACAATTAAATTTATATTTCTTGTATATCGAACTTAAAATGACTTCCCAGCGATGGAAACGTGACCTGCAGATGGCACCATGTGGCCGGGCGACCAGCAGCATGATGCAATTCCTGCCACCAGGAAAATTCTTCCTGGTGCACACAATTATGCACGCATGCAGTTTTTTCTCCAAGACTGGTATGAGGCTATTGCTCAGCAAGAAGCACTACTCAGCCATAAGCACTCAAGGGCCGACAGAATAGGCTTTAAAGGCAATTCCCGCTGACCTTTCAGCTAGTCCCTATCTGTGTCTTTTCTGACTAGGAAGTGCCACTGTCAACAATGGGAGGAAGTAAAGAAACTATGTGAAATAGCTGACATGCTCGCCGTAACACAAAGGGAATTCCTGTGCTCAAGTCTGAATATAATGACTGTAAAGACAAATAAGCTGTTCCAGTTTGAACACCAGGGACACAGCTACAAGATTTTTGACTATACACATTATATACACGCTTATATTAGCATACAAGTGTAATACGTGAGGCAGCCCAGGCGAGACATTTAACAGGCAAGACGACCACAGCGGGAGACCACTGCAACTGGTTGCAGTGGTAGTTACAGTAGCAGATAGAACTGGTATTTCTCAGTAGTTGTTAACAGTCAAGAAAATTTTCTTGGCAAACCAACCAACAAAAGGCTGGTAGCCGACCGCTCGAGCTTGCTGGAAGGAACACTGCGCAAATTTATGGTTCTACTTTGGAAAGGGAAGTCTTTAATACAACAGAACAGGACAAACCTTACACGGGGAAAACAGCACCCACAAGTGAGCCATAAAAGCTTCACCCGCATAGGCGGGACACGGACCCACGAGCCTCGCACTCACCGGGAGGAAAAGCGCCTCGCCCGGGCGCCCAGCACCCACCACGACCTGCTCCCTACGCCGCTGCTCTGCCCCGCGCTCGCGTCCCCCTGCCCTTGGCTCGGTCCCAGCGTGCTGGACTCGGCCCCCGAGGCGCCGCAGCCTCCCGTGCCCCTTTAGCGCGTACCAGCCGTGGTGGGGCCCGGCAGAAGGCTCGCAGCCCCTCGGGCCGCAACCCCCACTCACCCGCC
>VZTN01018225.1:348-29719 GCA_013400515.1 Erpornis zantholeuca
ACTGTTTCAATCAGTAGATTTAGTGTTTGAGGGATTTGAGTGGCTGAAGTGTGGAGTTAGAAAGAAACTCTTTCTAGATATAACTTTGGTTGTCACTGCCCCCCTATCTTTCTTGTGGTATATTCATGCATCACTCAGTCTGAAATTCTTCAGACTCAGATCTTAACTATGAGCTTGGGATGTGTTAATATATGCACCTGTCACTGTCTCAGCATGAGTGGCCTTTATACAACACTGGTGATCTAATGGTGGCTCACAGCTGTGTCTGTGTGAAAATCCAGGCATCCTTACACTGGGTTTGAATCACAGTTTGAATCTCCTCAGATTTTTATCCGAGGATAGGTTCCAGTCTCATTCCCTGTAACTCAGGTGGAAAAATGTCTGGGGCTGAATGCAGAAATCAACATCTTTAATGCTATCCATGCAAAACAAGGGCTGAATTTGTTTACAGAATGAAGGTTTAGTTAAATAAAGGAGAAGGATTTCAATTTCATCCTTATTTGATATGGGGTTTTTACTTTCTTTTTCTTAAAAGACAATCAATCTTCAAGTAAAAAATAAAAGGAAAAACTCTGTCTATGCTTGCTTGTATATTCATAAGCAGACTTAAATAATTTAGTAAGAGCTTAATCCTTTTCATTTTTAAATACATTACATTAATCCATTTATATGAGATCATTATTTCTGGCTCTTCTGTGAGGCAGACCCTCATTACCTAACATAGTCTTTTCAGTGGAAAAAAAAAATTAGAAGAAGAGAAAAAGGTGACAAACTTCCAAAAATAACAACAAATACAAGGTTTGTTCCCATTACAGTTTTCATGCTGATAGCTTTTACCCCACCTCACAGATGGTTGATACTAGTCTACAATCTGAAGCCAAGTTCAGTTTCAGTTTTCACACATAACATTGCCAGCTCAGATTCTGCTTCCCATACTTTGTCCTCTGTTCAGCCCCAGGCATCCCTTGCTCTTGGTGGTTCTTCCCTTCACCTAGACTGTCTGTTGAGGAAGAACCTAAATCCAATGCAGAAGTATATTTATGCTCCACAGCTCTCAGAAAGTTTGCAGATATCTAGTACCAGATAACATATGAGATGGCATTTCTAATCATTAAGAGCCCATTACAGTAAATTCATCCTAAATCCTTTCCAAAGGCCAGGCTAACTGTGAAGTCTCTCAGGAGCTAAGTCTGCCCTTTGCAGATCAGACTTTCTGTGTTTCCACAATGTGTAATTAAGCTGAAGCATTGCTTGCAACAGGGCACCATGGATGCTTAAACATTTACATAATGTCAAAAAGCAATTAGACAAATTAGAATGGAAAATAGATCCATGAGGGTCTTATTAAGTACAGGGATAACACTTTTGGTTCAGGAAATCACTAAGCAAGGTTTGCAAGGATATCAGAGGATATCAGAGAGTCACCACTGTGTGACCTCTAGGCAGGCACTCACACATGGCCATCTCCCATAGCAGGACGCCAGGCTAGATGAACTTTTGTGCAGATCTGCTGCAGCCACTTATCCAAAGTGTGCAGACTGCAACATTTCAAATGGATCCCACAGACAAAAGCCAAAAAACGTTTCCCTAATGGAAGGTTAGATCTGTTTCTATGTAGTCAGTGATAGCTTTGCTGTAGTCAATGAGCCACTGGGGCCATTCCATCTAGGCTGATTCCAGATCTGACAGTATTGAAGATACTAGTTGAATGAGTGTGGCTAATCTGTGAGGAAAGGAGTGAGGGTATAGTGGTGGTATTGCATGTATAAATTGAAAACACATGTTGAAATTTAATTAAATTGTATTAATAACAAAAGGGCCATACTTGGCTGATGTTCATACGCACGAATAAAAGAGCGAGAAGGCTGCAGAGTGTTCAAAAGAGCTTTACAAAGAACAATTGATTCTCTCTTTGTCACTCACATAGAGAAAAGAAAGTTTGCTAACTGATAAAATTTCTGGGATTTATCTTGTCTCTTATAACAATAGCAATATGTGAAAGGAGGCTGAGTTGGATATAGGAAAATACTCACCTGTTTAAATATCTGTTTCATGATAAATGAATTAATTTGTACTTAGATTCACTGTATTAACTCAATTTCTATAGCTCCCTTCATCCAAATGTGTATTTCCTAAGTGCCATCCGGATTTACTCAATAGATATATAAACGAGGGACAGAAAATACTGACATTTCTTTAGCAGTACAAAGCAACACGACCTAAATCTGTACAACAGGAAGAGGCTTGTTAATATTCATTGTTCACACATAGATAACGTCTCCACTGAATCAAGGGCTGTCTGCACACATGGTGTTTGCAGTGAAATTTGGAGTTACATCATTAGCTAGTTCTTCCCACAGTCCCAAAAGCAGCACAGAAGTGTGAGCTGATGGAAGAGTACAGGTGTTACTGATGCAAAATTTAAGGAATGATTAGAAGATTCCCAAAAGACTGGGAAAACAATTACCAAGACCATCAGCCTGCATGCTTAAGGGCATTTAAACTGCCACCAAATAGCTCAGAAAAGATTTACATATGTTATGTTACAAAGTTACTCCAGTTGCATTTTCTTCTGCTTTCCACTGAAGCATTGGATAAAGAACAATCTGTCTGCCAAAACATTTGAATAATTTATTTCACGGAGGCATTTGCTTACAGAGTTCATTCATTATATTTACATAGGGTATTCTTACGGACTCATAGTGTCTACATTAATTGGTCTTTCTATATGTATACAAACCTGATAAACAATTCTAAAAATGTACAGAAATACAATTTGAAATTCTCCCCAGTAGCTAGTTATGCTGCATATTTTATTAAATCTCTTTGCAGGTTTTTGCCAGCATTGATGTACCTACAAGATCATAAAAGGACACTATAGAGCTGGTTATCCAAGAAACAAATGTCATGGCAGTATCTGTAAAGGACTTTACCTGCTTAAGAGTGCAGCAGGGAAATTGAAGAACAAGAGGTAGGCTTGTGAATTAAAATTATGTATCTTATTTCATCATTTCCATTGCTGTTAGCATGATCACAGCTGGTGGTCCTAAAAATTAAGATTTTTTTGTGAACTTAATTTGAAAGGATGAAAACATTCTACTTACTTCCATCAAAGAAAACGCATTTCAAAATTTCATGTTCTGTTATTAAATACTTATATTTAAAAACTCATTTCTTTAAAGATTATTGTGAAGGATAATGTGTTTTATTACAATTCTAAGCTAATATTATTTGGAACTGTTCTATAAACAATGGTATAATAACACTTGTTTCGCTTGCAAGGTTTAGCTAGAGAAAAATGGCATATTTAATAGATGCTTTATACCAAGAAATAGGTATTACCAATATTTGCATACTGTATTTCACTAATTGCTGTTGGTTGGTAGTTGGTCCCATTTACAGAAGAGATTATGTGCTCAAAGACAGGGACCACTGATCCATTACAAAGATTGCTTACATTCCAGCCTGTTCCAGTCTGTTACATTATGTTTCAGTTAAACTCTTTTTCATATTTTTCTGAGGACTGAGATGAAAATCTCTAAAGACATTAGAGATTATGTGTTTTTGTTGAACATCAGTTGTCCTCCATATTGTTGGACTTTGGATCCCTAGAGAGCCATGTTGGATTACAAAGATCATCTTTCACCTCAGTGCAGAGGGAGTTTCACTGTCTCAAAAGGTGAGAGCCATCCTTGACTTGAAAGACAGGGGCAGTGATCCAAGGGGGAAAGCACCTTTATTTCTGCAATTCAGTGAAGTATTGGGTGCTTTTAATTTTTTGGAAGGGTTTAAATAATATAACTTAACTGTAATAAACAGAAAAATCTTTCAGAATCTCGAATTTCTTGAAATTAAAAACTGTGAAATAGCTTGTTTCTTTAAAGAATACGTGGAAAATAATAACTTCTAGTGCAATTCTATATGCATAGTTCATGTTAGAAGTTCTGAGACGGAAGAAATTAGGTTTCATCAATATTAGCTCATCACCTCTTCCCAAAAAGAACCAGATGGGTCAGATATCAATGAAAATGAAAGCTGCATCAATTTTTAAACCCTCATAGGACAAGTCTGGTTATTGTCTCCCTGAGATTTGTTCAGTGCATGCACTGGGTCAGATTCTGTCTGTCTTTCTCCAGTTGTAGTTGCATTGAAATATTAGAAAAGTATGATAACACTGAGCATGTTCAGGCACGGGAGTTTGAAGTTAAGCAACTAAATTTGGGTAATACAGCTGCCTGTCTGAAAATACTTTCCAATTTCATTTTACAGAGTGTCATATGTAAGGTATATCCACAGAACAGATTTTATTTTGCCTTTAGCATGTCTGCACTGCACCTGAGGACAAACAAATTTTAACAAACTGCAGTTTATACAGTGCTGTTTAATGCTGGTGATGTTCTTGCTACCAGGCTGCACAATCTAAGCAACACAATCAGGGAGGCATTTCATGGCTTTCTGTGGTGAACCCACAGACACTAGGACGTGGAAAGGTACAGCCTTAAGGAGGAGAGCAGTTATAGCTCCCTACTATTATATTTATTCTAAGACCCACTGAAAGGTGAACAGAGATGCTAGTGTGTTGTTTTTCTAGGACAGAGACAAAAGCTGCTGATGGGATCATATTAATTCTGTGTACATAGTATTCCTCATAATGGATCTAGGCTTTAGGAAGGAAATAAAAACTGAGGCAGGAAATTTAAATTTAGGAAGGAAATATATAATTCATATAGATCATGAATTCAAACCTGCTCCATACCCTTGGAAGTAAGGATTTAGATTACTCTTTTCTCGAGTAACCCAGCCTGATGACAGAGAAGTTATCCAAGAAAAAGTTGGGATGATTTCATATGCCAAATGTTCAGTGAGCAAATTGGCATAAGGCATCTTAGCACTTAAGGATATGAGAAAGTGTAGAGGGATGCAAACCTAGAGAGAATTCCAATTAATTCTGTGGGATGCTAGACTTGCCCCGCTATACCCATACCATGAAAATGAATGGTAAAATGAGTTACTTAGAAAGGACAGTGACAGGATAACTTACAATTTGCAAGAAGATTAGAAAACCCAGAAGCTTTTCTGTTTGGTTGCTTAGTTTAGATATTACTGAAAAATATAAATATATGTTCCTTATGGTCTCTGCTCAACTGAGTGATTCAAACTACCTGAAGTTAAAGGAGCCACCTGGTGCACACCAAAGGTTTGCCTAGAAGCAATGGAATATATATACACATATAATTCTCAGGGATATATGTAATAACTTTAATACTGAGAGGCAGCAATTTTTATGAGCATTTTTGGCTTTGTGTAACTGCATCAAAGAAGGAAGTTACTGTATATTGTATATTCTCTGACTGTTTATTGATGTGTCATTTTCAACCTCATGAGAGGCTGTGAGAAGTCAGAATGGCCACAATTGTACCTTCCAACCTTCAGTGAAAATGCCATTGGCTGGTTTTGTTTCCAAGCTTGAGAACAGCTCTTTGTAGATTGCTAAAGAGCCACAAGCCTTTTGAAACTAGGTGAGATATTTGATACTGTCTGAAAAACATGCTGACCGAGACAAATTTTGCAGAGAAAATCTTAAGAATTTCGGTCTCCTGTATCCAAAGGATGGTACTTTTCACAGTCTAGGCAGTCTGTTGTAGAGGTTTTTGGTTTTTATCCCCAGAAATGCTTTTGTTCTAAGCAAAAATTATTTTACCTGGAGTGGGGACAATGCAGCCATTGATGACTATTGCATGGTCCTGAAGGGAACAGGTTTGCAGAGGACAAAAATAATCAGACCTGCTGAGCTTCATACAAACTGGTATAATAGGACTATAACCCAAAGACTCAGCTTAGAAAGTAAGAATCTTGTGATTAAACCCCCAGATACAAGTCCTAATGCGAAACTGAAGAAAAAGACTCCATCCAAAAATTAGAAGAGGTTTTGTTAGAGAGACTAGGAGGGAGACTAAGCTCTTACCTGCTTAAATGATCAGTATTTTTAAGAATAAACTGGTTCTATCCCATATATTTTCATATTTCTTTAACTTAGAAGAGGGTATATGTTTTCTCTCATTCTGTTTTAGACACTTCACCTTGTAAAAGGTGAGTATACTCATATGGATGTTGGAGAGATAATAGGTTTTACCATATGTGACAATTGCCTTTTGTCAGTATGAGGCCTTGAACTTCCTTGAAGAATAGCAGGAGTTCTGGAAGGGAATGGGAAGCCAATTTACCTTTCAGAGTCCCTGGAGTGAGCCCTGCTGAAAACATTAAAATCTGATTTTTAGGATGTGTGGTGTCATGCATGTATGCATGGGTATTACCTGGTTATCAAAAGTGAAATATTTCCCTATTAGTTTAGAGGATACAGAATGTCTCTATACCTAAGCAACATTAAAAATCATGGCACATTTTCTGTTCAATCATCTGACTCTAAGTCTTCAAATTGAATGTGAATATGATATTTTTAATCTTGTTACAGGTCAGGAGTTCAATGCATTGCCCTTGTCACAGGTCAGGATTTCAATGCATTAACCCAGATGTGTTCAGGAGAGCTTATGTGAACACACATGGTCCATGGCTCTCTAAAGACAGTCTTATCAGACTCTGGTTGCCATAACACAAATGTTGCATCATGTATTGTGTTTGGAATAACCTTTTGTGCTTGTTCAGGGAGCAAGAATGGAACAGTGGAAATTTTGCCCCAGTATTTCATAAATAGAATTAAATCATAGCACAAAGAAAACACAGAATGTAATTGTGATTGAGCAAAAAGAGAAGATGAAAATTTAAGAACAATTTATTTGTCTTGAACATTAAAGTAAAGCAGTTACTACAGACGTGGAATCAGAGGCATACTTTTCCTCTTGTATTCAAAAATTATATATAGCTCAGGGAACCTCCCCGAATAATTCTTCTGGAAGATTTTGCACAGGTCCCACTATGTGCTGACAATAGCCTTTCAGAATTTAAAACCTAAATAACAATGCTTGGTAAAAGGATTAGAAGAATTAGTCAGTCAGCAAGGCGAGCAATGACAAGCACAACAGCAACAACTACAGCAGTGGCTACAGTAAGTTCTGAGCACTAGAATTAGCTGGGCAGGGAGTTCCTAGAGGCAGGGAAGCTGAGCACTGTCTAAGAGACCTGAATCACCAGACCATGAGCCACACAGGATCACCAGGAAGATGCAGCAAGCAATAGCAGTGGGTGACTTCCCACTGCAGGGGACAGGGATACGCATCTGCCCACGTAACTAGTTGTCCTGATAAGTTTGTTGCCTGCCAGGAACTCAAATCACAGATGTCACAGAAAGACTGAAAAGGCTTCTCAACACTCCTGGCTGTTTCCCCCCTGTAGGTCCTTCACGTAGGCATTGATAACAAGGGTAAATTTGAAACCATCATACACATTTTCAGAGCTCTGAGGACACTGGTCAAGGGTCTGTGTGCTAAAGTATCTTTCTCCTTGATACTGCCAGTTAGGGTAAATGTTGAGAGAAAATCTAATTTCCCAAATAAATGACTGGCTATATTTCTGGTGTTGGTTTCTATAACCATGGGAGCCTTTTTGCTGACAGCTTATAGGGAGAGATGAGATCCACATCACTCTTATCATTACTCAAGCATAAGCAGGAAATACAAAGGAGATGAAAGTAGGGTCAGGCCACTTGAAATGAGTATTGCTAATAACACAAAGCCAGGAGGAGTGGCCAATACCTGAGAGGGCTGTGTAGCCCTTCAGAGGGAAGACGACAGACTGGAGACATAGGCAGAGAAGGACCCTCTGAAACTCAACAAAAGCGTGTGCAGGGTCCTCCTCCTGAGGAGAAATAACTCCCTGCACCAGGATAGGCTGGGGGAAACCTGCTGGGAAGCAGGTCTGTGGAGAAGGATCTGGGTGTCCTGGTGACAACAAGCTGTCCACAACCAGCAGTGTCCTTGTGGTCAAGAAGGCCAATGGGATCCTGGGGTGCACTGGGAAGAGCATTGCCAGCAGGTTGAGGGAGGGGATCTTGTCCCTCTACGCAGCCCTGGTGAGGCCTCAGCTGGAGTGCTGTGTCCAGTTCTGGGCTCCTCAGTGCAACAGAGACATGGAGCTCCTAGAGTGGGTCCAGTGGAGGGCTATGAAGATGATGAGCGGACTGCAGCATCTCACTTAGGAGGACAGGCTGAGAGAGAGAGGACTTCATCAATTTCTATATGAAGGGAGGCATGAAGCCAGGCTCTTCTCAGTGATGCCAAGCAATAGGACAAGAGGCAACGGGCAGACACTGATGCACAGAGAATTCCACCTCAATATAAAGAAAAACTTCTTTATTGTGTGGATGACCATGTACTCGAACAGATTGCCCAGACAGGGTGTGGAGTCTTCCTCACTGGAGGTATTCAGAAACCCTCTGGACACAGTCCTGTGCAATTAGCCCTAAGATGGCCCTGTTTGAGAAGGGAATTTGGACCAGATGACCCACTGTGGTCACTTCCAACCTGACATATTTTGTGATTAATATCTTAAGGTATCCTGGGCCTGGGAGGAAGTAAAGGAGGGCTGTGGAAGGGCTAACAGATTTGAAAGGAAGAAAATATGAAAGCAATGGATGTTATTATTTGGTTGGGTTACAGAAAGATTTTAGTCTAAAGACTTTATATGTGTGATGCAAGAGAATTTTAATTTGAAAAGGGGAAAATATTTGGAACCATATTGTGAGGCAAAAATACATACATGGATAAAGCATAACTTAGTAGAACTTCGTGACTGTTCAGAATTTACAAGCAATTCATTTCTGCCTGTAGCTTTAAAAATGCTTATTTCATGTTCCTAAACATATATGCCAGCTCTTCAGTTCTGTGAACACTTGACCAAAGTTATAATATTTTCCTTTCAGCTAAGGCAAATTTTATATGGAAAAATGCAAATACAGGGATTTCATGCCCCAGGCCTGAATTTTTATTCTAACCAACTCTCTCTTCCCCCTTCACAGCACATCACACTAGATTTTATATGCAAATGTATTGAAACGGTGCAGCTTCGGTCCCCCCTCTGGTGGGAATGAGCAGAACTGCAGATGCTACAGAACTGCTTTGTAGAGAATGGTCAGATCAACAGCCCTGGAAACGAACCCTTTTTGTCCTTTTCTGAGCCCTCTCCTCATGCATTCTGTTTTGTGCTAGCTGTGTTTTTTCATTATTCTGAGTGTTATAAAGTCGGACTGAAAAATAGTGACACCAAAAAAAAAAAGAGCCCATGGTATGTAACAGTGACAGAACTGCTGTATTTTTATGTTGTTATTCCAGTGACCTATGGAAAGTAGTAAAGAACTCTTTCTCCTCTAACTGGCCACAGATATGAACTAGACATCTTATGGTTTCATGAGTCATAGTAAAAAGCAACACTCTTAGGGTGTTTTATAGGAGTTTCCTTCATCATCTACATGTATAAGATAATATCCTTTGCCTTTACCTTAAAAAAACTGGTAGAAATTCATGTATTTGACTGTAGTAAGTGCACATATGGATCCATTTTAAAAAATACAATAAACTCTTTTTCCTTTAATAAGTTTTCAGAAAGAGGTACAATAAAATAAGTGTGATAAGATCCAATTAAAATTTGCAAGTTATTAAAGATGTTCCAAAAAAGAGCAGAGAAAGTTCTGTTGTCACTTTCTGACAATCCAGGTTTTAAAGATCTAGGATATAGACTGAACATCGGAAACATTTGTTCAACTGGAGATTATACAAAACAATACTGCAATAATAGCTCTTGGATTTGTACATCTTTCTTTACAGGACCCACATTCCTTAATAGAAAATTATATACAATACAAGAGAAACATTTACATGAAAAAGCAATTTTAATTTCTTTATTAGGTAGAGGTTTTGTTAAAATTAATGTTTACCTCATTCTTGAATTTTCAAAGTACTTTATCGTCACTGTGTCTAGAAGTGAACATTTTAATCTTGTGTGAAACTAAGGTTGAAATTTCATCTTCTTTTTCCCTGAAAATTGGAGCAGAGGTCTATTGGAGCTTGACAGTGACTAATGCTCCATGAATGTCCTGATCATATCGTAGACTTGTGAAACCCAGTGACAGAGACAAACATATGAAAAAACAAACCCACTCCCCCATATTCAAACTTAATACCTTTTCTACTTCTAAAATGGCTTTTTAATGTTCTAAACTTACAACATCACTTTGAGAAAAATATAAGACTACTGTTAAATCCCAAAAATGTTTCTCTCTACCTTTGCCTATCACTGTAGCACTGCACCTATAGTTATTTAAAACTGATTCTGAAAATTGACATAGTGGTTAAAAAACATAAAATAACAAAAAAGTTCAAAAGGGAGTTGTTCCAGGTTAGAGAAACATTGCAAAAATTATATTAACACCCCCTTTTCAGGAAACTGGCAGCAGAATATAATTTTATCAAGAGGGCAAATAAAAGAGGTATTTCAGAAAAAATGAAACACTAGGTGCTAGGAATAAAAAAGGTAAGGGATGTTAAGAGAAGGTTAAAAACCTCAATGATTATATGGTTAAGGCTTGAACAATATATCAGGAAACATTTTGTAAAAATGCACTTATGTCAGAAGATGCTGAATAACTGGAAAAGCTACCTCAGGCAAATCAATCATAGCGAGTAGAAATTCTAGTACATAGAATTCATAGAAGTAACAGTGGAAACTTAATTTTTCCTTTAGCATCTAGGTCTTTGGAATAGGCTCAGGTTTTGTAACTCCAGAAAGAGCCTACACAAGAGGTAGAATATTTAAAGAGCTAGAAAAGCATCTACCTTCTATGTAGATTTAATGAACAATATATTGAGTGGAACACAAGTTTAGTGCTCTTGAAAACTGAAAACCCAAGGGGTTTCTGGCATTTACACATAGACAAAGCACTAAAAGTCTACATGAGAATATCGAGAATATCTGTTCTTCTTTTCTGTATAATAAACTGCACATAAAAGGAGACTTTTGGTGCCTTTTGGTGATGCTGTAACAGTCATAGGGTTAAGCAAACAGAAAATACAGAAAGAACCATGGACAGCATAACGGAAGGATTGTATTCTGGCCCAGAAAAGGTCAAGTGGTAAAGTAAAGGAACTTCTGAAAACTCTTTCTTTGAAAAAGGGAGCAAATATATTATCTGGGGTTTTTTTTCTATCTATGATCAGGTTCATGGCCTCTGCAAATAAACAGGACTGCATCAATTAAATATACGATGCTAAATAAGTGTTTTCTCCAAAGGTAAAAGACCACAAAATCTGAATTTTAACAGTTTTGTCTATCAAGTGGTAACAATATTTTTCTCAGTGTGCAATAGAATTCATGTAGTTACTTTTTTTTTTTTTAGTGCAGCTGTCATGTCAAAAGCTTCTGCTTTTAGAAGAAATATTCACCACAGAGAATATATGGGACTTTGGTGTTTATAAAACATAAAGTAGCAGTTTCTCCTGAAATAAAAAGAAATATTATTTCCCAACTGCAGAAATGTCACAGCCAGAGAGAAAAGTCTGAAGGCAATTGGAAAGCTGTATGACAGGAAAGAATCACAGAATCATAGAGTCATAGAAAGGTTTGGGTTGGAAGGGACTTTAAAGATCACTTGTTCCAACCCAGATTCCAGGCACAGGAAATTTTCCACCAGCCTGGCCTTCGACAGTTCCAGGAATGGGGTATCCACCACATCTCTGGCAAACCTGTTCCAGTGTCTCACCACCCTCACAGTAAAGGATTTCTTCCTAATATCTAATCTAAGTCTATCCTCCTTCAGTTTAAAGCCATTCCCCCTTGTCCTATCACTACATGTCCTTGTGAAAAGTCCCTCTCTCATCCTCTTTTAGGTCCCCTTTAGGTACTGGAAGACACTGTACGGCCTTCTTGGAGCATTCTTGTATCCAGGCTGAACATCCCCAGCTCTCTCAGCCTGTCCTGTCTTCACAGCAGGGCTTCTCCAGCCCTCTGATAGCCTTTGTGGCCTCCTTTGGGCTCAATCCTTCTTATGCTGGGGTCTCCAAAGCTGGATGCATCATCCCAGATGGAGACTCAGGAGAGCAGTGAAGAGGGGAATAAGCCCTCCCCTCGCCCTGATGGCCATGCTGCTTTTGATGCAGCCAAGGACATGGTTGTTTCTGGGCTAACATTGCTGGGTGATGTTGAGCTTCACATTAACCCCCCCAGTCAGGGGCTTCTTTCACGTATCCATGTTTGGGATTGCCCTGACACAGGTGCAGGCCCTTGCACTTGGTCTTGTTGAACTTCTTGAGTTCACACAGGCCCAACTCTCAAGCCTGCTAAGACACATTTTCACGGCATCCAGAAGGGAGTGCTGTCCTAATCCAAATGCAGATGGGACAGGGCTATGAAGCTATGCAGCTACTTCTATTTCAAGAAATACCCAAATGCATGTGCAGTGGTAATATAGAGACAGAAACTAGGGATGAGAGGAGGTATAGACTCCTCAGGAATATCCTGAATAGCCATGGCTCACAGTTATGGGGCCTAAGAACATGTTCTGCACTCCTCCATAACAGGTCATGAACTATGTTTTTGGGCTAGTCAAGGAGAAGATGGCAATAAAATAACCAAGAAGCCCTAAAACATTACAGACTGAGGGATAATCTGAGCCAACAAAATAAACTGTAAGAACTACCTCCTAGTCCTGCATTAAGAAAGAATAACGAACGGTTGTGTACTCCTGTAAATGCCATCCAGCAACAATAATCCTGTGATAGAATTGAGGACACTTGATTTGGTACTGATGGCTGCTTTAGCAGTGAAAGGAGAGAAATCAGTGCTTTTACATTATCCAAACTGGCTTAATGTTTGGGTGCTTCACCCAAGATAAGACACATGTTGCTAGGCCTGCTCTGCTGCAGAAGCCAGTTTACATTAATTTTTCCACATTTTGTGAGTTTACTTCTTCTGTTTGAGTTTTGTCAGAAGCTTCTTGCTCATCCATGCAAGTTTCTTCCTCATACAGATGCACTGATCTCAGGCCTGGATGAAGTGATGCTTGAGTATTAACCAGTGCTCTTGAGGACCCCTACCTTGTAGAGCCCTAACCTGTGGGATTCCTCTATGTATGTCCTTGAAGAGGCCAAGGTTATCTCAGCTGAAGTCCAGGCTTGTGATTCTACTCATTCCCCAGCTTCCTCCACACAGGATCATAAACTCCACCATCTCACTGTCACTGCAGCCAAGGCTGACTCCAACCTTTACATCTTCAACCAGTCCTTCCTTGCTTGTCAGTACAAGTGCTGTCCAGCAGCACACCTCTACTCACGTGCTGCTCCATCACCTATGCAAAAAAGTTATTACCAGCTTCTTCCAGTTGACTGTAGAAGAACTCCAGTTTCCTCTTCCTGAAGGGGTGACCTGTAGTGAACACCCATAGCAGTGTCACACACGTTGTCTGCTCTGAATTCTTACCCATCAGCTCTTGACTCCTTCATCATCTACCCTTAGGCAGAGCTCGATATATCCCAGTTGCTCTCACATAAAGAGCAGTTACACCACCTCATCACTGGCAGGTCTTTCCTAAAAGGTATAAAACCATCCATGACAGCATTCCAGTTGTGTGAGCTATCCCACCATGTCTCTGTGACTGCAATGAGATTTTGACCCTGTGACCTCACACAGATATCTAATTATTCCTGTTTATTCCCATGTGGTGTGTGTAAAGCTGCAGGTAGGGATTGAACTCAGTGCCCTTTGAATGACGCTCCTGTGACCTGGCCTCTTGCCCCTAACCCTAACTCTGACACTTGGCTGTGTTTGACGATATTATTTAAGAAAACTCATGCATTTAAATTATGCCTAGTTACATTTATCCATGTGTCAGTTTCCTCATTGCAAATGCTGCATTATGAAAGTCCCAAGAAGGATGACTGTTTTAGGAGTTATCGATCTCAGACTACTTCTTATCATACAATACAGAATTCTGTTGCCTAAATATTTTCTCAGTGTTTTCTGATTTTGATATAATAAAAACTATTCTGAGCTAGCTAAATATTTACTTAATATTTAAGTAAATATTAGAATGGTCCATGGACAATGCAAAGCTAACTGTCAAACTATCAAGATGTTTGGTGTGTAAAAAACCAAGATCTGTCCTTTGCTAATATAATTGCTGTATTTCCTCTGTGATTTACTGGTGACATGTATTGAGAAAGCAATAGATTCTAGTCTTGTGCTTGCTTTTTTTTTTAATAACTTTGTTATGTGAGTTTGTTCTTTGATATATAGCATTAAACATCAATAACAAAGGGAAAACAAATAAATTAAAACTTTTTTTGTTTAAATGTCATTTGTCAAATAAAGGATGGCAAAACACTTTTAGGAAAGCATTGTATCCACTGAATACCCACTAAAGTTGAATGGAGTCTTTCCACAGAATTCCCTGGGCTTTGGATCAAGGCTTAAAGAATTAATTCTATTATCAACCCAATGAAGTAAAATATGACAGAGGAAAGTCAAAAGTAGAAGAGATACGTAAGTTATACACTCTGATTTAATAACACTGTGAATAGAACTGAAAAATATTTTCAGTCTAATGTCATGTACCTCAGACACATCACCAGTCATAAACCACATCCATTTTAAGACCTTGAGGCGCTATACAGAAATCAGTAAACACTTCTAGTATTAGAAGAGTACCGAGAGCACTAAATCCAGCAGGATAGATCAAAGTTAACCTGTTGGAATTCTGTTTGCAGAAGACTATAAGAGAAAAAGCAAAGACTCTAACTCTTCCACTAAATGTAACTCACCATTTTTTATTGACTGTCTTGAAGAATAAGAATCACTGTTTGTCTTGGGGAAACCACACTTGGTTATTTAAAACAATTTACTTGGAAATAGCTGTGAAACATTAAGGATAGCCTGCAAAAGAAAGCTTCCTACTCAATACCCTGGCAGAGTTATCTGATTCAGTGGTCAAATGAGTTTAAAATAATGGCCTTCAGAAACATTTTATTTGATTTATAGTAATTTTCTCCTCTTTTAAACTCTTTAAAAAAACAGAGTATATTGATATAACTTAATATCCCATGGTCCAAATAGTTCCAGGCATTCTATGGAACAGTCCTAATCTATAAAATATGGTCTTCTTTCTATAAATCATTACATCCATGAGTAATTTTATGTACAAGAGTTATTCCAGAGATTTTTGGGGAATTTTTACACCTCCTCCCTTAATAATTCACAGAGTATGTACACTAAAGGCATACAGATAAATGCTTGTCTGAATAATGCATCAACTTAATAGGCTAGGGGTAGCAGGGTGTTTCAAATTCACCTGTAGCTTTTATATAGGTACCGTGACTTTTTATAATCATACTGATCACAAGGTGCAACAGAATTTGTACCTTGTAGAAAGGTACAAAAGTATAAAGTAACACTGAAGAATGGAGAAAAATGTCTTGAAGTTATCAAGATTTGTTAAACTGTGTGAGTGATATTTCATACCAACAGTATGAGGAGTGTAGAAATCAACTGTGTAGTACCAGGACTATGCCAACAGAGGAGGACAGCTGGAAGCAACAAGCAGGAGCTGCTTAGAGAGAAGAAAGAGGGTTTATTTAGTGATACTCTTGGCTGTGAGAGGCAGTTCCCCATGTCAGTGCTGTAAAAGTGTTTGGAGCGCAGATAGCTGATGCAGTGATGCTGAACTGTAACAGTGACTATGGAGCGATGCTATGGATTGATAGATGTTGGAGCTCTTGGCATCACTGACAGATAATTAGGGAAATTGGCAGGGCTGGGGGAGAAGAAAGCTGAAATCTATTGTGAACATAAAGAAGATGAAAACCTGTAGTTCAGAGGAATATAAGGGCTTTTATCTCCCATAAGTAAGGAGGGAATTGAAAGCTCTCTGATGAAGGTAAGACCTTAATGTCAGAGAGTAGAGGATAACCTGAATGATGACAATTTGCCAAGCTTGAGCCTGCTGTCTTGTAGAGAGCTTGCCATTTGTAAATGAGAAACTTTCGACAGGGGAGAAATATAGAGGCAAAAATAAAATTTGGTGTCTGCAAAGGAGGGTGTTACAGAGATTCATGAAAAACATTGGCAAAAAACACAGTGTAAGGCTGAATGCTGTGATCTTTTTTAAGATGACTTGGATCTTAATCAAAGTTAACCACAACAGTTCAGTGTTAGCTGTAATAACAATAATAAATATGGCAATGTATCTTAGAGTCTTTCAGTCAACTTCTGGAAATCTCATGCCCTAGATGCCTGCCACTGCTGAAATCTGCATTAAGCAAATTCTCCTTTGGACCTCAGGTATAGATCCTGAAGTGGATAGGAATGTCCATCTAGATTGACGTGTCAAATATCAAAAGAAAACACAGAACCCAAGAATAGGTGTGCTTGTTCAGGCCAAAGGATCCTCCTAATACAGTACTGTGCCCCTAATAAGTGAAGATAGGGGGAGGGTGGCTGGCAGGTATAGGAGAGCCTAGAATTTGTTCACTATTATGGTGTTAAATCAGGTTGCTTTCAATCATATGTTAAAGAGGAAGTTTTTATAGCTGTGACCACACTTTACTGCAACATATGTGCATTTTCTTCACTCACATAAAGTGTACTTAAAGGAATTAATTTACTCCATGTTTCTTACCTGGGCATTCATCATTTGACTGGTAATTATAATGACTGTTCTTTGTACTTGGATTCTTTAGTGAGTGGGCTGTAGGTAAAGCACCTTATATTCTTTAGGTGTTTATATCCTATTAATTTCATTGAGAGTTAGACAACTAATTAGAAGCTACATGCCTGAAAACCTTTGATAATGTGGGCCTTTGTTTCTGCAAACAGATGCTATGCTGCTGATAGTACTGCAACAGAGTGAAGTTACAATGTGTATGGTTTTGTACACATGCAAGGAATTGGACCTCAGACAGTCCAAGACTTTTTCTTTTTAAATGCCCTACAAAGTACACTGCAACTTAGCGAGGTTACTCAAGCTCAGCAGATCTCAGTTCTTCTCTAGCCACTTTCGGTTACCAAAAATCTGTCTCTTTTCAAGACACAATAAGGGCAACATTTTCAAGATATTTGTGGAAATATAGGACAAGATAACTACAAATTGAAAGAAAGGTGAAAAATAGATGCAGATAGCAATTTTTTTCATATATTTCCATTTAATTTCTATACAGTGCACATATAAATTCTTCTTGATTAAGAAGGGAAGCAAAACACTTTCTTGGGATAAGGTACAGTAAAGATGTGTTTTCATGTCTTTGTCTCAGTAACACAAATATCCTCTATACCGTATTCCACAAGTCCAGACTGAAAATGAATCTCTTTGAAATGTTGTTTTTGTCTCCTGTTTCTGGCTCTAGATAGTGAGGAGAAGTGTATTTGAATGGAGATCCTGGTTCTTTTGGGGGTATTTAGGTGTACAAGTCTGCCAAAACATGCTTGGTCTAAACAGTAATTCCCCAAGAAGGCTGTGAGACTTTGAATTTTATCACAGAAGTGAGTCTATAGGTAAAACGGTATCTTTGCTTCTTTTGTGTTATTTTCTCATTGTTACACTGGGGAGCAGACCCTGATTGTATAATCAAATTTACTTTGTATGAAAAATTCCAGATATGGAATCAATGAAGGTGCTCAAATAGAATTTAATGGTGATGATGAGTGACAGATGAGAAATCAGCTCCCTCTTCTAAACCTGGACTAGCTCAATGAAGCCATTGAATTGTAGGTGTTCACTAATCTCAGAAATGCCAGTGATTGCTCAATTTTAGTAAATTCAGTAAAATTCCAGTAAATGCAGGTTTGAAAAATGCAAATCATGAGCTTTCTGAGAAAGAACTGCCTTTGTGTTTCTTTTTCAAAGAATATATTGTCTATACGATTCATGTAGTTGATGCACGGTGTGAGCGGTGATCCCAGTGGCCAACTACCAGCAAGGTGCAGATGGGTTAGTTTAACTGATAGTGAGGTGTATACAGTATTATATATTCTCTCATAAACAAAACAGAATTAACTTGAAGAATTTTTACTGTATCTTGTTGACAACTAAACCAATTTTCTAGTTGTTGATTTGAATATCCAGAGAGAAGGAAAATGTGCACAACAAACAAAAGCCTGAGGAAAAGACTTGGCCCCTGCCTTCCCCAGGTTCAGCTTAAGTCAAACACCTCTCCACCCCACTTTCTATGTTCGACTTCCCTCAGTTTTGATTGCCTGTAACACTCAGTCCTCCCCAATTCCTTTGAAGAGGAGATGGGAGGCACAGGGTACAGGGTTAGCAGAGAATCATTCCTATCTGCTTTGCCTCTGGTGACCCAGAGCTGAGGTCCCTCAGGGCTGTTTCTGCCCCAGGACGGGTCACCCACTGCTGAGGTTTAGGGGTCAGTAAGTTGCTTACACCAGCACTGAAGCCATCTGGAATTGGTTGTGACTGGCCCGGGGCAGTTCATGTCCCCCTCTGGGCAGTGCTGCAGCCCCTACTACTTAAACGAGTTCAGGTATGCACAACTGTATTGTGGTTTAGCAGAAGACAGTGGATACAAAAATTAATTATTTTGGCATAACTGTATGTAGGAGTGATTTGGGCTGAGGTATTCTACCTTTCATTTGCACGGAGCTAAACTATTTCTTCTCAGCTGCACTGAGTAACTCATTAAAATGTGACAGAACCCCCGCAAGCCTAACTCCTCTGTGGCTGCCTGCTATGAGCACCTCAGTCCATGTGCTCATATTTATAGGATAACAAGCCAATGTAGTCACAGCCTTAATCTTATGGGGCTCCAGATGTGAGGGATGAATGTGCTTATATTTAGGTTCACAGAAATAGTTGATAAATATAATTTTATATCAGAAAATACTAGAAGCAAAAAAAGAAAAGCTTGCACCAGCTTATTGGTATGGCTTTCTTACAGCAGTATATGTCTCACACGGGGAACCAGTGCAGGTTTGTGTGTGCACAAATAGCAAAACCAAAAAATTTCACTGGAATATTCCCTAAGCTCAGTAGTGAAATCATTCAAACAGCGATTTCCTAAAAGAACAGAAATACAAGTTCTAAGAATGCTTCGTTAGTACCAGGTAACTTCTGCATAACTGAAGCATATACAAGTTTTGATGACTTCTTAATGCCACATAATGGTGAAAACAGTGGGCACAAAACGCTTGCCCTTAAGCCACAAGTGATGAGTAGCTCTAGTGCCCCAAGCCTTTACATATTTCCTTGTGGTTTAACTGGAGCTGTAGGAATAACCTTTGAGTGTTTTTGTGCTGGTGACTGCATGACTCGTTCTTATTCTAAATGCTGCTAAACTTGTGGTTTTGCTGTGCCTGACCTTGTGCCTTATTCACTGTAACAGTTTCAAGTGACTTCCTGGGAACAGAATTGTTAAACCATTGGCTTTTCTATAGGGTTTATCCTTAGACCATCTGAAAACTTAATGAATATTAATATTCCACTGTTATTTTCCCTTGTTCTTCTCTTATTAGGAGATAATATGATCCCCATTTTACACATGGAACAGAAGTTCAGAACATTTCAGATTAAAAAATCAGATCCACGATACAAGGAGAAGAGCATTTTGGATTTCATGCTCTTTGGCACATCCTAACTTCCAGCAGCTGTGAGGGTTCAGTGCCAGGCTAGTGGAGCACAGCTATTTGACAATACTTGTAACAATCACTACCCCACTGTGTGGGGGACAGGCACGGCTTTTCAGGTGCAGCCTGGGAGCAGCCTTAGGAGCTTGCAGCGATAAAAGGGTTTGAAGTAACACAATATTTTTGGGTTTTTCCCCCTGCGCATCTGTGGAGTCCTGTCTTGTTCAGACCCCTACCAGTAGGTTTATATTTTTGGGGAAAGACTTCTTATTCTGGGGAAGATGCTTTTTGGGAAAACTGCTGAAAAGTGCCTGAGGAGTCTGAATGCAGGACTGATGAATAATGCACTGTAATGTGTTTAAATTGCCTTTACCTATCTAATGGAAAATACTGGTTATGGGATGATGCATGGAAATGAAAAAGATAGGTGCATAAAATTCTTCCTCTTCTTTAAGAGTCTAAAGTGACTATGGTCAGGGAACATTTATATGGTTCGTAGCTTTTTTTGAGGGTAAATAGCCTCTGCTCAAAGGCTCTGCAAAAGTTTGTTATATTTGCTACAACGGGCGTGGAAATACCACATGAGAAAAAAGGTGCTCTTTCTGTGTGAGGACGCTGTCTGGGTTAATAATTTAGGCAGCAGGGAACCTGGGTTCTTCCTAGCTGTGAGTCGTCTGCTTCTTCTAATTCTTCCAGGCGTACTCTGGTCCCTTGGACTTTTCTGACGTTCGCAGTTTCTTTTCTTTTCAGCTTTATGTTCCTGCAATCTTTGGTCCTTCTCGCCTCCCTGTATTTCAGCCATTTTGACCTACACCCTTTGGTGGCCTGGCTGCCAGCTCACAGTAACACTCTGTTGAATGGGTGTGAACGGGGGGGCATCTATGCTTTGCATGTTTGTCTTACAAGTTCTCAATGTTTTCAAAATATGGGCATAAATTTTCTGACACTGGGGAGAGCTGCTTGTTAATTAAAAAAATCTTATTCTGAAGTCCAAGTATGCTAGAAAAATTCAGCGGGTTAGGTGTTATATTATGTTTAGCAAATCAAAGTATTTTTACTGTAATTTTTGCTTTCTGAAGTTTTTGAAAAATATTTTGAAAAATATTGTGAAATATTTTTCTGAAATATTTAGCCCGAAGGAGGTACTTGACAGGAGATGTATAGTCCAGAAGTGCTACAGCTCTCTAAAGTTCTCAATTGTCAATGAGAAAGTATTTTTAAGTTTTTTTTACTTTTACTTGGAGGGAATATTGCAATCAACTTTCATTAGGCATGGCAAAATCAGCACCTTTTTAATAGTTTGGTCCTTTTGAAAAGGAAAATAAAAATGAATGCTTTCTTGTTGGAGTCTTTCTAATACTCCATGTGGCAACAAAATTCTTATTTTTCTTATTTATTTATTTATGAAAAATCCCATCAGCTGTTTGGGTTTTCTCCGTTGGCTCATGGAACCTAGCAATGGAGAAGAGTCCATTCATTAGGTCATCTAATGCCCCTCACTCTCTGTGTAAGATTTTTCATTACTGTACTCTTACTTTGTCTGGTTTCATTTAAAGTGAGACCTATACCAGGACTTAAGCTATTTCCTCTAAGTGATATTTCCAAAGCTGAAAATTACCTCATTATCATGCATGGTTTTCTGTTTTACAATCTAAACTTTTATTTACTTCCATCTCATCTAACATTTCTTAGTGAAACCTTCTTTATTATATGAAATAACTTTTACCTCCCGATTAGAAGTCAGGGCGTTTATTTTGTTTCTATATGTTTACATATGCTTCTAAGAGCTATGTTTCCTACCAGTTTTTGTTTCCATCCAAATGACCTGAATCAAGTTAAAATTTAAGAAGCTTTTCTCTTCTCACTCTTGAATTAGTTCAGGAAATGTAGCACATAGCAGTTTGGATTAAATTGTGATTAGCTTGTTTTGTTCTTGAGCCAAAGTCCTGTAACAAACTGCCAGTGGTAGCAACTGGCAACAACTGGACCTTACTGAGTCTTAAAATGAATGTGAGTTGGTTTTGATGAATGTTATTATTTGGAGTAATGTACTATTAAAGGACATCAGTTTTGGTCGGATTGTTTTGAGGTATTCTAAACAAGGTAATTTCCACAGGTTTTCTCTAAGATGTTTACTTCCTCTCATAACTTGTGAAGTCTTTAATTGTACTTTATCTCTTGCTTAATCCTTCAGCCTTCTATGAATGTGAAAGCAGCATTTGTTTTAGTTTTATAGGGATTTCACTTTTAGTTACAATTTTTCAGGCTTGTCCCATCTCCCTACACAATTCCCCCCCCTTCTTCCCCTCTCCTCCTGCCCCAACATTTTCCCCTGTCGAAGGCCTGGGCCCCTGCTGGGGTTGGAACTGGGGGCTCCAACCCCTGTCCTCTGCCCTGGGGCTTTTCTTCTTTTGGTTCGTCATGTTGGAAAAAATGCAGGAAGAGATCTTCTTTGCAGTTTTACGAGTTGTTTATTTTTCTTATCAAAACCTCGAAGGCAGTGGCAGCATCCTCCAAGGACACCAGGGCAAAAAGGCAATGGCAGCTAAAAGGCAGCTGCCTTTTATATCTTACTAACAACCATTCAAGAAACAATACATATCTTATTTTCTTTTCAACACCAGTAAACTCTCCTCTTATTGATATATCTTTTTAATACTAACTTTTTTACACCAACCAACACACTACAGGAACTGGTGTCAGAGAAGGGAGGAAGAGAAAGAGGAGAGAGGAGAAGAAGAAAGAAGGCAAAACCACACCCAAAAATCTCCATCTTGTCCCTATGTAATACATAGAGCAAGATCCTAAAAACTACAACTAAACTCTCTGTGGTACACGAAACAAAAATCTCTTCACCTCTCTGGTGCATTCAGGTTCTCCCAAAAGTGGAGGGAGCTTCTCCAAAAGCCTAATCGCTGGCTAGGCCACTTTTGAGGAACTCTGGGGATATAAAGAAACCACAGAGGAGCAGGAGAAGCTTTCAGGCTTCCCTGGACTCTGACATTCCCCTTTTGTTTTTCTGTCCTACACTACCGCTCCAGTCAATACCTTCTGGTGTTTTTTGTATTCATTCAAAGATATCATTACTTTTGTTTCACAGAACCTGGGGAGAAGTTTTTCTGTAACAGCTTCCTTCTTCCCATCCCTTGCTCTTTTAATTTTCTCTCTTGCCCATGGCAGAGAGAACAGGCTCACCAATTCCATCTGTTTTCACTACATCTCCAAAATGTATTTGATGGATTCTTTCAGGCTCTCTTAATTATGCTTTTCAGTATTTGCAGCTGATGCCATGGCAATCAGGAGATCAAGGTAGAAGTGAGATATAAATCTTTGTACTGACTGCAGTGCAGGGAAACCTTTATCTCTGTATCATCCAAACCAAGTAGGTACAGAACAGAAATTGTCAAGCAGAACATAACAATGTTCCTACTCTGACAAAGAACATGGAGGTAGCATTAACAAGAACAGACAATTAACTTTTTAAAACACTTTTCTCTAGGGTTGATCTTCAAAGATATTTTCCTTCTCTCGTGGTTGTCACCAACAGATAGTTGAACCCTTTAGCTTTTATATGGAGCTTATCCATTTACATGACAATGTGTGGCAGGGTACTTTTTGTAATGTGATTGCATTAATCGTTAACAATCTGCTAACACCAAACACAAGCACCCGCATGAAATTAATCTCTCTGAGCTACTCACTCAAGCACTTCTGGGCCTGGGAGAGTTTGGTCTTCTACTCCCAAACAGAAGTACCTAAAACAAAAGAAATTATAGTGCCCTAAGGTATGAACTCTTGCTAACGGTGACTATAAAGGGAGTCTGAGAGAACAAACTTGTGTGTAGGTGTAAGACCACAAGTGAAAGGACTGCTGTCTCGAAGGGCAGTAAATGCTATTTTTTCTGAGACCATTAAGAAAGAAAAAAACAAGCTAGCCTTAAGTCCAAAATGATCTGCTCTTATCTGTTATCTGTAAGCTTAAAATTTAGCAAAGAAAAGCTATCTTTTGCTGTCTGTTGCCCATGGTGATACGTAGGTGTTAGTAAGAAGAGGAAAGAAAAATCTTGTGCAAAAAATGTTTCACTGCACGTGAGGGACATGGTTGTAATGGCTGATGAAAATTGATTAATGGGAAAATGAGTCATCTACATCTAACAGTCCCTATCGGCATATGCATTTTTGAGGGAATAGAACTCAGTGCTCATGCAGTCGCTCTTTATAGCATTAACTCTGAGGTCTGTTATGCTCCAGAACAGCCTTGCTTGAAAAGTGATGGAGACCCCATTGTTCAAACTTTAAAATTAGACTGCAAGCTGGTGAATGTACATTAGAGAGCAGTAACTCAGAGGTTAATTTGGTTGAGAGAGATGGACATAATAGATCTAATTCCTTGATCAGCCTAAACACTATTTTCTTCTTTAGGTTTTCCACATGAATGTGCCAGCTTCATTTGTCATGGAGTACAGTACTAACCCTAAAGTCTTAAAAGCACAGTTGTGTACAAGGTTTTATTAATTTCTATTATTAGTTTTAGCCTCTCTGTTTTGAAGCGAAAGTAGCTTTTATTTTGCAAATCTTGCAGTAGCTGTAGATCTCTTAAGTGCTCAAGAGCCTTTATCTCCATTGTGAAGTGAAATGTCTTATTTCAGGCCCAGCTTGGGTTAAGTTCTAAAGGACTAAAATACCATATTTCAAAATTACTTTGACGTGTGAAATAGCAGGCTTGTTGTCACAAAACTTTTCTGAATATAAGTAAAACTCCCAAAGGCTGAGATCTTTATGCTTTCTTTGAATCCTGGAATTGTTTGGTGGGGTTTTTTTGTTTTGATTCACTACAGGTTTCTTCATGAAAACAAATTTTAATGACTAAAGTGTCAGCTTGCAAGTTTGTAAATATTCTAAAGCAACTTTCCAAAATACTGCACAGTCAGGAATCTACCAGAAAACATTTTGAACTCTCCCAATCATCTTTGTAATCTGCTACAACGTTCTGATAAACGTAAAAAGAACACCTTTGTGACCAAACAAAGAACGAGTTTTACACTCATCCTGCTATTTTGCCTTGTTTAGCAATGTGAGTCCTACTACTGCTCAAGCTGGTTTGCTGAATTCCTGTGCAGGCAACTGAGGCTTGAAAAGAAACCCAGAGCTGGGGCTAGAGGGAAAATGGCAGTCCCTGGGGAGCAGGGGTATTGATGAAACCATACCTCATGAATTCTTAATTGAAGTCAGAAAACTTGAGTCAGTGTAAATAAAAAACTGCTGATGGGCACAAGTGGTACAGAAAGGTTAGTCAAAGCTCCTGGACAATTAAAGCGTTTGAGAATTGAGATATTGGTTCAAGATATACACCTTCCAATTCTTCTGTTTTAATTTTTTATTTTTTAACCTGAATGTATGTTAAGTTAAAGGTTATGAAAAGATTTATGACCAGCTCAAAAAAAATCAAATAAAAATATTCTTGTTTAGAAAAGAAAAATCGTCTCGGGAACTGAAATATATTAGTGCAATACCCTGATGTTTTCGATATCAGAGTTTCTTTAGTACAGGATAAATTCAAGACGTTTAGTTTAGTAACTTTCATCTTGTTTCTTAAACAGCGATCAGTATTTAAGGCTACCTGTATATGCCAAAAATCCAGATGTTTTTATCAAGTGCTAAACGATGTGAGAATAAAATTTAGACAATTACTTTAAGTGTCTTTTCAGTAAAAGACATACTGCACGCTTTAATTCTTGCAACCCATCTCTCAAGAGGGAGGAATAGATATAATGGTCACAGAGAAATGCAAGCAAATGTAAAAAGAATGCTCGTATTAGCTCAGGTTGAGGGTCTGTGTATTGGAGTATTCTCCTTGCAGCAGCAGCTGCTGAAAGGCAGAAGGAAGGAGAAAAAAAAGTGCTTTATCTGTTCTCTCGACTAGAGAGGAAAATTTTGGTTTCCTTTAGAAAGGGGGTGGGGTGGGAGTGTTGTGGGGGAACAGGTATAAATGAAAATATAACAGCTATGTAGGATTTCAGGGTTTGGAGTCTGTGGGCACAGGTTTTTAAGAAATATATAAATAATGGTCATGAGCTGAACTTCTGAAACAGGCTTTCTTTTTCATGCTTTCAAATAAGGCTTTAAACTTCTTTCTTTTCTCTAAAGGAAGAAAGGTAAGGAAATATGTACTTGTATTTTATTGCTGATTTTATCAAATTGGTTTTTTGCCTAAGATATTAGGGTTGGAAAATCTTTCTTCAAATAATAGCATCCAAATAGCACAAAATCAACGTGATTAAGATTTGTATTTCAGCATTGCAGAATTAATTTGAAATTACAGTCTTGAGGCACTGAATTAAAGTTTTTAGGCAGAAGGTTGGAATTTGATGGTAAGTCTCTGTTGGAACTAAAAATACCTTCAACATAAATGACTCAGTTTTTCAAAATAGTTGGTTAAAAAACAAACTGCTGTATATGAAAAGCTTGTCTTTATTTTAGGGCAGTAAATAGTGAAAGATAGTACCTAGGGTGTTTCTCAAATTCTGAGGAACTCACTTGTGTTGCTCACTGGACTATGACTGTGAGTTTTAAGATACAAAGAACATGAAGAATCTGTTTGCTGCAGTTTTTCTGTTGTACTTTTTCCCTGGAGGAGATGTTTAGGCTGAAAGTGTTATTACCATTACTTGTGTGTCTATTGCAACAGTAGTGCATAGAATCTGACAGAATACTTTCAACTAAATTCTTGTAATGGTAGAAATCTGTTTACCCTTCGTCTTGAATATAAACTTTGCAAATATTTCACAAGTTAGGTGGCATTCTTGTCTCCAGATCATATGTTGTCTTTTTTTGTTTGCTTTTCCACTTTCTTTCACTGTGACCTGAAAATCTTTCAGGAGATTAATAATAATAATAGGCTTCATGAGTCCCAGGAGAAAAATCAATGTGATCACTTTACCAAAAACCTCAGTATTGTTCAGTTCAGCTCTGAAGTTGTCTCAAGTCCAACAGTGGCAGTGGTGCTGGGCTTCCTTAGGAACAGCTGCCACTGCCCTCTAGCAGAGGAAGGAGAAGCCGCATGTGCTGCTTCACAGTCCCTTGTAGTTTTGAGGCCAGTGTATAAATTTACAGCAGCCACTGATCCTAGCTCTAAGTTAGGACTGCACTAAGCAAAGTGGTGGATGAGAAACTGGTGTATATTTTCTTCTGATGATTGTTACTAGGGTGCTCATCGTGGGTAGTATACACTCTGGCAGCTGTAACTCTTCAAACTTCTTCAGCCAGAGGTTGTACTGGGTGAGAGCCTCAGCCTGTCGACAGGACCCTCTCAGGTCATTGTTCACCCCTGCTGTGGTCTTGCTAATGCTTTCTCAGTGTGGCAATCATACTCATAAATATTACTATTACTTTATAAAGAAACTGAAAATTAAGAGGAAACAAGGGAACTGGTTGAAAATAGCATATGGAATTTGGGGTTCACTGAATAAAATGATGTCAGTATAATAAAAACCTGAAACATTGCAAAAATATTTGAGCCACTTTTGGAGGTTTTTTGTGTGGGAGCATGTGTGCTGGGTCAGTACTTTCTCTGCTGAGGGCTTTGCTGAGCAATAAGCTTGTGTGCTTCACTTGTGCTGAATTTCAGAAGTTTTCAGAGGAGTGATATTGATATTAACTGACAGGTCATCAAATTCAGCTGAATGAGGTGAGGGCCAAAGTGAGAGGGAGTTGAAGACAAGTTTCTCTTCTTTTTTTTCCCCTTGGGAGGTAGGATGGGGGAAGGGAATGGTATATCTGCCTGGTTTATACTGTGTTGTAAAATGCCTTTCTTTTAATGGTAATGTGGGAACATGAACTGTTCCCACATTACCACATGAACTGTAAGACTGTAGCAATCAGGGGAGTGATGAGATGGCCAAAGTGTAGCCTGTTTTGGGGAAGAAACCAAAATCAAAAAGCAAAAAACCCCTGGAAGTAAAAAGGATGTTTTTTCCTTTTGATTAATGTTAAAGTAATTAGCAGGTAGTATGGTTTAAAAAATGACTTAAGGACAGGTGAAGCAGGACAAAAGTCCTTGCCTGCACCTTTGAGATGATGATGAATATTTGGAAAATACCAACAGTAACTTATTCTTGCACAAAATTTAATCTTTCTCACTTTTTCCCCCTCTTCTTTAACATGTATTCTGCATCATGGAAATGAAAATTAGAATGCAAGTTAGTTTAATTACTTTTCCTGTTGTTCCAGTCCCATGGATTCTAAATATTAGATTTATGAATAGATTTAATTAGCTTTGGAGTATCTTTTTTTATATATATACTGAAGCAATTCTAGAAAAAGGTCGTAGAAAAAGCTGTTCACAGTGGACTTTGGTCTAGACAAAAGGTCTTCCTTATGAAACCTTAGCTGACTAGTTAGAACTATAAATGTTATATCACTGATGAAGTTGTTAATCTGAGACTAGCAAAATTACTCATGCCACTGTCTTAAAAAACAGAACAAGCCATTAACTTCATCAATATGTGCTCTTGGACGATAGGTTCTCAAAATAGAAAGTGACAATTGTAGTGCTATACTCTTGGAGTATGCCCATGGCATTTTGGTCACCGCATGAGGTGGAAAAGGTTAGTGACAAGAGTGTTGACTGAACAGAGCAAAGTCAGTATGAAGGGCAGGTAAATGCATCATGGCTTCTCAGCATGAGGAATTGAGTCCAGGCTGCTTACGACAGAAGACTATGAATCTGTGAGTGTCATACTAAAGCATGCAGAGCATTCCTGTCTCTGACTTTGCAACTCCTTGTGGCACAGATAATTAAAGGCTAGAACAGTGTACTTGGGAAATACCACCATTTGCTTCCTTTGATCTGATTGTTGTTTGTGAGAATGACCAACACAGGAAAAATTTTGTCTAGATGGATCTTCAGTCCAAGCTACTGTGGCTGCTCACTTTCCTATGTGGATAAGCATGTTTCTGTTTGTGGATGAGCAAGAATCCTCTCTAACATCCACAAGTCAAGAAAACAGCAACATAAGATGTCATGCAGTGTTTGGGGATAGGATGGAGGGTGAAGAAAGGATGGGATGGAGACGCAAAATAATTGCAGTAAAGGAAAAACTGTTACTATTTACAAATTCTCCTATTGCTTCAGTGGACTTTTTATATAAATAAATCATTTTAGATTTAAATTATACAGCAATTTTAGCTGAAAAAGTGAACAAAACCCCAAAGTGGCAATGTGTGATTTGTGAAACAGTGCAGGTGTTCCAGCTTCTGAAACTGCGTCCTACATTTCTCTTTCCAGATACCACAGCCTCCTCATGCTGTGTGGCTTTGCAAGGTCACTGGCTGTTAAGACTGGAGGGTTTACTCAAGAGTAGAAGGGTTTTACTCCAATATTAAATAATGTGGCCACAGTGCTTTTGGATAGTGCCCTGGTACATTGAAGTCCTTTGTGCTACAGCAGCAGTAACAACAGCCATGGTCAGTGCATCCAGGCTTCCTTGACAGCTATCCTGTGGTTGGCGTATCTAAAACTCCCCAAAGCATTTCCACTGTATTCAATTACAGTTTGGTTGCTGAAACATGTGGTGGTAGCTCTTTCTGTGATGTGAAGCACCTGACTAATTTCATGTAGCTCATTCTTTAGNCAAAGGCAATATGATTGTTTTCATATTTTATGAGTGAATTACAGCTAGGACTCATACTTACTGCAGCAGAACACTCAGGTTCATGAACCAGTGCAGGTCAGCTATTTGGGTGATACATGAAAAATCTGTTTTGGGTCTTGGACTGAGAACTCTAAACTCATTTCGTA
>VZTN01018229.1:970-17158 GCA_013400515.1 Erpornis zantholeuca
CTTTTTTTAATTCATTCATAAATGTATATTTTCTTATGAATCCTATATATTGGCATACTTAGGAGCCCACTGCAAAAATCTGAAAAACATTGTATCTACAATGTGAAAGTGTACATGAAAATCCCATCATAATCAAAGGAGAAAGGTTTGGAAAATGTAAATATATGCTCACAGCTGTTTGTTTTCTAAATTCAGTTATAATTTTCAAAATAAGCTGTATTTTCCATGTAACCCATTTTTCATCTGCCCAATTACTAGCAATCGTTTTTCTACTATCAAAAATGATCATTTGTTTCTTTATTGTAGTAGATAAAACATCCTTTCATTGTTTCAGCTCACAAGCTGCGCAGATACTACCCACTGTTCTTGCCTCCAGCACTTCACATTATTGGTGTATTATTTCATGCATGCCCTACTCTTTTATCAATTGCTTTTGAAGTAATGTTAATAGACTAGAAAATTGAGACATTTATGAAGTATAGGCAGTGTTTATGAAAAAATCCATAAAATATGACACAGGCAAGACAAGATAAAAGCAGCATTTTAATAGATTATGGCAAAGAGATCCTGTCAGAAGTTGACAACTGACTCCTCCGAGATCACTAATTTTTATGGGATTAATTCTTTAGTATTAAAAATGAAGTTAAATGTCCTAATTAATCTGTAAATAGCACACCCAGAATTAAACCTTGTGGCCCCTTCCTTGGCAGAGCAATACTTTTGAGCAATAATTTTGAGTAATTACTTCAAATTGATAAACTGAGGAAGGTGATATTCTTAGCTAAATAGCCCCTTGGATCAGACTTCATGGTATCCATGAAGTAAGAAATCAGCACCATTTGAAAAGCATTTGTATAATAACTTCTGACTCTCAAAAAATGACAAGTCACTTGGTTTTAACTACACAGTTTGCTCTTTACTACAAAAATCCACTTAGTAATTACAGTAATGGTAAAGTAAACCCCTCATTTCTGATTTATGCAAACAATAACAAAAAAGAGGAAAAACATGAATTATGAAGAAATACATCAGGGAGACAAGATTTAGGATTTATTGAGTCATAAAAAATAACAGTATGTTTGGTAATCTACTTGAGGATATCATGCTTCCTATCAAACCATACAAGATATCAGGAAATAACTTATCAAACTGCCTAAATCAACAACTGATGCACACAGTAGAAGCTATCACGCTTTTAATATTCAGGTCTTTCTCAATCCCTTACCTCTAAATGAGTTCAAATCTCCAGACTAAGAGCACAATCACAACAATCAGTCATTCTATGACTAAGCAATACTGCTTTTACAAATTTCACCGCAACAGTTTTAAACATTTCCTCTGGACTGTGAAACTGAAGATGAAGATTTCATCCTCTGAGAAATTCCTCTAATCTGAGAATTTTCCATTTCCAGACATACTAACATTTTTCTGCTTAACTTTTCTGTAGACAGTAATTTTAAATCAACTCATTATGACTGATTTTAAGTGTTTGTAAACTACATATAAAATTTTCAGCAGAAAATTCTTTCCAAGATATATATGCTAAAATATTCTTGCCAGCATGTAAATATTGTATTACAGACCATCCTGGCACAATTTCTCTAGAACATAGCCCTAATGACGCTGAAGTGCAAATGAAAAGCCCTAAAGCATTCTATGCAGAACATCACTTACTATACACTTGTATAATAATTCAGTAATTTTAATTAATACTAATATGTCTTGGAACAGATTAAGATGGTAGACTTGGTTTTCTTCCCAGCAAGTGGAAAAACAAACCAACCAACAAATAAAGAAAAAAATCACACTTAGTCTTTCATGCTATCTGCTACCTCAGATTTCTATTTATCTCTTCATATTTCAGCTTCATAGAAGGCAAGAAGCTTGGATCCAAACCCCCAAAAAGTAACTATAAATTTACCTTTAAAGAGCCAGTTTAAGCACTCTAACTGCACCAGGCAGTTTACCAGGGATGATTGATCCAATTCTCAACATCACTATCAATAACTGACATCTATTTTTTCATGTCTTGAGGCCTGAAACACAACTTCTGACTGAAGTGAGGATTTACTTAAAAGAAAATAGCAGTTCCCATTCTCCCTAATGTTTCCTTTTAGCATGTCTCATCATTAAAGTGGAACTACCTAGCTGACGACACGCTCCAAGAGGTAATACAACTATTCCCTGCTATTTGGTGGACTTTGTGATACTGGGTGGGATCATATTCCTCATACCTCACTGGTGGCAGACAGCTTTGATTCACTTTCTGTCCAATGGCATTAAGTAGTTACAATGTTTATAGTCAGGTTTCTTAATCTCCAGACAAGAAGCATATGGCATGTAAAAGAAATGAATTACAAAAATACAGAGCTCAGTTTTGTCCCACTGTTTCCTGACTTGCATACTTACAGACTCCATACAATTAAGAAGTCTCCAAGTTGCCCTACCATTTTTTTTTTCTGGCAATGCCTAGGGAAGAAACAACAATATCATTTATATTGGTGATGAGGTTCCTTATGCAATAGTGTAGCTTGCTTGCTTTCATCTACAAAATATTACAATGTAAGTGCTCTTCCATACAGCACCATTAATGATCTCCACTACCTGAAAAGCAATTTTATACTAACAACTTCCTTTTTTTTAATAATTATGATATTTTCTTTCTGTTACTCTGTCAATAAATGTGTAATTTTAATATGAAGTGTAGAATGTGAAAAAAGATTAAGTTGGAAAGGACTTCTAGAGTCATCTAATTCAACTCCAGGCTCCCAGCATTTAGGACTAACTTAAACATTAGAACAGTTTGCTGAGAGCCTTGTGCAGTCAGGTTTTAAAGACCTCCGTGCTACAGTTCTGATAATGGTGCCTTGTGTTAAGTCAGCCTTCACTGCTGCAATGGTGAACTTCCAACTAACATTTAGAATGCTGACAATCATGGCCTCTAGTTACTTTTTTGCAGATTTACTCTCTGAATAGTCAGTTTCTTTCCTATACCACTCTATGGGACTATTCTGTTCTAGCTACAGTACTTTCCCATCATTTCTATTCAATTTTGTGAAGCTTCTGTTATCAGTTGCTTGTCTAGGTACCTCAGAATGGCAGCCATGCCCTCCAACACATCAATCACTATCCAAATTACTGTAATTCACAATCCTGCTAGGTATGGTATTGTCCAAGTTGTTGACTAAAATGCTAAGAATACCATCCCAAGTATCAAACCCAAAGGAATATTATTTAGACTCAGAACGTTTGACTATCACTTTTTTCTCCACCCACTGGAAGGTATTCTATCCTCATATTACTAGATATGGTATAATATAATAAAGTGCTGTAGAATCACAAAAGGAAAGGATGGGAAGGAAGCCACTGGGTTAAGATAGTGAAAAAAAAAAATAAATGAGGAAAAGATGCATGAAGGATGGTTCAAACTGGGATCTGCAGCTCTCAGAGGAAAATAACTGAGGTCATGAGGCAAGTTAAAGGTTTCAGCAGACATAATGAGTCATAGATGCATATATGTACAAAACACATTATGTCTTGTTGTATCTTTGAACAGTTCATGTCTACTTCTCACAAGGAGAAACACTGAAGTTGTTCTTATAGAATGTTAATCCCAGAAGAGAAAGAAGTTAATCCAAAATAAGAAGAATTTTGCTATAAATAATTTGAAAATCCTAATTTCATTCTGTGACTATTGTTTGGTACCTATCAAACTAAGGTCAGGACATTCTCATGGTAAATTCCAAATCTTCACTTTTTGTCCTCATAGCACTGTTGGCAAGATCCTGAAAGATCCCTACTGAATTGAAATGATGCTCTGCTGCGTGATTTTTGAGGCTGAAGTGTGAATTCCATAGTTTGCATGAACTACCTACATCTTTCTGCTGCCAGCTCCGCTCTTACATGCCAGGGCACATCAATCCCAACTTGCAATATCCTGAATATTAGTCTACGGTCTATTCTGAACTCAGCCAAAACACTGTGCAAAAATACATGATGACTCCCCAGTGTACACAAAACTGCATATTGGACTGAAAAGACAAAAATTTAATTGCCCAGTTGTTGTCAAGGAAAAAATAAACAAACCCTACAGATATACAACATAAGGGTATTTACTGTTTTAAGATTGTTAGGCTTCTGTTCCTCAATCATGAAAGACTAATAAACATTTTATCATCATAAATCTTGTATAATTTCAAAAAATTTTTGTTGACTACAAAGTTTAAAACCCCACTTTTGTTCCTTCCTTATTTATTCTGGAAATATATTCCACTCCTAAAATATACTGAAGTGCTTACTTCTGCCGCTGACCTTAAGAGCTTAATACCTGTGTGTACATAGCCTTAGAAAGCTCTGAAAACTTATTTAAACAAGATTTTAATTTTGGAAAATTCATGTTTAAAAAGATACAAAATCCATGTCTTCCATTAATAAAATTTCAAATTTAAATATTTGTTTATGCATTTATAAACTCCTCTATGATGTTTACTTATTAAAAGGTCTTACAGGTTATATCCTTTATATGCTATTTTAGAAAGAAAAAATAATTAAATATTAAAAACATTTACTAAAATTGTTATGTTCCAGTATATTGACATGTACTGTATCAAGCTCTGCAGAATCAAAATATGTTACCAAAAGTCAAAGATTCTTAGTAAGACAAAACCAGAGTGTTAAATATTGATACTCAGATGGAATGTATTGTTGGGAGTAGTAAGGCAAAATCTGGAAAAGGAAAAAAAAATATTGCTGTCATGTATACTACCAATTCCTCCTGAAGGTGTTTGTGGGCTAGAGACAGAGCATAGCCACAAAGGACAAGGGGTACTTTTTACTCTCATTACTGGTACTTTACTCCTGTGGTAGTTTTTAAAAGCAAAAATATTTGGTAAGGGAAAATAATGTTGCTTAACTAAAATGTTCTCTTGGAGGTAAAAGAAAATAAAGCAAAAGAAAACACACCAGTGAAAAATTTTTCTTAATGTTTGAATTGCTGACCAGTGTTACTGGTTACACTGTATTTGAGGAGATATGAACTTTTACTTGGGTATGCTGACTGTCCCATACCACCAGAAGATCTGGCAGTACCTGCTTATTGACAATTGCAGCATGAGATTTTTCACTGGGTTACTGAAGCAATTTTCAGTCAACACCCTTTTTTGAATTTAGTTGATGCCAGTTCCAGGATATAGAGATCAGTTGCAATGTTAGAGAAGTTTCTCCAAATAACAAGGATACAAAGCTTATTAATTTTAATCTTCAAAGGATTATGCATGATATGATACAATCATGATCATTAAAGTGTAATATTGAATGGAATAAAATTTAATAAACCAACTTCCTTCTTCTCAAGAAAAATGGATACAGACAGATGATAAAAACCCAGCCTCCTGTAACAACAAGATTCATATAGTAATCTACCAATATTTCTTCCTGAAAATAAAACAAATTGCACATAAGCTTCTGAAGCAAAATACTATTCCTGAAATTTTCTGCAAAACAGTACAAAGACAAAACAAAGTACAATTGCATGGCCAATATACCAGGTTTGCAGACTCAAAAAAATTTCAGAAAATTTAAACAGATGCCATAACATCTTGCTTAAATCAGTCTGCACAACAGTGGACAATGTATTATGCAAGAAGAGTATTGGCAAGATCGGCATATATTTTTTGCAACAGAAAAGGTTGAGACAGTTCACCAACTCTCAGAATGGTACTAGCAGGATAAAATATACCCTATTAGGAGAAACATTTTAATGCAAAATTTTGGACCACTTTTCCATGATACTTTATTGCCTCCTTTTCATGCTTCTAAATAGTATGTAATATTCTATTCAATTTGTTATTATTTTGAAAAATAGAACAGTTCTTCAACCTGGATGTTCTTTTAAATGGTTAAGCAGCACCACAAGCCTCAAAAACTATTTAATTAAATATGCATTTTAGGATTGACTCGACCTATAAAAAGTTTGAGCTTTAACAGGGAAACTGAAATATCCTCAGATGTTCCTAAATTGTTTATATTCTAGGCAGATTATAAAAGTATATGTACAACAGGTTTTTTGTCTAATTATAATATACAACAGAAGTAAGCTGTTCTTGAGATTCTCTGAAAAGAATAATTTAACTAGTTTTATTACCACGAAATGAAGAAGTGATGAGAGTTAAGTTGCGTTCAAGTTTTAAAAACATAAAATCAAAATGTTGGAGTTTTTTTACACATTGTTTTTACACTTTCAGAAGAAAGAAAAGGTGACTTTATAATTCTCTTCATTTCAGCGAAGGGACATATATTTCACATGAAGTAACAAAAATTCCTACCTTGATGGACTGACTGTAAGGTCCTATGCTGGCAGGTGCCCAGTGGGAAATGCTCTGTACATGCATGACCAGCTTTTCATCATGTACCACATCATCCATTGCCATGTCACGCTTATGTGCAAGGCAGTCCATGCAAAACAGTACTCCCTCAGGTAACAGCGTTTCCACACATACTCTGAAAACACATGATAATTATTTTTTTCAAACAGAAGTTTTCTTGCACTAACTTTCAACATTTATTTTCTGCTTTTCTCCCTCTGGACACTACCTTAGGAAATTTTTCCAGGATCATACAACAAAGGTTAGGGTATCACAATAACTGGCTAGCATTAACATTGTTATCTCTTCAAAGACACTGCTCACAGACAGCTTCTTGTCCACCAGGACCCCCAGGTCCTTCTCCTCAGAGCTGCCTCCCAGCAGGTCAGCCACCAGCCAGTACTGGTCCATGGGGCTATTCCTCCCCAGGTGCAGGACCCTGCACTTGCCTTTGTTGAATTTCAGGCAGTTCTTCTCTGCCCATCTCTCCAGGCTGTCGAGGTTCTTCTGCAGAGCTGCACAGTGCTCTGGGGTATGAGCCACACCTCCCAGCTTTGTGTCACCAGTGAACTTGCTGAGGAGGGATCTGCACCTTCATCCAAGTCACTGATGAATGAATTAAACAATACTGGGCCCAATATTGAACCTTGGGGCACACTGCTAGTGACAGGTCTCCATCTAGACCCTGTGCCACTGATTAAGACCCTCTGGGATCTGCCATTCAGGCAGTTCTCAATCCACCTCTGTTCACTCATCCAGTCCACACTTCCTGAGTTTGCCTATGAGGATGCTGTGAGAGACAGTGTCAAAGTTTTCTAAAAAGTAGCAGCTTAAAGTTCCTTTACAGCCTTCTCACAGGTTATCTGTAATACGAGCATATATTTCTGCTATACTTTAAGTTGCATGACAGATACACATATATGACAGGACTCAAAATCTACTTAAGCATTCATTTATAAAGTTCACTTCTGTTTCCTCCAAGGAAGACTGAGTGCCTTGATGAACACACAGACGTGTGTTGCATGTGGCCTGTTAAAAGCAGGGGGGGTTGAGGGTCTGTGTGGGGAAATCAACATCTCAAAGCCTGAAAAATAATTATATTTGCAGTCCATGCATAAAAAAGTAATTTAGCTCCCAGCAGGAATCCAACAAAAAATTACTTGTTCTCTTTACATATCATGTAACATAGCCTTATAAAATTATTCTCATTTTGCTTATTTCTTCTAAGAAAACTACTTTTCTCCCCACCTCTCACATGTAAATATAGTAGTTTTTCCTCATTACCATCATCATAAGCATGGATGAATGGATTTTCTGCTTGGGCTGGTAAATTTTCAAGACAATTTTGCAAATTTATTGCAGATCCACACCCGAGTCAGTGCTTCCAGCATACAGCTTGTGAGAACTTCCACAACCAGGCCTCTGTACATAATGCAATGATGCAACCGTGCAAACTGCTGTATAATTTTTCTTCAGGACAAAATGCAACATAAGCAAATATGCAACATAAACGCAATGCTGTGGAAAGGGGCCTGAGGACCCTGGTCAATGACAAGTTGAACATGAGCCAGCAGTGCCCTGGCAGCCAGGAGGGCCAAGCGTGCCCTGGGGTGCATCAGGCACAGCATTGCCAGCCGGGCAAGGGAGGGGATTGTCCTGCTCTGCTCTGTACTGGGGAAGCCTCACCTCCAGTGCTGGGGATAGTTCTGAGAGCCACAATACAAGAAAGATATAAAATGCTAGAGAGCATCCAAAGTAGGGCACTGAAGATGGTGCAGGGCATTGAGAGGAAGCTGTATCAGGAGTGGCTGAGGTCACTCGGTCTGTTCAGCCTGGAGAAGAGAAGACTGAAGGGAGACCTCACTGCAGTTACAGCTTCCTTGTGAGGGGAAGAGGTGGGGCAGACACTGATCTCTTCTCTGTGGTGACCACTGACAGGACCCAAGGGAATGGCTGAAGCTGTGTCAGGGGAGGTTTAGGTTGGATATTAGAAAGAAGGCTCTCCACCTTGGGCACTGGAACAGGGTCCCCAGGGATGTGGTCACAGCACCAGCATGACAGAATTCAAGAAACATTTGGACAGTGCTCTCAGGCACTAGATGTGACTCTTGGGGTGTCCGGTGCAGGGGCATGAGCTAGACTTTGACGATCCTTGTGGCTCCCTTCCTACTCAGGATAGTCTATGATGCTCTGAAAACTGTTTACTCATAAAAATAATACTAAAAAGCCATTGTCCCGCAACTTTCTAATCTTTCTACCTTGTTATCTTACTGATGGAAGGCTGTGTAGCTGGTATGCAAATGTGAAGGCCTAAAACATGCAGGCATAAGAAAAGAAAGATAAAGCTGCGTATTACAAAGTGAACCTAGGATGTAGGAGTGGAGAATTATTTTGTGTAGTTTACAGCTGGGATTAGATCCCTCCTCTGAAGGCACACACAGCTGACACTCCCATTTCTCTGTGATTTAATAATCCTGATCTACAGTCACCATCTCGAGAAACTTGTCTCTTCTTTCTTTGGATCTGACACCCAGGAAGTGCAGTGGAATGTCAGTCTATGATGATTATCTTAACAATGTCTTCGAACTATTTTTCTTGCTATAGTTAATATTCACATGCCTCTATTACACTTCACATTATGCAATAAGAGTATAAAATACAGTATTTTTCATTAGAAAATTGCTGAACAGTTGGTTTAAAAAATATGAAGAAGACAAGAGGTATGACCACATGGTTGACCCTGCTTTCAGAGCAGGATTAAACTAGATGACCTCCAGAAGTCCCTTACAACATATATTAACCTATGATTCATGGGAAATTTTTCAAGCTATATCAGTTCTGCATTCTCAGCATATTATCTCAGAAGCATATGAAATTACTGCAAGAAATTACAAATAACTGTAAAAAGAAATAAGCTGTTTTGACGAAGGCAATAAAAAATACAAACATAAAATTAGTTTTAACATACAACTTCTAAAAAATAAAAATTTCAAGAGCTAGGTGGTTTTTATCCAATATTCAATGGAAAACAAACCGATCACACTCAAACAACACAGAAATCACATACTGCACACCTAAACCACCAAGCGGTTTCATTATATCAGATGCAGACTTGGATGCAACATAGAAGATTCTATACAACAGATATTGAAAAAACTATGCTTTGTGGAGTGTTATTATCAGTCTAATTTGTTTTCAGAGTTGAAATCTTACTGAACATGGAAGTGCAGCTAAGCTATCTATTAACTGTGATTATCTGAGGGAAACACAAAACATTAAGAACAACCACACTGGATCGAGCCAAAGATCTATCTAATCCAGTATTTGTCTTCAACCAGAGCCAAGTACATATAGGCAGGGGAAGAAAAGAAACAGCCTAAATATATATTGGTACAGTTTTGAAATAACTGTCAGTATCTTATGATGTGAACCTCAAGCAACTGCTCAGACAACAATTTTGCTTTTGTATTTAACAAAATAAATCAAACAAGGTAAATTATACTTGTCACAAAGACCTAGAAGGTTCCAGACCTCATCACTTCTAGGAAGACTTAATATTGGTAGTAAGGCTTCAGTAATTCTTTTGACACTTTCTTCTGTAACACACTCATAGGGAAGTTGATGTATGGGCTGGATGAACAGAGTGAGGTGGAGTAAAAACTGGCTGAACAGCCAGGCCCAGTGGGTGGGATCAGTGGCACTCACAGGTGAACAACCAGGAGCCTGTACTGGGTCCACTCCTGTTCTGCATCTTCTTGGCAAGTTGCCATCCACATGGATATTGACAGGATGAACAAACAGGCACACATGAACTTCATGAAGTTCAGCAAGGAGAAGCTGCAAGTCCTACACCCGGTGCAGGAACAAACCCAAGGTCCAGTACATTCTGTGGGCCCACTGGCTCAAAAGCAGCTTTACAGAGAAGGACTGGAGCTTCCTGATGGACACTAACTTGTGCAAAAGCCAACAACGTGACCTTGTGGCAAAGAGGGCTGATGATATCCTGGGTTGCATTCAGAAAAGCATTGTCAACAGGTCAAGGGATGCAAACAAAAAAGAAAAGCAAATAAAATCCCAGCAATACAAACAGCTCTCAGTTCAATCAAGTCAAAAAGAACTAAGACTTGAAAACCATGTATTATCCTTCTGTAAGTCCATATGGGGGGCATTTATAAACCTTATGGCATATAGTAAAGCAGGAAATTCTAACCCTAGTGTTTTGGACATGAGCAGCTGTGGTGTTAATACTCCAAAAGGCAGAAAAAGTCTTCTTCTGTGAGACACAAACATTTGGTAAGATGCTTCACATATCTGGCAACAATAATTCAGTCTGTTACAGTGCATCATAAATATACTATAGCAGTAGTCTAATCCTACCTTGCTGGTGGACACAAATCAAATTCTGTCACATAAACTGAGTTTATAACATTGAAATCTTTCATGCTCTTCATATACAGATGAACCAAAACAATATCCTTCAGTTTCAATCCCTCTGAAGTCAAATTAGCTGCAGGATAAAAAAATATAGCTGTTAAAGAAAGAGTATTTTAAATGTGCATAGAAAGACAGCATAGACATCTTGGTTTTGTTCAGTAAAACCAACTGGTAATAACCTAACTGTTGTCTAAACATGACTGAAGATTTTGCAATATACTACCTTTCCCCATTTAATACCTATTTTTTCATTACATTCTTTCTCATGTTAGTTTTCCAAAAATATACAGAAGGAGACTACAAAATAAATTTCATCCACTCTGAGCACTAGTAAATTCTTGCCCCATGAAAACACATCATGCATTCATGCATGTAGTTATGTTACAGTCCGAATTACTCATATCCATAAGTTTGATTATCTTGGTGGGGCCCAGAGTGGGGTGCTCATTCTATGACAGATAGTAACCTACAAAGGACTTTGAATCGCAAAAATACAGAACTGGAAGGGACAATAGCCATCTTCAAAGAAAAGATCTAATATTTATATGCTATTCCAGAGGGATGTTGTCTTAAGCTGTTTTTAAAAACTCTCACTGCAATAATAATCTCTGCATAAACAAAGAGTTATAGATGGGAAGACAGACAATAGGAAATAGAAGTGGCCACAGGAGAAATGAAGGAAAGATGAGAACAGAGGAAAGCTCAAGCAGACAGCTAAAGAAGAGATACTGAGAAGTCAAGATCATCTGAATGTGTATGCATAGAATATTCCAGTCATAGTGCTCAGCGAGAACATATTACTCTTATATCATCAATCACATAACAAGATATGTGATCAGCTCTGCAGTGTGTCTCTTTTGCAGCTCATGAGCAATAGAAACTAAATGAAGACAAAATCTTCTCCAAATATAGAACATGTATAATAAGAGAGTACCCTGTGACCTAACTTAAATAAGACATGTAAAAGCTCTTCTCAGTGTAATTTTGGAGACCTTGCCCTTTAATGTTACAGGTGTACATAGTATATACTTACATATTTGTTTTCCAGTTGAGAAGTACAAGCATACATAGACAATCTCTGAAGGTTGTTGCCTTAGTGAGAAACACAGTTTTTGTGCAAAACTTTTCAGTGCTTTTAAAGACAGTTCAGAATTTTGCGCACTTTCATAAAGATTAGCTTGGTCACACCAATACTGAATTTTGTTCTAAATCTCTCAGCTTTACTTAGCCATACTGCCAATAACAATGACAATGTGAAGAGGGGAACTATCACTTACGGAAAAGAAAGTGTGCACAAGTGAGGTAAGAGGTTATATAGCAGTTGACATAGAACTTCTATGAAAACACAATACATGTCCTGAAATATCAGCTGATAAATTAGCATGCAATGGCAATTCTGTATGGAAATAGAAATGTATTTGAAAGCTACCTGATAACAATCACTAGGTCAATACCAGCTGTTACATCATCAGTTAAGGAGGAAACAACGACAATTTTCAAATTTCCAGCCAGCACTTTAGTCAGAGAAGAATGGGCGGCAGTTAAAAGTTCTGCAGCATTATATGAAATATTGGAGGGGGAAAAAAACCCTCTACCAACTTATATATACCTCTGCACACACAAACATCTCCACTTTAAATTTAAAATGAGTCAACAAACTAACTGTAATTTGTGGACACAGTAAGCTGAAGCCAGTGATTCAGGTAAATTCATAATTTCTACCTTTACTTAAAAAAAATCTCCTAAGTAGAAGTACTATCCCTTTCCCCCTTGCATTAATTAGAGGAATGGTGGCAAGTAACTTCTCCTCCATTTATAATCCAAATAAAATTGACTCCTAAAGCACTCTCTCCAGTAGAAAGGCATTCATGACAAACGGGTTAGCAATCCACCTTCACAACAACTTCTGTTTTCAGGGAGAAGACTCTTTCATAGCATATCTCCTGGATATACAGGGAAACCTTACAGCCTTTCTGTTGAATTTCAAGCCCTTCATGGTTTCTAATAATTTATAGAATATGATCAGGTGAGACTCATCCTTACTTAAGTAGAACTGCCCCAAAAAGGTTACACTGACTGAAGTACAGCTTCATGATTGATTTCAGTTGGTTGGTTGTTTTTTGGTTTGTCGAGGTTTTTTTCATTTGGTTTTTATTAAGGGTTCATCCAGAATCTTTAGATGAGAGCCACGAAATACAGTATCCAAATTGTCTACAGGAAGTAGCATTTAAAAACTTTAGACTAAGCTTTAATGTAATAAAAATCCACATAGTTTCCTTCAAGCTTATGAAACTTTGCCATGGTATAACCACACCAGAGCTGCTTTATATTATATAAAGCACAGCAATCTTTGTCATCTTATCATATCTAAAGAAAAGTTTAACATGAGAGTTTAAGAAAATAAATATATAAATAGGAATATACTGCATTCCCTCCCATTCTTGTCTTCATAGAATTCCATCCATTCTACAGAACATTTCACAGCATCTAGTAATAAATTTCCATTTCCAAATCCCTTTCTCAGCACCCATTCATTTTAGAGGTGATTAAATCAGTTGTCCCAGCAAAAAGTTTAAAAGTACTGTGTGTATTGCATTCTCACCACAGCGAAGCCGAACTGCTGTATAGATTCTAAATATGCATTCAGAAAAAGCCTGGTGCACACTTGCAGATTAAGTTCTCAGAAACAAATTGGTTTTTTTTATCATGACAGAACCATAATTCATTCTTTTTTCACACCCACTTCCAAAAGAAAATAACGAAAAGAAACATGAGAATTGACATTTTCTGCAAAGGATCAGAAAATTACAATTTTTTCCTTACCATTACACAGGTAAAGCAAGTAATCTGCTGAAAGCAATAGGCTACTGCACATTTTTTGGCAGATACAAAGGCAAAATTACATAATGTTTGTACAAGCAAACTTCCATTCAAATATAATGAGAAAAAATAAAAGACTGCATGACCCTCTTGCTTCACTTTATAGATTATGTGCAGATTTACAGTAAAATCTATTGCCTTTTTTAGTAAAAGTCTGATCATCTCCACCTTGTTGATTTCCAACCAATTAAGAACAATGACCTTCTACCAAGTATAACTTTGCTTCTGAAAGAAATTCCAGGATTTCTTAATCGTCCTGTATTCAATCATGAATACTCAGCTGCACATTCAAAAAAATAAGATATGATAGGACAATAGCTCATGCAAATTCATAAACAAGAATATGAGTTTACCCATGTAGATACTTAAAATTATTTCTATTTTTGTGAATGAAAAGAAGCCTGTAAAAACGTACTTTACTTAAACTTTAGAATGAAAAAATATAAAACAAAACCATGAACATTTTATATTATATGTCAGAATCTTGTAAGGAAACTGGATTTCATGATTCTCAAGATAGCAATTTTGCCTTTACATCAGGAATATAAATGAGATTTACTGCGACCGACCTAATCCTAGATGCCAAAATGTACAACAGCCTTCTAGAAAACTTAATTTAAAATTATGGAAGCTACAAAAGTGTTTTAGCAAGTAGACAACACCTATAACAGACATACATACTCACACACAGAGTATATATTTCAAGAAAACTATAAAGTGAGCAAGTACTGTGGAAATAGCGTTTTTACTGTGATATGAACACTATTCTGGCTTTCAGGGTCTTCAAAGCCAGTCAAATTATGATGTGCTAAATATTAAAGCTGACAGTCTTGATTGGAGTCTTTGACTCCAATCAAATGCAAAATGAGATGGCAAACCAACGACCACAACATTTAAAGTTATAAAACCACAAGAAAATACAGATTCTTCCTTAAGACCATATTAAAAACATAATCAATGACAGCAGAAAATGTATTAACTGCATAAAGCACCTGTGAGAGAAGAAAATGCTTCCCGTGCTGCATCTTGAGCATTTTTATCCTTTGATGGAAGAAAGTGGGCAGTGATACCTGAAAACCACTGGTAACCACTCAGGGATTTTCCTGAAGTTTCGAATGTCGGAGCTATGGGAAATGAAGAACAGAACTATGATTATAATAATGAAAGGTTTCAGATTAACCAAGGATACATTTTAAATTGTTTAAAGAAGAACTTTGACAGAAAAGAAAACCACAAATTGTAAAAACATCTTCAAAAATATTTACAAACAGATATAAAAGTAAGTGTTCTGGTAGCAAAGCTCTCAAATGCTACTTGACAAATCCTTCTCCAACACTGTCTTCACAAAATATGTATGCAAGTAGCATATTAGTTGAGAATTTCAGTACTTTTTCTCCTCCTTTCCATTCTTGCTAACCTTTTACAATTTCTCAACCTGTTTGGTTGCAGACTTGGCACACGATGTGACACTGAAAAGCTAAAATTTTTGAAAATATCCAAGTGACATGGAAATAGATTTTCAAACTTGTATACCAAATTTTACTGGAAGTTAGATGCTTAACCTGGTTCTGATAATATTTGCAAATGCATAACATGTTTAGACATTTTTAAAGCCCACCAGACACATATCCATATTCAAGAAATACCAAATACCTGAATACTATGAACCCAAACAATGTTATTTTTTTTCAGGAGTGCTTGTATAGTAATTAACATATTCCACCTGGCATGAAATAGCAAATCATTTTTTCTCATTTTTTTAAAACTGTGCAAAACTCACCGAAATTCAAAGAGTTATGTTTCAAAGTCTTCCACATGACTGGAATACTTTTCTGTGGTTCATACTCTTCTGATGAAGGGAAAATATAGTCATCCGTGCAGCTTATCTCACAAGAACAGCTTCTGACCACAAAAGTACCTGAAGATTCTTCCTGCTTGAGACAAACATTATAAAATAAGCCAGCAAACAGAATGCCAAGCCGTATGAAATCCGCACATTTTATCATTCAAATACATATTTAAGTTACAAAAAATACTATAGCTCAAGAGATACATATCTTAGAACAATTCATGGAAGAATAGCATTAGGATTTCCCATTAGATTGCAGAACTGGCAAAACATAATGTACTCCTGTTGACATAACAATTGGAAGAACAAAGCAGACTTAGCAACTGAGGACAGTAGATATGAAAAATTATGATACACAAGAATAAAGACAGAAAGAATACTATTATGAAGAAATGGTATACAACGATTATATAGAAGACAACTATGTTTTCAAAAAAATAATATAAGCTAAGTGAACAAAGGAACACAAGCACAAAAGCAGCAATTTTATAATTAACATTGTTGTTAAATACTTGAAATAGAGCAAAAGATCAGTAAGAAAGTTTTTAAATTTTTTGGGACAATGAATGAAGGCAGTTTATGTAAAAAAATAATCTCTTTCTATTATCTGACAAAGACTATCCTTTCCATCAAACACTTTGGTATGAGGTAACAGAAAAATGC
>VZTN01018231.1:2200-19140 GCA_013400515.1 Erpornis zantholeuca
TGTGGAAGATTAAAATACAGATCAAAATTACATGAAACACTAGAAAAAAAAATAGATTTGTAGTTCTCGAAGAATAGAGAATTATAAGTAATGTCAAGAGTCAGTTTAGGGGCCATAGATTGGAATATACACAGGAGGTTCAAGGAGTAACTCAGAGTATGAGGCAGTTTCATCCTTGCCCTGTCACCTGAGGAAAAGATTAAGTGCCTGTTCTTTATCATGTAGATAACTGCAAGGATTTCAATGTATGACTAAAGGGCAGCAGTTGGGTACTGGTAAGATGTGAGTGAATTGTCATTGATCTGGAGATTTCCCTTCTGGAGAACAAAGCCACTCGAACCAGTTCCCCAGGCTGCTGATTATTATAAATATAGACAATATATTGGAATCTTAGAGTGGAAAGTAGATCACAAAGTTGCTTGCAGAGCATAAACTAAGACAAAAATCTTTAGGTTTAGAGAACAGTGAATTTTTTATAAGAGAAAGCATTCCATATACAGTTTTGGAAATTGCATAGAGAATGCAAAAATGCATAGGAGTCTGCATGTGTTTATCAACCCTGTCTTCTATGTACAAAAACTTGAAATTTATTGCCACAATCCAAGTTCAGTGAAAGAGAAATGAAAATCTTACTACTTCTGAAAATATGGAAAATGATACTTCTTATTAGTATTGATATTTTAAAAAATAAGAATCTGAAAATAGGATTACTGAAAAATAAACTGATTAATTAATCACAACTTTTTTGGAATGTTATTTAGTTTAAATACACTTTCAAAGTTACACAAGGCAGAAATATCGTATAATTCCCAAGGTATTTTTTTGCCTTTGCTTGCTTGGTGTTTCTTTTCAGCACAGCTAAATGCCAAAGACCTTCCCTTTGAGGAAGACTTGTAAGATGCACTTAGCAAAGTCTGGGGTATTTATGGAGAAAAGAGTCAGGGGAACTGTCCCAAAAGACAAAGCAAGTGTCCTTTGAAGTATATGAGGTCTGAATGGTTGAAGAGCTCTACATAAGACCTCAGTAACAGAAAATGCAAAACATATATGTTTATATATGCAAAAAACAACAACAAGTAGTAGAAAAGAGGTTGAATTTTATAGTTTCTAATCTCACTGGTGAAATAACATTTAGACAGTCTGAAGAATTTAATCATTTTTAGTTTTTGAAAATATAATTGGGTAAAAAAAGAAATAAAGAGAGATTGCAGGAAAAAAAAAAAAAGAAGAGCCATGTATTGTAACTAATCAGTGGAGAATAAGATCCCTGGTAAGCAGCACTCTGAGATCTTGATGTGTATATTTTATTAAAGAGAAGATTCAGTTTGATGTCTGTACATAAGTATTTTTACAAGAACAAAAGCACAGAGAGCTATGTAGTTCTACTATTACCAGAGAAAGAAGCGAAAATAATTAAATTCTGGAAGTTGAAATCAAGTGATCTCAAATGAAAAGAACATCTTTCTTTTCCTTTTGAATGAGCAACCTTTTTAAAAAATGGGTCATTTCCTGACCTGCAAAGGTTAGGCATGCAGGTCTAACCTTGTGAGGTTTAAACTTGTTCTGAAATGTGAACATTAAGAGAATTTGTGTTGATAACTTGCATACTCCTAGCCTTTTAATTTGTATATACTCACTTTTTTGTTTTTGTTGTTGTTGCTTTTTTGGATTTGGGTTTGTTTTTTTTTTCTTGTTGTTCAGCTTGTCCAGCCTACCTGTAGTGTTTAAACTTTGCTTCATAACATCTTCTTCTCCTGGGACTCATTGGCAAATGAGTTTTCTTTGTTCATGAGTTAGCACCCTGAATTCCTCCATTCCCTACCTTGTGCACTCCTCTTTAAAGACCTGTTTCTTTAAGAGACAAATGAGGTTGAGGTATACCTTCCCCACATGGAACAGTGTTACACTGTAAAACCTAATACAAGCTTTGGCCCTCTAAACATTTCCATTCATGTGTTTATGCAATTATTTTAAAAGAAACAATATTATTGAAATACCAGAAAGCTCCAAGTGCAACACCATAAAAATACATATATTGATGTGACAATTTCTTGTCACACAAGCAAAAGCAACCAGATATTTACTATGTTGGTGTTTTAAAAAATATTTTTTAAAAATGAGCTGGCATCATGAACTGTGAATTTGCCTTTTTTGTGTTTCTGTGAGGATTTTTTTTGTTTTTCGGTATGAACAGCTATCATCAGTTTTTCTGTTTTGCATTACAGTTATGACATCCTCTGCTGCACTGCGTTTGACAGAAATCCACAATAATAATCCTGAGCCCCAATAGCATACTTTGTACTTAAAAAATCTGCACTAGGTTTCAAGATGGGTCTTGTATTACAAGTCTAGACAAAGTAACAGTTAGCAAAAAGCCCTCTTGTTTCCTTAAGAACACGTTTACCTGAGCAAGTGGAGATTGATTTAAGCTCTTCTGTGCAGATTCCAAACAGGTCAGAAAAAATAAATGACGACCCGTAGCCTGGGGTCTGTATAACTTGATTGCTGAGGTATTTTGCTATGAAAATTTTCAGGAAGCCAGACAACACTAACACAACCATCTGGCTTCCAGGCATACAACTTGGAGTATGGGCCCACCTTTTCTGAAGGAGAAAGAGACGAACAATCAACACTGTCTGTGAACACTATCATGAGGAAAAAAATCCCAAACAACAAGAAATAAACACCCTAAAACAACAGCACCTAAAAACCCCCCAGCAAAATGGAAAAGAAGCTAAAAACTCTGTAAAAAATTCAGTGTTACAACTGATGTTCCTTAATATTTTGATACAGACAGACATCATTAGGGGGACAGGGAATGAGTAATAGGGCTATGATAATGAAGCAGTCTTTGTCTTCCTACAGCTTTTCTACATATGCCTCAAGGAAGATGAAATGTAATGCAGTTAACACATTATAAAATAAAAATGAAAAGTCAGTCTAAGCAGTCTGTTATGGAAATTGCCAGACTACCTAAAAGTCACCACAACAAGGCAGGAAAATGTATTGAAAAGAACTTTTCTGCAAAAGCAAAGAGGCGGATTGCTATGGATCTTCATTCTAAAAGCCATCACTGTAAATGTTCATGGATTTACCAATTTACCCAGCATCTCTTACACTTTATCATCAAAAATTTCATTCTTCTCAAATTAAAGAAATGAGAAAATGTTTCTCTCTCTGAATATTTCGCAGTCTGATATTGATGGGTCCTATAACAAAATAGTACTTATTGTTTTATAGTTAGTATCATCATGACATATCTCTCTTTTTACTTTGCATTGCAATGAATTACTTGATTTTTATCTCTTCAAAATAATAATGGGAAAAAACTTTCACATTTGAACAATTTGCAATGATTTCTGTAATTCTACATGGCTTTCTTGTGGTCATATATGACAGGGGCTCAATTTTCCATTACCCTTTTTCCATAATATCACATTATATCACACATATAAACCCAACAAAAATCCTTGTTAGTATTATCATATGAAGTAAGTGATAGACATCTTTGACATCATTCGCTGATAAGAGTAGTTTAATACTGTGCTATTAAAAGGTACACAGAAATATTTGTGATAGAATTTAATGTTCTCACATCACTGATGCCTTAATCTCCAAAATTACAGCCAGATTAAACAGTTTGATTCATTTTACAGATTAGTAGCATTTATGGCTGTAATTTACATGTAGGAACTATTTAACAAAGTCTTGTTTCCCCCTCCTGCATATCTCTTATTTTTCTTTTAAAAATGTGTATCTTATGAACAACATATTTAAATGCTTACACTTATCCTTAACTTGCCTTTTAGGTTGTACAATAAAGCTGTGCAGGTTTTCTGCTACATGCAGTAATTCCCTAAGTTAGAAACTGAATATTCCTCCCACACCAAATCCTGAACAAATGCAGTAGTAAAATGTCTTCCTGTAATGTTACAATATGTCAGCTGTCATGCAAAATATACTTATTTGGAATTTTTTTACAGGACAAAAGGTCACAACTCAGACATACTTTATGCAGCAGGTCTGTTAAGTCTGACACAACCAAACAGGAAAAACTGAACTTACCTTTATTTTACACCTCTTTCGTCTCATGATTCATCCCTTGACAAGAGTGCTATGCAGTCCCTGGTGTAGGCTCACCATGTGTCTAACCCTAAGCACATCTCAGAGCTAAATGTGTACCACAGGACATCCAGGTAAAAGTAACAGAAGTTGGAGAAAACTCGTGTCTCCCGTTCATCTCTTCAAATGTTTGTTATCATTCCGTTCCTTTAACATGCAATCCATCCCACACACTAGAACCCTATTTCAGTCTAGCAACCAAGGAAAAACAACGAGGCATGCAAACAAACTGTCCCCTCCAGCCCCAACAGATAATCAAATGTTTAAAAATAATGACAAGTAGAAGTACTGGATGGTAAACAATGACACTCAATATCAAACATTTACAAGATAATAGCATACCACCATAAATATATTCACCAGCTCTACCATGTTTCCAGGATTTTAGACTCATGACTTCATTGGGATTTGGATGATTGTCTTGGGGTGATTTTATGATAATACTGTCTTCCCCTATCATCTGTTTTATGCCCAGAAATAGTTCCTGTCCTGCAGCTTTAAGCTGGGTCCAAGAGACGGGGGAAGCCAGGGGAATTCCTCAGCGCGGTTTGTGTTCAAGCACATGCACTCCCCCGTGTTGCTCAGCTTTATGGCAGGAGAGGTAGTTACATCCCTGCTTTTAGCTAGCTTCTTTTTTTGTTAGCTGAGGCAAGAAGTTTTCCCAGGACTGCATTCAGCAATCCTCTGGTAACTCTTAGCTATGATCCTCTGTTTCATCTTAGCTATGATCTGACATCCAAGAACCAGGTCATCGGATGCCAAGGACCGACGGAGAGCCTGCAGGGACACTGCATCCCAGCCCGGACCTCAGGAGAAGCTGAACCAGCTACAGAAAGAACTCTGAATCCACCAGCTTTCTCCTCAGCAAGGAGGTTTAATATCTTAACAGTTATTAATTTTTTCCCATGCCCTGTGGGCACTCTGTTTGTTAAATAAACAGGTTTTTTCACTTTCATCCAAGAAATTCCTTTGATATCAGTGGGAGAGGGTGTGCAGAAACCTGTCTCCTTTAGAGATGTTCATTCCAGAGCTCTGCTCTTCCAAACGTGTCTCAAACTGAGACAATGATTATTGCAGAGAAGGCAAAATTCACGGTAGAAAAGAATACAGTACATGACTTTAGATTGCATTATTGTAGTTTCTTGTTTGGGGTCACAGAATTTCTCAGCTGCCCTAGCATGCTGTCATGACTTTTCTTCAGGTAAACAGCCCAGTGTGCTAGCACAAGCAGATATAAAAAACTTGAATTCTTCTTGCACCAGTGTGCTAACCAATACAGTTAATCTGAAAATAGTGCAAAAAGTAAAAAACCAGTTTCTGCTCAAGCTCAAAAGATTTGGAAGTCCATATAAGGCCACCTGTATTAGAGAAGTACATAACAGATAAATATCAATGTAAGTCACTATGCAGACCTTGCCTTTTGCTTTCTCTCACTGTAGGGTTTAAACAAAAGTAGTAAGAAAAGGACTGTGGCTATTGTCCAAGAGGACAAGAGGCAATGACCTCAAGCAGCAGCAGAGGAGGTTCAGATGGGATATTAGGAAGAATTTCTTCACTGAAATGTTGGTTAAGCATTGGAATGGATTGGAAGTGGTGGATTCATCATCCTTGGAGGTGCTCAAGAAGGGATTGGGCATGGCACTTAGTTTAGTTGGCAAGTCAAAAGTTGGACTCGGAGATCTTTGAGGTCTTTTCCAACTTTAATGATTTTATGATTCTGTGAAGGGAAGAGGGCAGGGAGGGAAATGTCATCATTTATTCATGACTTTGCAAAATAACTCAAAGCTGGTATTCTGGCTTAAGTATCAGGATCTCAAGTTCGACATGTTTTGACTCTTTGTGCTTACAATATCAGGCACATAGTTTGAAGGAACAGAGCTGACATTATTAATTCAGTAGGTAAAAACTAGAAAAATTTACTGGAGAAAGATTTCTTTGTTTTTCCATCAGATAAAGCAGAGGACCTGATGCATTTTGTAAGACTTCTCTTCTGTACCACAATAGAGCCAAAGTAATTTAGTTCTCTCTAAATAAAAGTGACTCTATACATTTAATAGATTTCTGGTTGATCTGATTTGGGGCAAAGGGTTACCATGTTCTTCTGGCTGGCAAGCTAAACTCTTGTTTTCACTTCACTAGAACCTTGTTCAGAGGACATGGTTCAATTGAACTGAACTAAAGGGTTATGATCATGCATACTACAGGCACACTCCCTGATAGTAACACACAGGTGATCTAAAACTGTTTATTCTGCAACTTCGACCTTAATATTGTGCAATAACATTCTGAATTTCTACAAATCTCAAGAATTCATTATTATTCATACAAGACCTTCACATGGACTTTGAATCATTCAGTGACTTTTAATATTAGCTCATGGTTTTAATTAAGATATGCACGATATATAAAATTTTGCTAAGTGTCTTTCAAGGAGCTTTGATGATAATACAAAATGAGCAATGAAAAGGCTTTGCTTTTAATAACTCCAAAATTATATTATTCTGGGATATATTTCTGTGGCCTTATTCGTTTTGTGGGGGAGGGAAGGAAAAGGGTCTTTTAGTATTGTTAATTAAGATGAGGATTCTCATTAACTAAAGCAAATGTTAAATGGCCCACGGGAGTGCATAAATAATAGACTTACTAATAAACTGCAGTATATCGAAGCTCATGAAAATAACTTTAACAATGCTTTTGCAAATTTGCTAATTACAATATCTTCCAGCAGTGCCAGTTCAACCTGCAAAGAACTTAAACTACACTTGTTCTGTTTTCAGAAGTGCTTCAGAATAATTAAACTATTTTGAATCAAAGTTGCTCAACCTGCTTATTAAAATAAAAATAGGCAAAATAGTTGTTAAATTATTGTGGACTCCTGGTGGCTATATATTCCATAATTGAAATAGCTCTTTCCTAAAAGGACAGTACTTCTGGAATTGAAATACATTAATACACTTACATTTTATTCTAATTAACTGTAGTGGTTAGTAAGTGCTTTACTCTTGCATGAAGATGATTTTGCTATTATGAAAGCTATCATGTGGGAAACAGTGGCACTTATGAGTAGTTCTAGTTCAGAATTACAGCTCTATATATAAAAAGTCAATGTTAGGCATGGATCTCCTTTACACAAGCAACTAAAGGATGGTAGGTGTTTCATAGCTTTTTTCTGGAATGTAAAAATATATCATTATTGTGGGCTAACCCAGTAAGCAGCTGAGCCCCACACAGCCACTTGCTCACTCCCCCCACCTGCAGTGGGAAGGGGGAGAGAATCAGAAGGGTAAAAGTGAGAAAACTTGTGGGTTGAGATAAAGACAGTTTCTCGGGCAAAGCAAATGCTGTGCATGCAAGCAAGGAAAAACAAGGAAGTCATTCCCCACTTCCCATCATCAGACAGGTCTTCAGCCATCTCAGGGAAAAAAGGCTCCAGCATGGGTAATGGTTGCTTGGGAAGACAGATGTCCTAACTCCAAACATCCCCCCTTCCTACTTCTTGTCCCCAGGTTTTATTGCTGTGCATGATGCCATATGGAATGTCCCTTGGGGCAGTTAGGGTCAGCTGTCCCAGATGTGCCTCCTCCCAAATTCTTGTGCACTCCTCAGCCTAATATCTGCCAGAAAAGTTCTTGACACTGTGTAAACACTGTTCAGCAATAATAAAAACATTCCTGTCTTATTATCACTGTTTTGGTGACAAATGCCAAACAGCATCCTATGAGCGTCTGACAAGAAAATTAACCCCATGCCAGCCAAAATCATTAAAACTACAAAAAATTCTTTTGACATTGAAAAGTCAATCAAGTTCCAACAGGCTCAAGAACACAGAAAATGGTAGAATCAGAGTATAATTTTATTTGAAAATATCTCTGTGGAGATTGTCTGGTTTAACCCCTTCATCAAAGAAAGCTTTTTCCAGGAGAGTTTTTAAAACCTCCACAGACAAAATTTTTCAAAGTCTGTTTTACAAACTTGATGAAGCATTTACCACTCTCATCATGAATATTATTTCAGCATATTGATAAATTGATGGATTTCTTAGATCAATTTTCCTTTTTCACAGCTCATGACTATAGCCTCTTGGCTATGGCTTTTTACTCTGGGAAGAGCCTTTTCTATAACTCAGCACTACGAAGTTTAAACCAGCAATTAGATCACCCACATCCTTCTCATCACCAGGCTGAAAAAAGGTCACTCTTTCCTCATGTATCATGTTTTCCATGGCCCTTAACCACTTTAAGGTTACTCTATGACTCTTTCCAAATTTGTCAATATCCCACCGGTTCTGGCAGAGTACCAGAGGTCCACTTGCATTTTTTTCCTTCCTTCTGCCTTCCTGTCTTCCTTCCTACCTTGTAACTATGCATTAATTGTTTGTTTGTCTGGTTGAGGGTACAGGAACAAGCTTCTCTTCGTATGAGGCTTACTGTCAGGCCAATAGAAAAATAAAGGGAGAGAAATTCCTTTTTTACTTATTTTCCTTATGTTGTTTTGAAACACAATCATCTATAATCATCAGCTAGCTAACCTCCCTTTTTCAGCTTCCTATTACCAAATTAACAATCCGGTAGCGTCTCCCCATGTCTCTTACTAAAATATTTAAAATAACATCTATTGCTGCAAACTTTTGGACATCTACCTACAAGATAAATAAGAAAGAACAAAAAGAGTAGAGATATTTTTATTCTTCCTCTTTCCATATGATTAAAGTAATCTTGAACACTGTCTTCTGCAAACATGAATTGATTTTCAGTATTTTGTGTCTCTGATTCTTCTCACAATTTTCCTACATTGAGTAAGAACTACCAAAACATGCCATTAATGTACTGTTCCTTTGGTAGTTCAGTTTGTGTCTTACATTTTCAGCATCAACAGAGCATAAACAATCATGAACACACACGCTCAAGAAATAAATACCCTCTCAGAACTGGCTGTGATTCTCCACCACACAAAGGTTCCTTTACTTTGTTGTGACACTGTCTTGAAGGATCACTCCATTCTCTTGTAGTTGATACATCTGTAAGCCTCAAATACAAACTGTTGTACAAAGACATTTTATTACATAATGTAATTAATACCTAAGTATTAACAGAAACTTTTCATTTAGTTGTATATTTGAGTATAATCTCCACCGGCTGAGGAATTCAGAAAAACTTGAAAATGCTGATCAAACCTAACCTGATATTTTGATGAAACCTCTTAAGTAACATTTCCAAGAGCATATGACATTGGTCTGCTACCACTTCCAATACATAGACAAATTATTTCACACAAAATTAGTAGGAAAAACAGCTAGTTTTTAGGTAAGATCACTTTTCATTTAGTGTTTAACACTGTGCAAATAGTCTGATTTTTATCCATACCCTTTTTTGTTAAAAAAAAAGAGGTTTCAATATATTTTAAAAAGAGTTTAAAAATTACAGAAGAGGAGATCAAAACTGGCTTATAAACTATATGTTAAAATAAGTTCACTTCAATACTGGGATATTTCTTTAACTTATATTTCTTGAGGAATTCTATGTGTATTGGAAAAACTGAAAACACCAACCACCAGAAAGGAGGTAGAGTACCTGGTTTGGGATTTTTCCTAGGGAAAAAAAGGCCACCAACTCTTAGGCCACTAGTTAACTCTCTACTTCTCTCTATACCTCCTACAACCCCAGTAAAAACCTTTATTTTACAGGGAAGAAAGATTCAGTAGAGAAAGAGTGTTTTTCTTCATGAACTTATAGATGGCTATTTTCCCACTCTAAGAAGTAATAGTCATAATTTAAGTGCTCAGTTAAAAAAAATCATAAACTTCACTACACACACCTTTGGATACCCTGAAGGAAGAACTTTATCTGTCACTATTTTCAGAAATAAAATAAAATAAAAAACCAAAAAAGCATTAATTTAAGATCAAGACATCCATTAAAGAGCATATCTGTTTCCAGTAAACCAATCAGACACACCTGCTTTTCAAATGCATGGCTGTATCTCAGTGAGGCAGTAAAGAGAAACACATGTGGCTAAATACATTCTTGAAATTGATTGATTGTATTGGATGATCTGTCAAGGACAGATAATAACAACTGCTTTATTTCATTTTTACGTTTTTAGAAATAAAATGTCACTTCATATAATGTTTGCCTCTGCTGTTTTAGTTGTCATTTGTCTTTGTTGATTGCATTTTATTTTTGGTGAAGAAGGATTCAGAAACAGGATGAAGATGTAAAGCCCAGTCATAGGTGTAGATACCCACATATTGAGTCATGCTGCATCATAATGTTTATCCAGTGAGTATAGCAGGATTCAAATTTGCAGCACCTCATCACCATCAGGGAAAAACAGAATCAAACCAGAAAGTCAATGACAAAGCAACTAGATACATTTCTTGGCATTATGCAAATTACAAATTAGCAATCAGTTTGCAACTATCATCTCAAACAGGTATCTGTAAGCCCCATTCTGTTGGTAAACTCCATTACAGCTAGTTTAATTGCATCTGTGTACTAACTTCGTATCTACATCTGAGTGGACTGACTGCAGTTGAATCAACAGCTGTCTCATCTTTTCCACCGAACCTGGTCTTTTTCATTTTCTTAATTGGTAGGAAACTGATCCACAAACCTCTAACAGTCAATGTGTTTTTCAGCATGGGATCTGAATTAGACACTCAGGTCTGTGCTAGCCCTTTTTCTTAGCTCCAAACCCTTATATATCAGCAGTCTCTGGCATCCTGCATAAATAAGATTCACTTAGTACCCATTGTGACAAGACAGGCTAATTGTAAAATATTGTGTGTTGCTGACTCTTGAAGCGGCAAAGAAAACAATTAATGTAAACTAAGTTGAAGAAGCACCTGCTGTGTGTGTTTTGAGAGTGGTGTTTTCCAGGCAATTAATTTACTTGCCCAAAATGTAAATATCTGAGAGGGTAAGGATATCAGCATATAAAAACACTTGCAGTTCTAACTGCTGCTTTTTCTGTCAAATGTTGAAACATGCTGAGGCACATTCCCAGCTGGTGCAAACTCTATCTACTTCATTGACTTCAACTGGTAGTTTCCCCATTCAATATGTGGCTAATTTGGTTTTCCTTGCATAGTTTGTAAGTCAGAATAAAGAAACACAAAAAAAAGTATATTCCTGTACATAGGAATATGAGCTGAGGAATTTACCAAACCTATATCTTGTTACCTTTCTCTTTCACTATATGGACACAAAGTGCCAGGGAGCATGAATAACTCTGTATCCCCTTTCTTTGCCTTCAGAACCAGAGCGTTCTGTGAAAGTGGAACACCGGGAGACTTGGTAGGTCACTTACTCTGCCCTCCTGCCAAGACAAGAGCTGTGATAACTACAAATTTCCAAGCAGTTTTTTATCTAACAGGATAAAAACTGGCAGTGATGGAATCTCCACAGTGCCAAAAGAAATCTAGGGAAGTGACCAATGTGTCAATAAAACAAAAAGAAAAGCACTGTACATGGAGGTTTTACTGTGAAATTAATGTAAGAAGAATTTGCTGACCAGAGGACTGGTCAATCAGGGTGCAAATCAATCCATAATTTAATGACACTGAATGCAGTGGAAAACATGCAGGGGATTTCATCTGTACTTTCCAGGCATAAATTTCATTTAAACACAACAAAACCAACAAACCAACCAATCAAAAACCAAGGTAAGATGATGCTGTCATATTTAACGTTTCATTTTCAGAATATGAGTTTATTTTATTTCTCCAGTAATCGTGTCTACATAAGTAATTTAAAGCATCCCATGCTTTAAATTACTTATGTAATGCCAAACCACAAGGACACCTGCATGTCTTGCAGAGGGCAATCCCCTCTAGGGGTTTGGCTGCCAGGGCTGGAGGACAGGGTATCCCTGGCCCATGTCTCCAGCAGCTACTCCTGAACAAGTCTCTGCCACAGAGGCTTTCCTACAGCCTGAGTTGGGCTTGGGCTGCCCTGGGATCCCTGGGCTGCACTGCTCCTGTCTGGAGCTCGGCTAGTCCAGGCTCGGCTATCACCCACCCAGAGGAGGCCCTGTCAGTGCTGGCAGCCAGCGCCAGGGAGCTGCTGATCCCCGCAGCACCCGGGGACATCTCTGTCTCGGGGTCAATAAACCACAGGGCTGTATTTGCAGATTGCCGGGTTCCCCACTGAGTTACATGCACTGCAGCAGCACTGTGTGCAATTAAAATGACACAAATACCAACTAAGGAAACCAAAAGAAAAGTCCCAGGGGAGCAAATGAAAGCAAGCTTAAATAACCTCTAATTCCAACTCTTGGGCAAAAAGCATTTCAATTTGTTTTACATCTCAGCTCTCCAAACTGCTATGAGAACCTATCCAAACATAAAAGAGAGAGTCCTAGAGTTTTTTAGCTTGATATTCAAGTGAAAAAACCTCTCTTTGAAAGAGCTTTTTGATATTTGATAATTTATTTCTCAAGTGCCGTCTTTAGTATCTTTCCTTCCCTGATACTGTCTTGCTACAAATATTGTACTTACCCAAAGAAGTCTGCATAAGGAACTTTAAAATGATGTTTTCATTAAAGAGATTTCTATGGAACAATCAAATTTTCTTTTAGCTTCAGTAAGATTCAGGAAGAAGCAACTGTATAGATTTAGATAAGATTATCTCAGCCTGTTCAGAACATATCTAACAGTTTGCAGAATAACAGAATAACAGTTTGCAGGAGCATGTCATCAAGATGCTCCAGGTTAGAACAAGTTAGACTCAGAACATAAACAGTTTATCAGGCTTTTATCAGAAATTCTGACTTGAAGAAAGATGCTGTTATATGAGGAGTTATATGAGATATACTTATGACCTGATTATTTCTTCCTCTTCTTCCATATGTGATTTGCATCATTAAAACCAATAATAGGGTCTTTTCAGTATCTGTGATCCATCTAAAGCCTTCCTTAGTCTCTCCTGCTGACTAGATAATTCAGACTTTCTGTGTTCTTCATGAACAAATTTCCAAAAGCTACCCCCATGGGGAATTGTCTGATCACTAATTTGTCCACTGCCTTTGAAGCTACCAGTAGGGCTCTAAACAAGATGAAACATAGAGAGTGGTGCTGTGGCCTTGGAGTTTTTTTATCCTATACCTTGCTGGTAAGAATAAACCTTTTTGTGTTGAAAGGAGCTGAAAAATGCATTTACTGTCTTTCAGGAGACTGCCTTACCTACCAAGACTCCAGGTTCTTTCAAGTATTTTTGTCCCACTTGTTTTATTCACTTACTCTGTCACAGTAGAATTAAATACTCTTTAGACAGAGAACAGATATTTATATATCAGGAATGCCTTTGCAGATTGAATGAATGGACACTTGCACACCTTTTGACAGTTTTGAATTTTCATATAACTAATAAGTGAAATCTTCTCTGTGCAGTTTAACTCTATGGCAGCTTTATCCTTCTCCTGAATTCACCATGTTGAAGCAAATATCTGCTGTACATATAACACATCAGGAGAATTCTGTTGGTAATCTGATGTCTCAAAGTTCATAACGGGCTGAGTTACCAGGTTTTTTCACAGCATATGATAAATGAAGGGAACTACATGCAACACCAGTACAAAACAACCTTAAATCACAGGTAAATATAATAACAACAACAACAAAAACAATTATACTAATAATAACTATTATTATTAATAGTAGTACTATACTTGTACTTGCTTCTAAACCTGAGGGACCTGTATTAAAGTGCATTACCAGAAAACAGAAGGCAAATAAAGGGCTTTATTAGTGGTGTGATTCATTTACTCTCTACCTTTACTGTCTATTCCCAAAGGTATCTTACAGAAACGAAAATTTGCAAACATAGACTATTAGGAAAAGTATAAAATTCCACAGTAGAGAATATTCCAGAAAGTCCTCTACTGCTTTGCTGTTTACCAATCATCACGTGCAAAATCACAGATGACGAAAGCATTGAAATTGCCAGCAGTTTATTATTACCTTGGTTTTTAAAACCAAACCATTATCTTGAAAGCTTGTGCAAATATGCAAACCAGCCTGTAGGCTTGACTCTGATCTTTCAGTTCCCTGTGAGTGCACAGTCATGCGCAATGAGAATCAGATTATCATGGATCCCAGCTATGCCCAAAGGAGTGTTCAATGCTGGGAGCAATTAAAAAGAACTTTTCTGTTCCTCAGTACTGTCATCCCACACACTGACAAGCCTTTGAAAGCAAAAGCTGAAACTCCTCACACATAATTAGCTAGAACAAACTGATGAAAGAATTAAATATAAAGTGTTCTGCTCAAAGACATGATCATCAATCTACAGTTCATTCCATCACCATTGATTTGAAAATGCAGAAAGATAGGCAAATTATCCCATTCTCCCACAAAGCCCTTATGGGGAAGAGAAAATGGTTTCAGACCCTTCTTAATCCTTTGGTTTTTTTTAATTTCTATTTTATTTTTGATCTGGTTATCTTAGCTTAATTAATGCAGTCCCAATTACACTAGACAGGCTTAATACAGGTCTTCTAAGGCTTAATGATATTGTTCTGAGAAATACAATAAAGCATTTAACCAGTCATTTGAGATGTGCTGACCTTTCATATGGTAAATAATTTTAGGTGTCTCAACATTCCAATTTGTGCTCTGATTTATGACAACCAATACTGGAAACTTTTTGATCGGATCACTGTCTTACAAAACTTGTTTCTTGTTCCTCCTTTGCCCTTTTATGCAATGTGCTGTTTGCCATTTTCTTCAACGAGGTGAGAATTTTACCTCTCTACTTTAACTTCTCAGCAAAAAATTTAGACTCAATTCAGAAGGTGAATGTGAATAAAACTGTAAGATTTACATGTAATTTTTTTGTAATTTTGCCTCACTTAAGCCAAATATAATGAGACTGGACCAGATTCTATTCACCGTTTCATCAATAAAGCCAAACCAAAAAATTCCAAAGACTGAAGAAGGGTAATTGGAGGTACATTTTACCCCTAAATGCTTCTGTAGCTAATCTGTCAGTAGAAACCTGCATAGTTTTCCAATAAATATGCAAGGTGAGCAGCACTGGCTGGATGAATTAGAAAAACAGAAGTGGCAGACTCTACAATCAGCTTGTTTTCATCTGCTGCACACCTGTAACAAGAACATTTATTATGTAGGTGGCGTATTTTGGTGAAGTGAAAAAAAATCAGTAGTTAATTTCTGATCCTGAAAGCATGTTTTCTTTTTTCAGGGCATATATTCAGTTTCTAGAAGTTTGTAATTATTTTAGCATGACACATTTCTCTTTCATTTAAAATAAAGATCTTAGATAGCTAAAAAAAAAAAAAAAAGATAAAACCTCACAAGATGAAGCTCATTACTCATGCCTTTGGGGAAGGTACCTGATATCACACCAAGCACAATTAAAGTAAACACATTAAGCATCTCCATAGACTGTGCAGTGACACTGGGTTCTTAATTCTTGATAGTGACTTTTAGACATTGGAAGAACAGGTACTTCCACACGTGTTTCTACTTCTGTATTATTGTCTGGTGTCCATAGAAACATGAGAATATTTGTTTTTTCAGACCATATGTAAGCATAAAGATTTCCTATTTCCTCTCAGAGAACCAAGTTTGTCTCCTTATTTATCTCTCTTTATAATGAATAAATGAAAATCTTAAGTTAGAATTTACCAGAATGTTCCACAGAAACAGCTGACAACCTTGGTTGTCCCTCAGGTGTGGCACCTGTTTCCACCATTGCAACACTATTTTTACTGTCAGGGAGAAAATAAACAGATTTCTGGAATTAGGAAGACGCACCAATTGAAGGCCCAAAACACACTTAGAGAGAGGATAACCATTCATACATTTTTTTAGTTCCCTGTATGAATTTCACAGAGGATGTTTGTTTCCTTATCAGGACACAGCTCAGAACTATGCAGAGCAGAGACTCACTGGGCTGCAGCAAGAAATCAGCTTGATTTTCCATTGTTAAGATATTGTGGTGACAGGCATTCTGCAAAAATCCATTTAACGAAATTGAAGGAAAATAGAATAGATGATTACTCTCTTTTCTGAGTAGGAATATACTGTACCTCATCCTGTCACTTCCATTTGGCAGGTACTCTCCACAGACCAATCCACAGATTACTTTCTTTAGCAATCTCGCACAGTTCAATAGGTTATTCAGCATGACTTTTTTCTCATTTACTTTGCTTAGGGAAAGATCCTGGCCATCCAATTTTGACAAACAAAGGATCCCTTTTCCCTTTAAAAAAAAAAAAAAAATTAAAATTCATCAGTCCCAAGTATGAACACAATTCCTTTGATATAAGTACCAAAACCACAATGCTGAAAATATATCAAAAACGTTTGACCGCTCAGCTCTATCAAACTCTGTCCCAGAAGAGAGGTATTTGGTAAAGAGTCTCCTTGAGGTTACACCAGAGCACTTTAATTAAAAATCTAATGAAATAATGTTATATCAAATTATGTTGGACTGAAACTTACAGTATGTGCCAATTATAAAAAGTTAATTGCCATTTCAAAATTAAATCAAAGTATATTGAATTTTATTGACAAAATAACAAATATAGCTACTTGTTTATGACTTTTTATAATTACAATTATAATTAATTTTTATAGAGGAATCAATAGCTTGTTGAAGAATTCTGAAATAAAGCTATCAGAGATATTTTGAAATCATCAGGTCATGCAAGGAATTTATTAGCACACAAGACAGAAGGTCAATTGTAGATATACTAAGAGTTTGCTTTGGAGACTATATAATTATATAGTGGTTTGGAAGACACTTTTGACTATTATCTAGCTCCAACCCTCCTGCTATGGGCAGGGACATCTT
>VZTN01018231.1:19207-52079 GCA_013400515.1 Erpornis zantholeuca
ACTTGCACCACTCACTGACCCCCCCTTAGAGTGAAGAATTTCTTTCTAACATCGAACCTAAACCAACCTTCTTTCGATTTAAAGCCATTTCCCCTTGTCCACTACAGGCAAGTAGTAAAAAGTCCCTCTCCAACTTTCTTGTAGGCTCTGGAAGGTGCTATAAGGTGACCCCAGGGTCTTCTCTTCTGTTCTCCAGGCTGAACAACCACATCTCTCTTAGCCTTTCCTCATAGGGGAGGTACTATATCCCTCTAATAATCTTCACAGCCCTCCTCTGGACTCACTCCAACAGGTCCTTTTGTTTCCTGTGCCAGGGGCCCCAGATCTGGATGCAGTACTCCAGGTGGGATCTCACGAGAGCAGTTTAAAAGGACAGGGTCACCTTCCTTGACATGCTGCCTATGCTCCTTTTGACATAGCCCAGAGTACAGTTGGCTTTCTGGGTTTTCTGCAGGTAAACACTTCTGGCTCACATTCAGCTTCTTGCCCACCAATACACCAAGTCCTTCCCTTCAAGGCTGTTCTCAATTCATTCTCCATCCAGCCTCATTTGTGATTGGGAATGGCATGACCCTTGTGATAGACTTTGCACTTGACCTTGTTGAATTTCATGAGGCTCACACAGCCCCACCTCTCCAGCCTATCAAGGTCCCTCTGATAGCATCCCATCCCTCCAGCTGTTGACATCACCACACAGCTCAGTATCATCACTGAACTTACTGAGCATGCTTTTAATCCCATTATTTATGTCACTGACAAAATTGTTAAACAGCACTGGTCTGGTTATGTTTCCTCTTTTTCAGTAAATGGGAACTTCACCAGGCTGTCACAGCTTCTCAAATATGATAGTGACCTAACAGCTTCCTCTGCCAGCTCCCTCAGGACCCATGAATACATCTCGTCATGTCCCATGGAAATGAACACCTTCAGGTTTCTAAGATGGTTCTTCTCCTACAGTAGGCACTTTTTAATTCTCCCAATTCCTGCCTTTGCTTTTTGCAGCTCACATGGTGTGTCTGAAGCACTTGAAGAGTTTAGCAAAAAAACACTGAGTACCTCAGCTTTCTTTATATCCTGGGTATCTTCTTTCCTTCCTTCCAGAAAAGACCCTTATCTTCTCTAGGCTTCCTTTTATCAACAATGCACCTAAAGAAAGTTTTCTTTTTGGTTTTAACATCACTGTCCAGGTTTAATTCTAACAGGACTTTAGCTTTCCTATCTTTATTCCTGGCTGTTTGGACAACTTCTCTGTAATCCTCAGGCTATCTGTCCTCACTTCCACTCTCTAGAGTGGAAGATGTAATGTTAGAGTGTAATGTTAGAGTTTTCCCAGGAATTCCCTGGTCATCCCTAGAGGCCTTCTGTCATTTTGTCTGACCTCCTCTTTGTTGGGATGCATCACTCCTGATGATCCTTGAATATGACCCAGATTTCTTGGGCCCCTCTTCCCCTACAGGGCTTTATTTCTTCAGCCACCAAACACATCCTTGATAAGGCCAAAGTTTGCTCTTCTGAAGTCCAGGTTAGCAAGCTTTCTGTGCACCCTCCTCAAAGCCTTAAGAATCTTGAACTCCACTGTGCCATAGTTACTGCAGTCAAGGATGTTTTTGAACTTCACATTCCAGATCAGTCTCCCTCCTTGTTGGTAAGAGCAGCGTCTATCATGGCATCTCTCCTAATTGGTTCTGCTATCACTTGGAGAAAGAAGTTATTATCGAGCATTCCAGAGCCACATGCATTGCTTATGCTCTGCTGTGTCATGCCTCCAACAAATAATTGGAGTGGTTGAAGTCACACTCGAGGACCAGGTCTTGTAAATGTGAGGTTGCTTCTATCTGTCTATAGAGGGTGTCATCAGCTCAGGTTTCTGGTAAGGCAGCATGTAGCAGACTCCCACTATAATATCAGTTGTTCCTTCCCTCCCTTTAATCCTGACCCGTAAACTCTCAGTCAGCTCCTCATCAACCCTCAGGGGGAAGAGTCCTTCGTGGACTCCAGCTGCTCATTGACAGAGAAGCTGATAACCCCTGACCATATTCCCTGCCTGTCCTTCCTAAAGAGCCTGTATCCTTCCATTCCAACACTCTAGTCACAGGAGCCATCCCTCCACATCTTCACAATGCCAGTAAGATCATAGCCCTGCAGATGTGTGCACATAAATTCTCCTTGGTTGTTCCCCATGCTACATGTGTTTGTTTAGAGGCATTTAAGTTGGGTCAGGGGAATTTACTGGCTCAAGGGGCTAGAATTTCTTTGTGTGGCTCTCCAGGTTCTCTCCAGTTGACCTGTAAACCACCTCCAAGCTCTTGGCATCTCTTCCTGGCTCCAGCATCAAATTGGTGGGAGTGGTATGGATTGAGGTTCCAATCCCCCAATAACTTTAATTTAAAATCCTCTTCATCAGCTTGACAGGCCTAAGACTGGAGATGCTCTTCCCCTCCTCTTATAGATGGACTCCATCAGGTCCCAGTAGATCAAGTTTCCCAAAATGAGTTCCATGGTCTAGGTAGCCAAACCCCTGCCTTGTGATGCCAGTCCTGTAACCATCTGTCTGGTTGCCAGATTCAGCTGTCCCTTTTAAGACCTTTTCTTTTGACCAGGAGGATTGATGAAAATCTACCGACAGTCCAGAGATCCTTACCACCATTCCCAGGGTTCTGCAATCCTTCTTGATACTCCTGGGATACACCTACTATGCAAGGTACTATAAAGAAAATTAACCGTAATCCAGTTAAAGGCAGTAAATTACTATAGTGCAAAAGAAATTACTTAGACATTGTAATTCTATTGCTGAGTACATTTCTTCTGCTTTTTAGGGAGGATAAAATTCTTCTCCAGAAAACAATTTTGTAATTATACTGTATAAATTTAACTTAATCTTTCTTCCTCTCCTTTTATCCCTTACCCCAAATGCACCTCTTCAGCTAGGATACATATAAATTGTGAAGAATGGCTGTCAATTTCAGATACTTTAACATTAAAAACACCTTTGTGCTCATCAGTCAGCACCTTTGCTTTAACCCCCTGACTCTGGCAGATAGATGCATGGTAGGACATTTGTCCTGCTGTGATGTCAATCTGATGAGAAGGATCCTGCTGGGAGTTGTGGTAATTACAGTGGGATAGCTCATATCTTCCTGAACTCTCTCCATGCTTTCATTTGTCTTAATAGCAACTGAGATACTAATAAAAACCAATGTTAATTATGTCAGTTTATCATGTCCCTCTTTCTTGAAAAGTTAGTTTAATGACAACAATCAACATGCAAGGATTCCACTGGCAACTTTTGCAATTCAGTTATTCCCTCCTTTCCTTGACGTAACTGCCTTCAATATTTTTTATGATAACAAAGAGGTGAAAACAAGCACAACATTTTCACATGTGTCTTTTTTGCTGAAATTCAGAGTTGTCTACTGAACTTACTGTGTCTTTTACAAACTTTCACATGGTATTTATAATTTCTTAATATTTTTAGAGACCAGTTTAGCAGTGAGGTTTTAGGAAGAACAAGTCAGAAACTCAGATACTCACATATTGTCTTAAATCTCTACCTAAGTGAAGAGGTTGATGCAACTTGCACATCAAGGAAGAAGATAAATTTTAATCTAGGGTAGGACCACACTAATGTAAACTATTCATTCAAGTCTTTTCTAACAGCTTGCAATTTAATTTTTACTCAGATTCCCTAACAAGCATGTTGCATAAATGCAAAATAGCATAAATAAGTCTCACTTATATCTTATTAATCATCACTTGTGATACATATATGTTAATAATAATAATAATAATAATAATAATAATGAATATTTAATTGTCTTTCCTTTATTTAATTCAGATTTCCAGGCTTTTACTTCTTACACAACTAGAAATTTGATAATCAAAATTATTCAGTTATGTTAATTCTTCTAAATAAAATTAATGACAATAGTCCACTCATTTGTTTCAGAATGTCTGTTTAGCAGTCTTACAGTAACCAAGCTTATGAGGAACATTTAAAAAATTCAGTTCAAATATCTGAAGTAATAGCACTCAAATAATAAATACAAGATCATAAACCTTATCACTCTGCCTGTTAATTCTTATAGTGGTGAAAGTGATGATACCTATGAGCAAAGAGGTATAACAATGGATTGTGACCTTGTCTGCACTTGCAAAATATTTGGTAGAAAAGGATGAATATTTTTAGAAACAAATATCCTGGATCATTGTTCCACAGCTGCAGCTAAACAAAAAACAAGGAAAGAAAACCTGAAAGCTTGTAAAACATATTTTATGTTATCACATCTGGACTTAATCGCAACAGATTCCAGTGATCCTATCTAATTATTCCATCTATGTTTTCACCTGTGTGTTTAATATACAGATTTTATCGGTATATCTGTCAACTCTGTGTACATATTTGCCAGGGAAAACACATACTGTATTGAAATGGAAGTCCATTGTAGGCAGTCTGAGTTACCAAAATTGAAATCCACCTAAGGAATGATCATATGCAAAAGTTTAAAAACTATTATACCTTTCTATCAGAAAAGAGGTGAATGAGTGAATAGAATGAATTCTATTAGGGGCACAATATAATCATAGTATCTTCTAAAGTGTTTTCAATTTTTTAATTATAAAGGTAGGAACATATTTATATTTAATAACAAATGTGAAAACATGACACACAGTATATTTATGATATAAAAATAAGATATTTATCTAGAATTCTAGAATTCTAGAGTTAAATTATCTAGAACTTGGTGAGTAAAGGTAACAACATTAAGCTGTAGTCAAACTTTGTCTTGTATGAGTCATGATTTTTGAGTGATTCTTGAGATCTCAGGTGGTTATCCTGCGAATTTTCAGTTCTCAGAAATGTTCAGCATTAGCATGGATGCTGAGAACTGTGAGAATGAAGGATACAGACAACAGAATGGATGGAAAGAGACAAATGGACATTTATATCTTTATGTAGAAAGGCAATGTATAAATGGTGTTCCTTAACGCAATGTTAATAGGTGTATAGAAATCAGTGATTATGTACTTTTTCATTGTAACTTAACAAGTACATTTTTAAAAAAATGTAAATATAGAGGATAGAGACTAGCTCAAATTCAAATCAAACAGATTTATATGACAGGTCAAATTTAAATCATTTTCAGATTAACTTAAATTTGCACTCAGGTTGTTCTAAATTTTTCCTCAAATTAAGTAATATTCAACTGCACAGCTGAGCTCAGCCCACAGAAAAACCTACTTTTGCCATTGAAGAAAATAATCTGAATACACGAATCGTTAATTCCAATGCCTTATACAGGTTTCAGAAATCTAAAGAGTATGAGACCAAGTGTCACTTACCAAATAATCTGAAATTTTTTGAGAGCAAATGGGATTGGGCTCCTTAATGACTTGGGCACTTTTAAAAATGAAACTTGTTGCAAACATTCTGATAGAATTTCTATGGCATTTTTGTCAGGGTCAAATTTCATGCTTGAGATTTAACCTTCCTTATTGAACTTTTATGTCAGCAGGATACTGCTCATATAAAAGACATTATATCAGCCTAAAACTAGTATGTTGAATTAAGCATTCAGTCTCCAACTGTGTGCACTTTTTTTTGTTCCTTGCTGTTTAATGTAGAATTTATTTGCATACCAATTGGGATATTCACATCTTCGATCCTAGGCTATTTGCTTCATATTTTTTTGCTTTTTTATTTTCTCCAATGTCTGCCTTTTTCATTGGCTCTAAACCTGCAGCTCTCTAATGGCAGACTTGACCTAGTAATGGGGATTTTGTGGTGCACTGACCTTGGCTGGAGGGCAGGTACACAATAAGCCACTCTATCACTCCTCCTCAACAGGAGTGGGGGAGAAAAAATTTGGCAAAAAGTGCATGTGTTGACACAAAGACAGAATGATCATTCATCAGTTATTGTCATGGAAAAACAGGTTTAAATTTGGGAAAATTAGTTTTATCTATTATCAGAGCAAAATAAGTTTCTCAAACAGAGACAAATCTTAAAACACCAGTCCTCCACCTCTCACCTTTATTCTGGGTTTAACTTCATTCTCGATTTCTTTACCTACTCTCCATGAATGGCACAGAGAGATGGGCAAAGGGGAATCTGGTGAGTTCATCACAGGTTATCTCTGCCATGCTACCTCATCACTCTTTTCTCATGCTCCACTGAGGAATTGCTCCCATGGGAGACAGTCCTCCATGAACTTCAACATAGGTCCTTACGATGGGCTAGAGCTCATCACAAGGTTCCCCAGCACAGGTCTCTTCCACATGGTGCAGTCCTTCGGGAATGGACTGCTCCAGCACACACCACCCATGGAATCACCTGTTCTGCCAGGACCCTGCTCCTGCACAGATTCTCCGTGGGATCACAGCTTCCTCCAGGCATATTCACTTACTTCACCATGGTGCTCTGTGGGCTGCAGGGGCACAGCTGCCTCCGCATGGTCTTCACCACAATCTGCACGGGAATCTCTGGCACCTGGAGCTCCTCCGGCCCCTCTTCTTCACAGACCTTGGTGTCTAAGCAGGTTATTTCTCTCACATATTCTCACTCCTCTCTGCCACATACTGCTGTGCAGAAGGTTTTTTCCCCTCAAATATGTTATCACATAAGTGATACTACCATTACCACTGTTTCTTGTTAGGTATACTTTCCCGTAAGTCCTGACCTGATAATTTGTACTTCACCTTGATCACAGAGATTCCTTAAAGCTTTGTTTTGTTGCCCGTGGAAAATTAAGAAGCTGCTTCAGTAATCAGAGGGAGAAGCTCTTTTTTACTGCTGGAGACCCCAGAGCAAACTGGCCAGTGAAGTTTTGAAATGAAGGGTTGAAAAGATGAACCATGCATTTCTCTTAACATAGAAATAAACCCAGGCAATTTGAAGAACATGATAATCAGGAGGGAATGTGATAGGGTAGACAAAAAAGACCTTGGCTGACTGGAAATAATTATTTCAGAATACCATTTAGGAGTTTATGGATAGTGCTGGAGTAGAGGATTACAGGGAAGAAAACTACTGAGTAAACAATGTTGCCCTAATACTTTAAATGAATAGCATAACAAGAAAAAGCACCAGAGCCCCAAAAGCTCCAAGAGAACCTTAAGCCCTCCACAACATTGCCTAACACTTATGAAAGTTCCCTTTGCCTTTGTTTTGCCTATTCACAGGAGAAATTGAGTTAGTATACCCTGCAGCTCTTGATAATGAACTTATAGGTGACTGATGACAGTCTTTGATTCTTATTTGTGCTTTGAAACATTATGGGAAGTCAAAAGGGTGATTTGCCTTCACTCGAGGATTCTTACCTTCTCTTCGTTTAAGAACCTTTAACCTATTCAATAACAGGTTTCATTTTTAAAAAAATAAATTAAAATACACTATAGAAATTATTATTTATCCTTCTGTTGTCAAAAGTACGTTCGACTTCAATCTTTCTTTGTATTTAATATTTTTAATGTGAAGAACTAACTAGCCTCTGATGGCCAGAGTTACAGTCAAAAAATCAACAGCGTCCACAGGTGCTGCCTTGGGTCTTGCTGTGTGTTCAGTATTGGGGATGGAGGAAGTTCGGCACAGTTCTATCTGGATCTCAATAAGAAAAGCACAGAAGGAAAGAGTGTGATAAGACAGCTGTTTAAGAAAGAGAAAATAATGCCAGAAATATAAATAGTGAGTAAATCTTATTTCCCTTCAGATTCTGGGCACCCTGAATCACACACATCATCAGACATCAGAGAGCGCCTGGAGGGATCTTCCCATTCATTGTGCACTGCTCGGATCCTGCTTATGACATCCATACTGTAGTGTCTTTTATCCTGTATGAGAAAACCATGTATCTTTTCCTGAGATAGGCTGAGATCTTGTCTCATATCACCCATCAGTGCAGGCTGCTGTGTGGCTTCCAGGAGATTGTCCTGCAGCAGCTCCTTGTGCTGCATAAGGCCTTCTCCAGCCTGGAGTATGAGTCTGTAGAGTGGATGTGGAATGTTCCAGGTCACTAGCTCCTTAAGATCCCCAATACTCTGTTTGTCATTACTGCTATTAATCTATAAATTTATTTATTAAGAACATCAAACACAAAAAGTTGAAAACCTTGGTATAATATCTTGTTCCTTTCGATGTAATTTGAGCAAAATAATCCTTCTAAAATAAGTCAAAAGCCAATTTTTTTAAGACCTACATTTTTCAAACTGTCCTTCAATGTGTAGAATTATTATTGATACTTATAAAATTTCCTAGTTATTATGTATGCTTGGATTTGCCAGTACTGACTTTCAGAACTTCTATTTATTTCATGTCTTCCTCCTGAATGTTCTGCATTTATTATCATCCCACTGAAGAAAGATTTGATATCAATGCAATAATATGTAGCAGATATATATAATTATGACTATGTTTCCTTGAGTTTACAACTCTTTAATCATTTTGAACAGCTGTGATAAAAATGGTAAGGCAATTTAAAACACAGTGGCTATTTTGCTAATAGAACTGCTTCATAATTTTGGGCAATATTGTGAAAGTCTGCAATATTTTGCAAGATATTTCCTTGTTAAACCTGGCTTCCCTCTGAAGTACACACATACACAAACCCTACTCTAATACAGGAGGATTTTAGTACTTTATGGATAAAAAGCCATTCAGAGTTAATTGAGCAACTTCTTCTGTCTGGGTATTGATATTTCATCTGTACATATTACATCCCTTCAATACAAAGAAAAGTAGGTCATGCTAGCAAAAAGACAACCACCAGTGAATTGATAATACTTTAATTAGAATACAAATTCTTTTCAGCTGTCATTTTTGTGCTCAGAAGTTTATGTGTCGTGTTATTTCCATCTAAACACATTGAGATGTCCTTTTTGTTATTACTGAGAATATAAGCATCTTTAAATATATATGTATATATAATTTACAAGGTGTTACAGTGTAGAGAAAGCACCAGGTCCTACAATAAAGCCACTTTCAGTCTAATTAGACAAGTAGGTAAAGCAAATACAAGGAAAATACTCACTGACTTGTGTGCAGCCACAGGGCCTGTCAACTAAACATTTGATTTACAGATATTCAGCTTTTCTCAATAGCCAACACAGCAGAATTTTCCTTGAGAACTTCTCCAGCACAGACACAGTTGGATGTAGAGCTGTAGTGGTAGCAGCCAGCTCCTCATTTGTGTCCATCGTATAACAGGCTCAAAGCCGTGGTCCTACAGCAGCTGCCATATGCTCTCACTGCCAAATCAAGGCATCCAGTTTTCAGTTTATTCCCCCAGAGCTGGAGAGACAAAGGACCAGTGAGAATAGGCTTGGTGTCAGTATTATTCTTCTTGTTGAACTATACACAATCAAAGGCTCAATGTTGAATATAATAACCTTAAGCTTCAGACGGCAACACAGTATATAGTATTTCCATGGAATTTTCTCTTTCAAATGTTGCTCATGTGGTATCAAAGGAAAAAATTACTCAACTTGTTGAGAAAATATGCATAAGCGGAAAGTTCTGTTTCCAAATATCTCTCTGGATTCATAATGCATGTCAGTAAATGTAACTCCTACTTCTGTAAATTATTTATGCATACCAGTGGAGGATTTGGTGCTAAATGATTTTCTTAAGCTTGCCCAATTCACATAAATATGAATACATCTAAACCAGGCAGGGGAAATAAGAAAAAAAGAAATTAGAGATACTGGGAGGATAAAAAGCATTTCAGTTTTCCAGAGATTCATAGAGCATAAATATTTTTTTTTTTTAATTGAAAATATAGACACCCATTCAAGTCTGTCTAGATTTTATTTGGTTTGGAACTAGCTGGATTGAAGAGTAGCTTTTGCCCTTAAATCTGTGAGAAACTGGCTGCTTTTAACTTGTAACTAACTGATGGGCCTTTGCAGGGATTTCTGAATGGCTAATTACCACTGGAAGTAATGTTCAGCTAGAGCATACCTCCTAAGGCAGATTTCCCCAGTGCAGGTAGTGGAGGAACAAATTGACTGTTTCATGGACTATAGTTCAATTGTCCATATGGCCATAGCCAGGTCAAAAGCATGGATCTACAGGGATCTGACTTCCCATTCTTCTGTTCCAAATGAGAACAGTCAGAAATGTTGAATAAGGGGGGAGGTAGCAACTAGGAGGTGAATTATGTCAAGGATGTACTGGTGTTCTTAAACTAAGCGGCACCTATTATGGTACTTGTGTTCATCCCTTAGAAAGCTTTCTCTTTTAATAGCAATGTGTTCACCTCAGATAAAAGAGGTCAGTTCACTTGGGATACTTTCAGTAGAAGTGTTAGCTGCCAGAATTCCTTTGTGGCTCCTCAACAACACTACAAAAAGTGGAGGAGTGGGGAGTCTATGTTCAAATACTTGTTTTTCTGGTATCCCATTGCTCTAAGACTCTCAGACCCAAGTCAAAGAGACTCAAAAAAGGTATCTGGGAGATAATTTTTACAAGGATAATCTCAAAATGTAAGAATTTGACCTATGATCTAAACAGAAGGATATGAAGCCAGGGAGAAGAAGCAGGAAAGTAGGGCATCTCATCCAGAATAACTTTGGCCTCTTCCAAAGATATGTTTTTACCCTTTTTAAGGCCTCTTTCCAAAGCTCTTGTTCCTAATTTCAGTTTCATAAATGCAGTAACTGAACAATTACTGAAAGATGATAGAGATTTAAAACATCGGCACTACATTCAAAAGGGTGAACCATTAAAATCATTGTTAGCAGGCCAGTTGTCATGATTCTATTGATCTACAAATTGAAAAATATCAATTTCTCCTTGAAGCCCTGTTTTCATACCATCACAGGACAAAGAAAGTATAAAACCAGTAGAACACAATAGCAAAATTGTGCACTGAGTGTAAAATCACATCTTGAAGAAGGGGAGTAAGTACTTGTACAGGATCTAATGTCTAATGAACCATTTGACCAAATTTATATTTCACCAAATTGAAGAAAATAGATCATATTTTTATTTATATCAATGAATGATTAATGACCTCTGAATTCTGAACACACAGTTTGTCAATAGGTGTTCCCCAGCTAAATGTCTCAGTACCCAAACTTCTTCCCATCCACATTTTTAGACAATAGACATCTTAATCAGAAATTTGTTGTCAGGATGAAAACTACATAAACCACAGACAGCAGCTAATTGCATGATATTAGAAGTGGGAGCTTTGTGGCTGTCAGTACTTTAAATAATATCACTCAGAAAATCCATCAGTATCTCATGAATTTCAGAGGTAATTTGAAAACTGTTTTACAAACTGGTACAACTTATTAATTCAAATGAATCTTAACATAGCTTTTGAAGATATGATAGCAATGCATATTTTAATCAGTTTTAACTTAAGTTAGACAAATTTCAACTTTTTATTATTATTTTCAGGAAAAAACACTTACAAGTGTACTTTTTTTTCACATCTGGCACCATAGGCTTGTGCGCATCTAAGTGGCATAGCAGGTCACTGACCATTTCCCCTTGGATTATGGGGGCCTTGTTCTGCTTCCTCTCCCTGTCTTCTGGCTTAGGGGGCAGGTTGCCCTGAGAACAACTGGTCTTGCTATTAAAGCCTGAGAAAAAGAAGTCATTAAGTACCTCAGTCTTTTTTTGTCACTCTGAAGGTCCAGGGTAGCAAGTCTGCTGACTTCCCTCCTTACTTCCTCAGGAATCAAAAACTATCAAGACAACCTCCAGCCATCACATCACTCTCCAGTCCTTCTGTTCACAAACAGGTCCAGTGGGCACACTTTCCCTACTTTTCTAGATCACCAGCTGTGTCAGGAAGTTTTTTCCTACACACTCCTAGATTCCTGTTCTAGGAACCTCCTACACTGTTTCCTGCTGTGTTGTATTTTAAGCAGAGGTCTGGAAGTGCCCCTTGAGAACAAGGGCTGGAGGTCATGAGACTATTCCCAGTTCATTATAGAATATTTCTTCTGTCTGTTTGTCTTAGTTGGGGGGTACATAGCACACTCCCACCAGGGTGTCTGCCTTGTTAGCCTTCCGCCCTTGATTCTTACCCCTAAGCACTTGACTTTCATCACCATCATTAAGCTCTAGACACTCAAACCCCTCCCTAACATACATGGATACCCCACTGCCCGTCCTTCCTTGCCGATTTCTTCTGAAGTGTTTACAGCCATCCATTGCAGCATTCCAGTTGTGAGAGTCATTCCACCACGTCTCTGTGATGAAAACTGTATGATAGTTTTCTTGCTGTCCAATGCCTTCCAGCTCCTCCTGTTTGTTGCTCAAACCCCTCCCTAACATACATGGATACCCCACTGCCCGTCCTTCCTTGCCGATTTCTTCTGAAGTGTTTACAGCCATCCATTGCAGCATTCCAGTTGTGAGAGTCATTCCACCACGTCTCTGTGATGAAAACCGTATGATAGTTTTCTTGCTGTCCAATGCCTTCCAGCTCCTCCTGTTTGTTGCCCACGTCTGTGTGCATTGATGTTCATACGAGGGAGCTGGAGGTCAGCAAACGCTCAGCATTCCTTGTCTTTGTTGTGGCAATACTATTTGTTGCATTTTTCTGACTTTCCTGTAAGATTTTATATGGTTGGCTTAACATGCAGTAGATATATTTCTTCACATGTTTTTATTGACAGTAGTTAAAAATTTGGATGGATGTTTAAAGCAGTAGATATGGTACGTTGTTGAAATAAGTGGAAGCTGGTGTAGTGAAATGAACTGGGCAATGTATAAATCTAAATTTCTAAAGAAACTATTATAATAATGTAGTTATTTCTGCTATGTGGGTATCTGACTACTGGTAAGAGATAATATTGATGCTCCTTAATCATATGTGAAGGGAAATTTTGAGGCAGAACCATAAGCTCTGTGAAATACTGAGCAGCCTCCATGTGAAGTTCAGTGAGAGTTATTGTCAGAACTGATTGTCTGAGATTTCATCAGGGATTTCATACAACTTTATCACTAACTTTGTTAATAGGATAACTTAAAATTAATCTAGAAGTGATCTAGTCATCCTGATGCCACCAAACAGGATTGCTGTGGATTGTGTAACTTCCTGACAGAACCTTGTCCAGCCAGGTCTCAGTCTACCACTGACAGGGATCACAAAATATTCTAGACAATTCATTCTCATGTTGACCATCTTTACCTACATGAAGAAATTTTACATTTAAATTCACTGCTTTTTGGGGGCGATTAGATGTACACATAGTCTGTAGAAGGCTATAGCATTGGAAATTATGCATATTTCTTTGAAGAATGTAAATCTAGATAAGCATCCTCCAAACTGTCCAAAAAAGGTTGCATTATGAGTTTTAGGCTGTGGATATTCACCATCTTCTGGGTCATTTCCTGCACTAAAATGGCATGAAAATCTCTTCAATAAAAAGAATAATTTATTTCTTACAGAATATGATTTTACCTGTGGGCTTGAATATATAATTTTTGAATAATATTGGGGAAAAAATAGAAAGAAAACATCAAATTTATGGAAAATGTAATGTTTATTACTTTTAAATAAATCCTTCTCCCAGAATTTTTAGGATATAAAACAGTTCAGAGAGATGAAAACTTGTGAATATCTGACTATCTAAAAGATAGAAAGAATATTTTTTCCTTTAAAATGTATTCTCAATATTTTCTTTCTAAATCAAATATTTGTATGGCATCCATTCTTTTAGATTCTGAAAAATACTTTCAGGCAACTGCCAAAATCCTGATAGCTCCTCTCTTGAACAGATGTAGTAATTGCTAGAAATTTCCTGAGAGAGCCAATTCTCCTGAGATTTCCTACATATTTGCCAATTAATATGGATTGGATAGATAGCCAAGTTTTTGTGATGTTTATCTGAAGCATATCAGTGAGGCTGTTGTTCATCCATTGCTAATGAGAGAATTAAATTTATGCAGATGTATGTATACTGTTGAGAATATTACTGGTAAAATCTGTACCACTCAGAAGTCAGGATCCATTTTCTCATTAATTTCAGTTGGACCAGAATTTAATCCATTGTACAAAAGCACTGTATAAAGCAGGTGATTCAAAATGAAGCTGCAGACTGCTTCCTGTGCTAGAATTCTGCAATCCTGCAGGAAAATAAAGTACATAAAAAGAACACAGAAGTGAAAATTTTTCGAATTGTCTATTATTTTACACATAGGGAAGTTGCATATAAAATGTATGTTTGACAGATGCAGAGAAATTCTGTTCTACTTAAATGATGTGAATAGCAAGTATAAATAAAACTAAAATCTGGGTGCACCAAGTAATAAATTATAAAGAGAGGGGTGTTTTTTAATCTTCTATCATCAGTAATTTTTTAGCATTTCTCAAAAAACTACAAGCCCCTTTGACATTTTGATCCACTTCTCCTTATTTAGCTTCCAGATGCTAATTAATGAAATCAGCTGCTCTCCAGGTTTTCCTAAATCTCGAAAAATTTTGTCTTGGGCATTTAAGCTGTTTCACTAACTTGGCCTTGGAGACTTTTTTCTCCTATTTCTATAGGACAAAATTTCTATAAATTTCTATTCACTGTAGTGTAAATTTATACAGCCTATCCTCATGATATTGTTTCTTCATCTTCAAATCTCTTCCTCCCAACCAGATTGGTTCTACTAATTCAACTACTGCATGCCTTTGCAATGCCCTTCCATGCGAGATCATGAACAGTGGATTGGCTGTGTTTTCCAGTCAGAATTAAAACCCCATTTGTTCAGCTTGACTTATGCTTAGTGACAGCTCTGTGTATTTCTCACTGTGATGTGAATACAATGAAGGACATGGTATGAAGATGCACTGAGTTGTATTGCGTTGCGTGGAAAATGTGGTTGGAGTAATTACCACTGTCCAAGGTTTTATCCTTGTTTTCATTAAAGTTGCTATTATGCCAATGCCAGAGATAAATAATATAATTGTTTTATTAGTGTCTGTCTTGTCTAAATTGTGAATGCCAAAAACCCCCAAAACAACGATAAAGAAGACAGCAGAAATATAATGTAAAAAACAACCAAAGCACTTCTTTACACCACTGAAGTAAGACCAAATACATGGTGTTAATTAATCTTACTTAGATAAGTTCTATTCATAATATAAAAAGAGGGACATGCTTGTAAAATAGACAATCAGACAAGATAATCATTATATTGTGTCATGCTCTCTGTTGAATGCTATCTTCAATTTCCTGTATGGTCTAGAGTGCTTTAGAACATGTTACACTGCATGGGCCAACTTCGACTAAAATATTCCACATATATGTAGGATTATTTTCTATTTCTATGGTGTTTACAGAAATTTTCAGTGGGAAAAAACCTGTTTGAATCAGTTCCAAGCAAAGTATGAGTTTTCTTAGGCTATGTATCACATAGTTAAAATTATTAATATTTACTATTAGCTACTATAGTTTTAGTATTGTTAATATCTTTTTTTTCGCTATCACATTTTACTGGCATAGCATTATCTTGGTTTTGCTGCTTGTGTTTCTGGAGGAACTATAACATTATGGTGTGGTTTTCATTTTCCATAGTCCTTCTCCAGCTATTGGGTAAATGTCAAAGTTTGGGCTATACTTTCAGCTGTAGGCTCAGTCTAACAGTCTGGGAATGCACTGTTCTTTCATGGGGGTTGCAACTATATTTCATAGTCATTCACAGATCAAAAACCTGCATCACATGTTCCATCCACAGACAGGCTGTGTAGAGTGGTCACCTTGTTATTCATGAATGTACCTATTTCGACACCTTCTACGTGTCCTGTTTGAAAACATGATAATTCCTGAAGGAATTATTTTCGTCATAATTTAAATTTTTTTTCCAGTTCAACAAAATGTTTAAATGTATTCATTCAGACCTTTCCAAATTGAAGATAGCCTGAAATTGAAATTAATTTTTATTGGTATAGCTCTATGGAAATTAAGAGAGCTGGCTAATTTTCACCAGTTCAGAATAAGATGAAAATACTTATGGTTTCATTCACTAAATTATCAGCATACCAAGTTGATTTTGCAAAGAAATTAAAATTAAAGGTTAATTAATTTTGCATTTTGGCAAAAAAAGAAGAGAAATTTTTGAAAGTTTGAAATCACCATTTTTCTTTAAAACAACTCAGCAAGGACCAACTGATGCAGGAAAGCACCAAGACCAACCCTTATAATAATTTTTTTCTCTCTGAGATGCAGTAAAGAATCAATATTTAAAGTCTACTCTTTGTTAATGTCATTGTTTAATGAACATGGCAATAATTAGTCCTATGGAGTGTCCTGCTTTGACACTGAATGGCAGTAGAGGTAAGAGAGTCACAGTACAAAACAGTAGTACTATGAAAATAGTTAACTTCTTTGGAACTAGAAGTAACACTGTCAGAACTATCATTAGAACATTGTAGTCTGGGAGTGCCGTATTTGGGAAAAAAATTTCTTAGATGACTATCACAATATAATTGATTCAGTATTCAAAACCTGTTTTAAAATAATTTTTAAATTAAGCATTGGTCTTACAAAACTGCAAGACATTGACAGTGAAGTGTCATAACAGTCAGAATTTACTTTCTCATGCTTCCACTACTCTAAAAATTGCAGCTACTTAAATTGTAAATTACCTATAATATTTTTCTACTAATGCTTTTTACAGTGAGAAGACAGACACATGAAAACAAAATAAAACCAAGTTTTTAATTTCATTTGATAGGAAATGTATAAAAAACCCCAACACAATTCTCAGAAATAACGAACAATATAGAGTAATGTTTTAAATATAGATAAAGTATACTAGAAGAAAATAAAAAGGTAAAATCTTTATAAATATTCCAATGAGTGATTTGGATATTGAGATTCATAAGATTTAATCTCTTGAGCCTCTGGGAATTCCATAGTCTTACAGGTGTCTAAATCACATTTTAAAACTTCCCTTTACCTTAGATCAGTGGGTGAAAGTTGGTATAATTCCTAAATCATTTTGATATGTTTCAAAATGTTACTTCTGGCTAAAGAATTACTGGAGTTATTTTATTAAAAAGATTTCTTCTTTGACTTTTTCTTTTTTATAATGTAGTAACAAAAGAGCAGAGAGAAGATGTAGGTCTCCAAGTTAATTTCAAAGTTAAAAGGTAGATTTTCTGTTTCTTATCAGCTGGACACAAAAATTTCTGCTGACCTTTGACAATAAGAATCTTTGAAGTATATTGGCTATTATTTTCTTCATTCACAGTAAAAACAGAAAAGTACATTAACTGGTGCTTTCATTTTCAATATGTGATTCCAAGTGCAGAACTCAGTCTTATAAAGATCTGTAGTTGCTGATAAGAATTAACAGCATGAAAGATATGCTTGGCCTGTAGTTATGCAGCCTTTTATATTTCATGTAAGACACAGACAGGAATATGCTACGTTCAGTCAAGTATTTGATCACTAGGCTGAAAAGCTGTTACATTAGTATGGAAGGCAAATGATAAGATTCAGACCTTTGCAGTGAAGAGCGGAAAAGGATGAATCAAAACAAACAGCAGGCTGCACATCTCTTCTAACCAAAGGAAAGAAAGCCACATCTGTGTTAATCCAAATACAATGCAGACTGATAAATGTATAATCTCAGTAGACAGGATATAACCTTTCTTTTAGAGCTAAGGAAGCAGAGGAGGGAAGAAAAGAACAGTTGCATAGATTATGCAGTATTCATAATCTTTAGATATACATAGCTAAAGTTAAGAAAAGGAAAAGTGCATAAAAGCTATACCTTCTTTTGTGGCAGGCATTTCTTTGCTGATTTCAGAAAAGGGAACCTTGTAATATCTGAAACTCCAAATCCTACTCCAGAAATTGAATTCACCAGAGCGTAGAGGATTAAGTAGGACTGAAGTGTGATCTGAAAGAAGCTCTGAAGGAAGACTTAGGAAAAAGAAAAAAGACAAAATCAGTAGGTTAATGTTTAAAGTATAATTAGTTGATCCCTATCTCCTTTTTCTAGAAAATATAAACAACCTCTTCTCTGTCCAAACATTGTAAAACTTTTCTTTAATGTCTCAATTCCTTGACTGTTGGGACTGATTTTCTCTCCCACTGATCTGCATGTAACACCAAATTGAAATGATAGTTAATCACAAAGCAAACTCCTCATAGACCATGGCCATGTACAGTCCAGCTCCCAGCACTTTACGAGGCAGTGCTTCACACACTGTGTTGGACTAAACACACACTCACTGCTATGGTGACAGCCTTAATTTCATATAATTTCCTATTGTCTGAAAGCCCAGGCTATGCCTTCAAAAATTATCTCCTGCAGCTGAACAAATAGACAACAGAAAGAGGAGGCTCAGATATATATGTATAGCTCTGTTGACTAGTTATAGAAAAGAAGAAGCTGATGCCACAAAGAAAAGCTGCATTCCTTCTCTGATGATTCTTTTCTGGTAGAGCCAATCTGATCCGAAATGTTGGACTGTTAGGAAAAGAACAAAATAGGAAGACAGCTAACTTAAATCTGGACTGATACTGGCAGAGGCATAGTTCTCCTGCTTATGAAAAACAGCAAGCAAAAGACTACAGGAAAGAGAGAAATTTAAGATTTGCAAGGAAGTATTATATTCTTCTGTGTTTGTGTTAATATCTTGCATTTTTCATAAGATTTTATTTCCCTATTTCTGTATTCCTGAAAATTTTTGAAAAAATAATATTTTCAGGAAGTTCAGTATTCAAACTTTAAAACCCCGTCTCTTCTAAGGCCTCTTTTTCCTTTCCTTTAAATGAGAAAATCAGAGACAGCACAAATCATTGCCTTAAGTTTTGGGAGAGGTGAAATCTTTGTGGTGGGGTATGGCTGGAAGGATTATTTTTTCTGTAGTATGATATAGAATTTCATGTCTACATAAGAAAATGGAGCACGGACAGGAGAAATATCTAACCAAAATAAGGGACCTATTGATAAACAGATTGCTAGTGCTTTCCTCACTCCCTCAACATTATATCATGTTTCTCTTATGGATAAGTCAAAAACAATGAAATAATTATGTATTGAAAGAGTAGGAGCCAGGAGTTCATAATTGTTTATGGCTGCTACAACTGGAAAAAAAAATCCCCATTATGCTTCTGATTCATTTTCATGATCCATTGACCAGCTGGTATGAGAAGCTCCATTTATGAAGCATGAGATTTCATGCAGTTTGGCCTCCCAGCAGGAGATATGCTTCACCTTATGCTGATTCTCTCTTTACTGAGCTCCCACAGCCAGGAAAGTCAATGTGTTAAGGACACATTAAAAANTTCAGTCTGCTTTGGATATCACTGACAACTATCACACTGCTTCTTCTTAGAGTGACAGCTTTCAACAGAGCATTGCCCTGTGAAATAGAGTATAGAGCCACACACTGTGAAAGGAAAAGTGTAAAATCAAAGGAATTTTGTTAACAGCAATTATTCAGTGAGTTTTCAGGTATTTTTAACAAAAGCAATCCAGGACCTTTTCCTTCTCATAAGAAGTCGGTACTGGAAGCAAATTATATTTTATATATTTTAACTCTCAGTAACAACATTAAAAACACATAGAAGCATTTTTTAAAAGAAGACTCTCACATTTACACGAACATGAATGTATGGACATATGTGCTGCAGTATTTTAGGCATGCCATTGTACATATTATCTATATTTTCTTCTTATTTTCAATCTCATTATAGAAAAAACCTCTTTGATGCCTCTGCACAACAGGTATGAAATAATGACCAAAAGCCTAAATCTAGGTCAGCCCCCAAGACCCTTTGTTAAGTATTTCACTACTGCCCTCCACTCATCCTGGCCATTTAAGATGAAGGATGAACTGAAGAATTTTTTGAACTGTATGTGAAAATTAACAAATTATTTCAAATTGCATTCTTACTTAATTTTGGTATACATTTCCATTTTAACATCCCAAACTTGAATTTTTAAAATGCTGCTGAATTAAATACTTCTGAAACTGTAGTAGAAAAATTGGCAAAGGATATTACTGAGGTGGGACTGGGGAGATCTGTGGCCACAGTTACACTTCCCCAAGTTTACGTGTCGGGTTTCAAAGCTGGGAAGGCACCAATTATTACTCTGTTCATTGTAATGGGAAGAGAGGATGATCAGTACATTGTAGGACAATGTTTTAGTAGTTCAAAGAACAATTAAAATATATAATTTCATTACAGTAAGAAATTATAAATATACCCTAGGTTATGACAGAGATTATTGTAAATAACTCGTGTTTTCACAGAGATTAATGTTTGGGTCAAAGGAATCCAAAGAGTAAGCAGCAAGAAACTTTCTGAAGCAGTGTTAATAAATAATATGGGAAGATATACACAGCCCAGTAAAAGGTAAACACATTCTTTATGTTCCTCTATGGATATCTGTTACTCTCTGACCTCCATTTGCTCACTTTATACTAAAAATTATACCCAATCTATTCCTATCACTGCTGCAGATAATTTATATAGGGTCAGATGGCCTAAGGGGAAAAAAAGACTAAAATTCAAAACAACTCCCATTGTTGTTTGGTATGACAAACCTGTACATAATGTCTCCTCCTCTTTTAGCTCTGCTGTGGGATATAGGAGAAGCTTACCGCAAAAGAAAAAAGCTGGAAAAAAATTAACATCCCAAATTCTGGCTTGGCAGAACAGAAAGATGAATTTATAACAAAGCCAGACTGGCTTCCAGAAAAAACAACAAAGTTTAATTCTCTGAATAACTGAAAACAGAAAAATTTTAATTGTTATATGTGCCTTTTAAAGATTGAAATGTGGGAACTAAATATTACCATAAACCACAGCTGGGTCATTAGGAAGTTATGAAGTCATATTAACTAACTAAAATCACAAAAGTACATTACAAAACCACAGGAAGTAGTGATTGTAATTTATGTCATAAACTCAGGTAAAGATTTCTGAATAGCTATTGGCTACAGTACTTCCACCCTGATGCAGTTTTTATTTTTTCCAGTCTTCCTTCCTTCCCAGAAAGGCAAATTGTGCCAGAAGACTTTTCCAAGTTAATTACCTGCTGAGTGAAGCACACTCACAAGCTAGCTTCAGCTTGACTGTCTATTTGTGCGTGTCACTCACGACTCCAACATGTTAAACAAAGTATTGATTCCGAAACTGTAAAATGAAAAGCAATAACTTCCATTCTACACACTGACATACCAGGGGAAACAAAATGTAGCTTGGAATCTACAAATGAAATCGTAATTTGCCAAAGTTAAACTATCTGAACCCTTTCCTGAAAAGTGTTACAAGACTTTAAATGACCACAAGTAAACAGTGCCTCAGTTTTCTCATCACTAAAATATGCCACTTATTTTCTACTCTTTATTAGAGTTAACACATTAATTGGTGGATAGTGAGTGTTGGAATTATTTCAAATTTTTTTGGTGAGCTAAAGAAGGTTTGTCATAGCTGTTGAGGTTAAGACACATCTGTCAGAAATTGTATTTTAAATAAATTTTAATAATTCTATTATGAGAAGACACTAAGAGTGTATTATAAAGAAATTCTCTTGGAATTCTGACATTTATTGGAATAAAATAAAAACCTTCACAAAAGGAAGGAAATTATTAATATGAAATTAAATAATTATGAGATGCCATTTGCTTGGGTTATTAATTGGGTGATAAGGCAGAAATTATACAGATTTATACATATAAAAAGTAATTAATTTTCCAACAGAAAGTTAAAAAATATGAACATGGCATTAATGAATTCGGAAGCTTTCTTTGGGAGAACAATGAATGAAACTACCTTCTACCTACTACTACCTACTACCTTTTACTGTGCTGAAGCTGAAATAGCTTTACACATGTGTAAAAAGACAAACTGGACACCTGCAAAACCCTCTTATTCTAAATATCTAGTCCTTAAAAATCTACTTCAGTACTATTTTTTAGAATATCTGGCACAAAGCCAGGCATATCAAGTTTAGTGCCGTACTGAAGATTATAAAAATTCAGAACTCAATTAATGTTGAGATATTTTAAGTATAAGTTTCACTACAGTGCTACTTGGATAACAAAGACAGGTGTAACAGTTCTTCAAGGTGATGAAATGAGCCTTGGCAGAGAATTGTGGATCTGCAAACATAATAAAAAAATGGGCTCTGTGGTTTATGAAATACCCCAGGCAGCTCCCTGGAGCCTTGAAGTAATCAGGAGAATATTTTTGTCTGTCCTTTTAATTTCAAAGGTTTTTGTTCTGCAGAAAGAAAAGAGTTTCACAAATGACATTTTTTAATGAAACACTCTTTATCTTAAAAAAAAAAATCAAGCAGTTAATATCTTCATACAAGCCTATCTCAAAAGACATCTCTGACTGAATCAAGAAAGGAGGAATGAAGGTTGCCCAGTCTGTTACTTATCCAGACAAAAGTGAAATAATAATGAGACAAACAGTGGAAAGTGTTCTCATTCATTCTTCTGTAAATACAGGCCAAAAAATAAAAAGGAATTTGAGTCTGCAGGAAGGAACGAATGATTGGGGTGGAAACGGGAGACAGAATGGATGCGCTGCTGTCGATAAGCAACAGGCAACTGCTCCTAATAAGGATATCTAGCCTTCCTGACCTTACCATGGAAACAAAAAAAAAGGAGAAAGAAATTAGCAGGAAATAAAATTAGCCAATTATCCTTCTGCAAGAACTTATGCTCATACAACCATGACAGACTCTGGAGAAATCCAAATTATTGAGACTGCCTTTTCTCCCATGTGTTCATGTAGTGACAGAATGTATTTCACAGCAGAAGTGGGTGCTGTTTAAAAGTTAGCCATTAGGAAATAATAGTTTTATTGTCTATTTTTGTAAAATATTCACAGACATTGAGCTGCACAACATGGAAAGATGTTATGAAGGTATCCATATACCAAATACCTCTATAATCTGGCACATGTAAATGAATGATGCATTCCTCTTCAGTGAAACTGCTTTGGGTGTTTATAACAAACACATCTGAACATTTTTTATTTTTTTTTAATGAGGTGAAAAAAGGATGGTTAGCTCTACTTCTATTTCAAAACCTGATCAAAATCTTGGGCTCCTGGTACACTACAAATATCATTTTTATTGGTATTTTTCTGCTTTGTGGTGAATGAAAGGATCCTAGAGGTCTCTTCATTGATGAATATCAGCATTTTTTCCACGCCAAAAAACCCCGCTTATCTCATTAAAGTTTAGGTAAAGAGCTGTAGATCTTCATAATATGTCAGAAAGTTTCTCAGATTTTTCCAATCTTTCTTGGGAAAAAAGTCATCAGATACAAAAATTCTCAAATAGAAGATTAGAAGTTTAATAGACCAACAGACAAATATTGCATATTGGATGTAGAATACATAATTTTTGTATTATGCTTTTCTTGAGACTTTAGACTGGATGCAGCAGTCAGATGGGATCTAACAAGTGATGGGCAGAGAATAATAATTCCTCCCTTTGGTGCCCTGTCTGTGCCCCTGTGAATATCTCCAGGCTGCCGGGGCACACAGCTGGTTTCTGCTCAGTTTTCCAAGGCCCCCTCCTCCCTCCCTGCAGAGCTGCTGCCTGTCCCCAGCCTGTGTCCCTGCAACAGTGTTTCCTGTCCCAGAGAAGTGCTGGTATTTCAATTTTCTCTGTACTCTTCTAAGATGGTCATTTTCATTCGTTTTAGTGGTGGAGCATTCAGCCATAGGAAATATAATTTTCCTAGCATCACAGACAGCCTATTTCTCAGCAGACAAACAACATTGGGACACAGGTTCTAAGGAGAAGAGACACATCTTTTGAAAGAATTAGCTGTGGTTCTACATAGGATGTATCTCCTCATCTCCCAAAGAGTGATCCAGAAGCCATAGACAGCTGATCGCCAGAAGGCCAGACTATTTGTCAAATGGTTAAGGAAGGATGGCTCAATTGTGTTTCAGAACTATATTTACAGGAAAATCTAAGTGACTGAACTGACAACATTTACCTGAGTGATTAATATCCCTCTTAGGGCAATCATTACTTCTGGGGAAATTTCTGTATGACTATATTAGGGTGAGGTAATTTTGAGAGTACGTGGCACTTATTTAGTGAATATTTTAAGGTTTCCTAAATGCTTATAGTTTCTTTCCTCCTGACTTGAATTAATAAAAATAAGAACAACACTATCTTAGAAGCAAAAGTAATCAAACAAAATCACCTTACATCTTTACAATTAATTTTTTTTTAAATTTATTTGGCGGATTTGTTTTTATGTTATGGGCAGGTCTATGTACTGGGTCTGATTGGGATGGAGTTAACATTCTTCATCACCTCTACAGTCCTGCATTTTAGATTTCTGAGTAAAAGAGAGTTGATAACATACCTATTTTAATTATTGCTGGATGTTGCTTGCACAGTATCAAGGTCTCCTCTCTTTCCTTGCAGGAAAACAGAGAAGAAACTCTGCACCCTTTCCCGGGAAGTAGGCTGTGTATCAGCAAGAGTTTAGGAGGAGAAACAGCTGGAACAATGGACCCAAATGGACCAAAGGGATATACCACACCACAAAACATCATGCTCACTAATAAAACTTGGGACTGAGGTTGAGTTTTTCCAAAGTAACCATTATTCAGAGATAGGTTGACATCAGTCTGCTGGCAAGACATGGTTTGTACTTGCGTTTGCATCACCTTTTGGGTTTTGGGTGTTTTTCTCATTCACTTACTGATGTCTTTATCTTAATCCATGACTTTTTTCTTGCATTTGCCCTTCTAATTCTCTTCCTCATCCTGGGAGTGGGGAGTGAACAACTGGCTGGTGGGTGCTTAATTGCTAGCTGGGATCAATCCCTCACACTTTGGGACTCAACAAGTTCTGTTTCTCTAAGATAAGATGCATATGCAAAACAGAAGATGTTATCATTCCACACACAAATATTTTTATGAAGCGGTTAGCTTGACTTGTTCTGAATAATTTTGAATATTGCTTATTTGTCAGATATAGTATGGTTCTTTTTGCATAGTCATAGAGAATAATTTTGTGTTTTTCCTACGGTATCCATGTATTAGTTGCAGTCATCGATGTAGTCAGACAAAATTTAGTCTTGATCTCCCAAGTATATAATTTCCTGCAAATAGAAATTACAATTCAATGTCTTGTGGGCATTTTTAAAGTACTTCAACTATAGAAAACGACTCAATATATCTATGTCTTATTATGAACTTCTTTCAAACTTCCGGAGAATGGAATTAACATTCCAAGATAAGACTAGACTTGACACAGAGATGTTTTATAGGTTTATGGTCATTTGAATTGGAAATGAGAAATATTTGTTTTCTAGCTTGGAAAGGGTGTTTCATGAGGACATATATATTTATAAGTGTTCTTAACTTTAGAGGTTTGAAATGTCGTGAAAGTAATGAAAGTCATAAGCTCTCCACTGGTGGAGAAAATAAGCCTTATGTTATGTTTTGACATGAAATCTAGCTGTTAGGTAGAACTGAAGTCAAATAAGAACAATTTTCCATCTAATTTTAATCTTGATTTGGGTTTCAAGTTCTCTCTGATGGTTTTTTCCCCTGACCGCAGTGATTGGAGGCAGACTGAAATTTAATGATATGTCAAATTATAGAGCTTTCAAAATGTGATTTAAAAAACTTGCAGAACAATCCAAACACTTTTTGAATGTTTTCCAAGGCTATTGATTCCACAAAAGGTGACAGATCCCTCTAATATATTTTCAGATCAACGAAATTTTTTAAACACCTTGACATTTGCTTCAGCAATAAGAACAGAAGTTACAAGGTAATCTTGCCCATCTTTCTTATCAGTGGAATAGATTTTTGATCTAAATGCAGGCTAATTTATTCCTCTATAAACTCAATATTCAAATAAATTATATATATTTGTCCCCAGACTAGCTTCTTCCCTGTTTTAATTTTGATTTACTTGCCTGCTCTTTGAAGTAATTTCCACAAGTTTTGACGATTCCCTGACTCATCGTGTCTACTTAGTGCCATAGTTCAAAGATGTTCCATAGAAGATAATTTTCTCCAAACTCATACTTTAATATTTAACAGCTTCAGATATGAAACAGTAATTTGGTTTGTTTATCTTGAAAATTTGTAGTTTTATTAATAAAATGGTGACTGAAATTCCACCCACAATTTGCTTTCCTCTATTCAGAGAACTTGTTGATACCACCTAACAAGGAAATAATGTTTGTTCAAATGGCAATTAAACTAACAAATTTATCAGCACCAGGCTTTTAGCATGATATTTGGAAGTCTTGTCTTGCAAAAGAGGACATTTTCATAATAACTAAAACAGAGGAAAGGAGATTTCTTGGGCTGAAGGGAGTATATCAGAAGGCTTCACCTGCTGGTAGGGGTTATGGGTTTCAAAGACAACTGGTCCTTCTGAAGATAACTAGGAAAGTGCCTGAAAACAATCCTCACTAGCATGTAGAATTCAAAAGATAAAACTGTGAGGCAGTAAAAACCTGGAGTGTGGGAAAAGTTGCCACTGATTAGAAGAAAAGCATACTGCAGCAGAGTGATAGGATTTGTGCAATGTAGTCTCATACACTAGGCCCCTTCTTTGGTTCTTATTCTAGGAAATAAAACATATGTGTTTTCACTTCCCAACAGGTTGGCTATCATGAAAGTCATCAAGGCTGCTGGTGAGTATAAGGCCAGGGATTTTTTTTCTGCAGAAAAAAAATCTTTAATTTCTGTTGACTCTTTATAATTGATTCTGGTTCTTAAATGTCACAGCTCTGAACTGGCATCACAGGACGCAGAGCTGCACTGGTGTAAAATAATTAAAAAGTTGTGTACCACAGAGCTTGCATTCCAGTCTTAAAACAAGAAATGTGAGAAGAATAAGATAGAAATTGTGGATACATGCTGCCCTGGCAGTCAGTGATTTTGAAACCTCCACCATCTAAATAATGTCAAATCTCCCTGAGATGTTTTTGACAAATGAAAGCAAAAGAGGGTTTTGACAGGTAACGATGCAACACATCGAACTTAAGTTAGAGGACAAGGATTATAAATAGTACTGAAGCTGTTTATCTCACTGTTTAGCCAGAAAACAATGGGAGGTAATGTCTGATCTCATCATATGTTCCAGGTAACATTTTTGGTAGAGAATAAAGAATGATAAGTAGAGTGAGAAATTGTGATTGATGCCCTTAAAAGCAATGCCTTTTTAGGCAATTTATAGAGAGGTACATCTGAAGAAGAAGATGAAAACAAGGAAGCATTTATGGTCTTGATAACAGAGAATATAAATAAACTTTACAGCGGGATTTTATATAAATCCCAGGAAAAAAAAATTATCAGGTGTAGGCGGGATGGTGTTTCAACACCTAGACAGACTTCAGCTATGCAGGCAGTCACCAAAGGAATTGTTTTAGAAGCATTATACAGAAAAAAAACTGAAAGATTAGTGAATTTATGAATTAATGATGCTATCCAGATGGAATTGAATGCCATTCAGGATGATAATGTCAACAGAAAATAATACTCTGGGTAGATAAGAATAATTCAGGACAACCTTTCAGATAAAGAAGACTGTGAGAAGAAAAACTGCAAAAATATTATGTATTCACTGATCTTAATGGCAGAAGAGTAAATGGAGATGAGATGGTTATAAAGAAATCAAAACAGAATTGCCATGAGAGGTCAGGGGAAGAAAGAGCTTGAGGCAGAAGAAGAAAATAAAGGCATTAAAGAGAAGAAAAGATGATTAGAAATGGATGGATAAATCAGGTGTGGGCATTGCAGCATAAGATAAAGGAAAAAAAGTCACCAAAACCCAACAAACCAAGGGAGAAAACCCCCATGAACCATGAAAAATAGTGACTCATCAGATAAATTAGCATTCTCAAATGAAAGTCTTTGCCAAAACACCTTCCAATTAATTGTATACAAATATACATACATTTGGTTTTGAATTCTTACAAAATTTTCTGAGTGGTGATTTTTGAAATTGTGTGATGGCCAATGCTGTCCATTAAATCTCTTCCTGCAGCAACAACCACTTATTTTATGACTCCGTCTGCATAGCTGACTAAACCATTACTTTTAAGATCATTTTAATAGAGTGGCATTGCTGCAGAAAAGAAGTAAAGTGAAAATGCTGGAGGGCAAAATCCAGGTACAATGGGACTTTAATTAGGTTTCTGGCCAAGGTATACTTCAGCTTTCACTGAAGTCAAGAGAAGACTGCTACTGATTACAGAGGAATTAGATCAAAAATGCATGACAAGATGAAGATTTCATAAGATTTTTTTTTCCTCCCATCCCTTTAATAGAGGGGACAAAATCATTATTTTTCTTTTAAGCTTGTATTAAGGTTTGGACTTATTTTCATAGATTTTATAAAGCAAAAATATAAAATGCAAAATAATTTGTTTTATTTCCTCTTCTTTGTCAGGTTTTTTTTCTTTTTTGTTTTTTCACTAGACTAGAAAAGGCAGAAGGAAAACAATTTAGAAGATTCTTACGAAAAACAATACTTAAATGCCATTTTTCAAAAATGTTTCCCCCTCCCCTTTATATTTCTCTCTCTTCAGCAAATATTTCTTTTGTCTATTGCCTGCTAGGAATTTCGCTTAAATAGTTACAGTACTTTCCCTGCATGGGAAGAACTAGGCATGTTGTGACCTCCCTACCCTCTTTGTTGAGTTTAGGAAAATGAAAATTCCTCTATTCTCTGCCTTTTACTATCTCCTGAAACGACTGCCTGAGTTGATAATTGAATATAAATGAGAGCAACATTTTCAATAAAGTAGTATCAATGAAAAAATGAACAGTTAGTTCTGACTGGCAATGTCAGAACTTGTGGTCAGCAAATTTGCCATTTATGTAGATGTACTTGGCCTGTTCCTTTCTGTCAAACCATAGTGACCAAGAATCATACAAAATACTACCTTGCAATGAGTATTTCCTTAGGGATTTTTTTTTAGGCCTTCCCGGCTCCTAATTGGATTGAAAGGAATTGATTTTTAAACAAATATATAAATTAACTAATATGAATACTGAAGATGTCTGTGGTCAAAAGTAATTAATATGTGGGTTACTGGAAATCATCAAGGTAAGCTATTTAAACTGAAGTTTCTTGATGATTCTTTAACTTACAAGCACAGAATGCCTGCTTCTCCTTGCAAGCCACAGATACTACAAGAAAGTCAGCTGGAATTGCAGCTAGTCAGTTTGCTAGAATCATTTCTTTTAGCTCAAAAATAGAAAAAAATCACATAGCTGTTAAATACGGGGAAAACCAGACTCTGTAGGATGAATTGAAAATAATTGCAGAAGCATAGACATCTCAAAATGCCAAACCTAAAAATCCTTCATTTCCCTCCATCAGGCTTTCTATTGTCTGCGTCATTATTTCCATATCTTACAGAATAAAGTATAATGCGATGAATTGTTTTGTCCCCACCTTCTCCCTGCTTGCCTTGCAGCAAGCACTATGTGCTCAACTAATGTGAGGACAAGACAAGGTAGCTTGTAACTTTCACATGAGTAAACATGTCAAAGTAAACTCTTTTCTCCTTCAAGACTTTAACTTGCACTACTAGCTCAGATTAAAGCAACAAGCACCTTTGCTTTCACTGAATTTTTTTGTTGTATCTTGATTCCTTCGAACTAAGAAAGGAATACAAAAATTTATATTTTAGTTAGGTGAAAACCAGAATTATTCTGAGGTAGGAGGTCCAGCACTGTCTTAAAGAAAAGAAAGTATTCCTGTGGCACCTATTTCTTGACTTTTATTCCACTTCTAACCTGTATTTATCTCCTCTCAAAGAAATTGGTGTCATTTACTGTCACCCAAACAACAAGTTGAGCATTACAGCTTTGCCCAAATAGCAGCTGAAAAGAGTTGAAAATACTACCATGAAGCACATTCAGTTATGAGATGGTGCTTTACAAAAGGCAGACTGTCAACTTTGTCCCTTAGTCACATTTGAATTTGATGAGAGCTCAAGCAGAAGAAGAAATGAGAAGGACAAGGGAAAAGTAGGTTAAGAAAGAACAAATACAAGGAAATCTGGGATAACATAGGGCCAAGTAACTTCTATGCAAGCAAGTATTTTTTTTTCTACTATATATAAAATAATTTGGCATAGAGGAGTAATTTTTAAAGCTGTTTTGTCAAGTGACAATAAAGTCTTAAACCCTGGCAGTACAGATAATAATAATGCCCCACACTTATTTAAATAAATAGGATTCTTTCCCTAATCATCTTGACATGAGACAACTAATAGCTGTAAAACCTTCTAATTGCTTCCCTGAATAGGATTACTTTCACCTGACTGAGTAAACTGACATTTTAAATTCCCTTTTACAATATAACAGGGTATGTTCTGTTCAATGCTGCATTTCTAATGTCCCAATGTGTGAAATAAGCATATTGTGAATTCCACTCAAAATACTGAGGCAGGTGTTTAAGCAGATATCCCAAACTAAAAGAAAACACAGCACAAGCTAACATTCAAAGTCCAGTGACGATAGAGAAGCAAGGAAATCTGTCAATTTGTGCAAACCTTAAAAATCAGAATAACACAGAAGCTATACAAACTTGCATCAAATTAATCTACCTGTTATGCAAACCTTGCCCCAAAGTAATTTTATTTTTTCGAGTCACTTTTTGCATGAAAAAATCACATGCTGCCTGCAGGGATTGTCTCTGCTGAATGAAAATGCTCAGAAGCAAATCCTGATGCTACTGGAGTGGTAAAAGTTGTAGAAAAGATAAAGACCAGACTCCATGTTATATACAACAGCTGTTTGCAGCTGGAAATGATGTAGGTGAGAAATACAGAAAATATTGCACATATTTCTCAACAATGCAATTCAGTTACAGTAACTGAAACTAAAGTTGAAATGTAGAATTTGATCTGGTTACGCAATATGGAGACAATAACTTTTCCCACCAAATTCCTACTGAAGAATGAATGGATCTTGTTTAAGAACTTGAAATATAAGGTAGAGAAAAAGACTTCAAGGATATCAGTTTGCCAAGGTTACATATAAATTTGTGAGTCATCTCACAAATTNGTTTGGGGGAAAAGAAAAGGTCACTTGAGATGAAAAATAAGCTATATTCAATGTATTCCCAAATCCAGAGGACCTGTCCTGTGGCAACATATAATCCACATGTTCAAAGGGTGTTCAAATTATTTGAAAGCAGTAGACTGGAATTCAAGTGAATGAAACCCCAAAACATCCTTAAAAACTGTAGGTTAATACAGGAGAGAGAGGTGAAAGCCTGGCTCCATAACAGTCATGTGATTTGTTCTGAGCTCTGCTGGATTTAGAATGGCAGTAAGAAAGTTTAAATGTCCTTCAGAAGATTTTCAAAATTAAAAGTGATCTTAAAAAAATTAAATACCTTACTACATTAAAATGTAAATGTTATTCAGGCCTTCTCATGAGACACTCATTAAATTTTTTTCCTCTCTAGCCTCATTGTAAAAGAGTTTTGCTAGTTTNTTACATATAAATTTGTGAGTCATCTCACAAATTCAAAGGAACAGCTTATCTTAGAAGCCTAACATTTGAGATTAAATATTTTACTCATATGTAAATTAGCCCACTTCCTTCTTATAGTTCCTTANAAGTATTTTAACATCTGCACTTATTTCTTTTATTATAAATTTTTGCACTATATTTTCAGAATATGTAGTGCTTGATCTCTCAGAAATTCTATCACTAAAATAATTTCTTCCTTAGATGTGTAAATATGCACTTCTAACTTTTCCACATTTCTTTGAAAACCTCCCATGAAAATATTTTAATTATAGAGAAATGCAAATCAAAGGCATTCTGGAAGAAAATGTTATAAAATATTTAGCACAATTTAAGCATTTTTATTATGAAACTTCAAGCTAATGGAAACATTAAAAAAACCCTAGTGCTTTTGGTTTATTTGTGTTATCTGGACCTTTTGTTTAACTCAGAAAAATGGGAAAAATTAAAGCATGTTGACCAAATTGAAAAGCTTCTACGTCTGATTTAGATTTTCAAGTGTATCCCTTAGTTCAAGGCTGAACATCCCATTGTACTGCGGTAGAAATACAAGGTGTATTTCCTCAAACAATGTAGATTGCACATTATTGTTTCTATAAGGTGATTTATATTGTAACCACGTAGCAGGGGAACAGCTCCCTCTGTTATCTCATGTTTGGGATGCTGCGTGCAATTTAGAGAAAGAGATGGTCTCCTGTAGACACATTAAGTTCAGTTTGTTCAGCAATCCCACTTACATGCAGTTGTATTGTGGAATAGATGGAGTTTTCCATGGAAAAAGCATCAGCTGATTTCCAAATTGATTATAAGGTAGCTGGGCTAATGAAACATTTGCTGAAGGCAGTGTCACAGATGCTGTGAGAGGAGCAAAGAAGTAAAAATGATTTGCTAGTGAGATGGGAACATGCGTGCATCTAGTGTATTTATCAGAGCCCTTCTGCCAGCAGATATTCCTATCTCTTGATTCATCTGTCAAAGACACTGGTAAACAATGGCCCGTGGGGATGTCACACCAGAGGGAAGAGCAGCATCATGGCATTTAATAGTATGTGAGGGAATTTGATGTCTCTGTAAACAAGGTATTTATTTATTTGTGGAGGTTAATGTTAGGGAAATTGGCATCTCTGTAAACAAGGTATTTATTTATGTGTGAAGGTTAATTATTGATAGGTAGAAGAACCAAAACTTTAAACATTACGAGGGTAAATGGTTCATATAATCAGGATCTTTAAAATAGTCTATGCTGGTTTAGACTCCTTGTTGTGAGAATCTGATTTTTTTTTTCTCTTAGTTTTGCCTGACATAAAAAATTTACTTGAGATCAAAAGTAATTTCCATGGAAAGTTTATGCTTTCTGGACTTTTATTTTTTTAGTTTTATTTAAATAAATTCAAAATGTAGG
>VZTN01018235.1:333-35483 GCA_013400515.1 Erpornis zantholeuca
CTAAAAAAACCCAAACCAGCAAAACAAAAAAAAAGCCATGCACTGGGCTGCAAAAGCAAACAAGCACAGAAGACCTTTAGGCTTCCTGATGCCTGTTTGCTCACCATTAACAATTCTGAAACAAGAGAGAAAATAACATTGCTGATTATCAAGGCTGAACTGATCTCATTTTGCAATTTATTAAATACAAAGAAGATGCAGCCTTGATAGGGCAGAAACTTGGTCTTCCTGGGTGGAAATCGGTGCTCGCAGAGACTGACCCTACAAATACCAGCAGGTGTTTGTAAATATGAGAACCAAAACAGCTGTGTGGGAAGGGCAGGTCCCCATTGCAGGGTGCACATACAATCTGAGTACATGAAAACGGATGGATGCTTGAATGCCACCTCTGTCTCTTTGAAATTGTACTGTGTATGGTACTTTGTATACCATAAATACCCTTTAAAGATTTTTTTCCCTACTGATTCTTTGTTCTGTTTCTCTTGTATGTGGATAATTATGGTGGTAATTTGGCTACAGCATCTGAACTTGCATGATTTTTAGTAAGGACGACATGGATTTGAATCTGTCAGCTACTCATAATGCTTCCTCAATATTACCCATTTAGTGTCAATTATAAACAAAAAATAGCCCACTTATTGTCTCATATTAGCATCCACATCAATAATTGTGCAGAACAAAAGGCATAAACTGAGACCATCTGCTCTCACTACAATAATCTACCTAAAAAAGCTTAGCCAGTAACACAGTAAAATATTCTAATGCATTTGTCTGGGATCATGCTGTTTAAGTGTCTTTTGTGATTAAAATTATTACTTATTTGGTCCATCACCTATTAAGACATATGGTTCCTCATTTCAAGTAAAACATTATCACTTTATTTTTATTATTGCAGTAAATTAAGATAACCTATAAGAAAAAAAAAGTACTTTTGTTTTATACTTCATTGTCACCCTCTTTCCTGTTGATGTTGACAATACTTAGACATTTCTTTAAAAATCATATGTGCTGCAGATTTTTATTTTTTGACAAGTGCAGAACATTTAAGCTCTGCTAAATGCCAATATAAAACCATATCAAAATGTAAAATGTTAACCAGAAATGCCATCATGACCTGAAAAGTAAAAAAAAGAATGAAGAAAAGAATATTTAAAATCCTACAATCAAAAAAGATTGTTGATGTTTAAAGAGAATGTATTGTGAGTTTTCTCAGTGTTGGATATGTGGAATTTTTCCTGGCAGCTTGCAAGAACAGATATGAGTTTAAGAAACATTCACATGAAAGTACAAAAGGCAGGCAAATCCCTGCTGCTTTATGCCAGTGTCCTTATTCTATTCTCTAGCACATCAGGCCTGTCAAGACATCTCAGTTTTTCACTTCTAACAAAAATAAGTAAATGAAAATTATGCACTGCAAATGCCCAGTGCATTTAATACCGTGTCTTAAATGTTTGGTTCAGTTCAACTGCAGAATCAGTAAATGCTTAGATGCTCCCCAACCCTAAATGGCAACAACTGAAACTTGATTACAGGCTGGTTTTGAATAGCAAAATATAATTTTTTTCATGCTACATTTTCTATGTCTGATTTTCTAATATGCTAAGTGCTCATCTTTCTCCTTGATTTCAAATGGATTTTTTATATGCTCACAGCGTGATTCATAAACTGTGTGACTTCTTTTCCATTCTATTTATGCTATGAATTCAATAACAATTTGCTTCACAGTATTCAAAATAAAACCTGGAAAGAAATCAAAGGAAAACTATCCCTTTAAGAAACTTGGTTTATAAAGTAGCACTGGTAGTTTATAAACTGACCCTATGACACCCGAAAACAAGATTCAAGAGGAAAGTCAAAAATTGAGCTTGGGTAACATGCACAATTTTTGGATATGACAATTCTTAGCATTTAGGCTAAGAAGAAGAGGCTGGTGTGATTGTATTGATGGTTAATGCGTCTATTTATCAGTCCCTGCCTAATATCTTGCTGCGTTTTAACTAAATTTTGGGATTAAAAATCTCTTTCATCCCAGGTGTGTCAAGAATATGAATCTGAGATCTCAAAAAGAAGGCATGTAGAGTTATCCACTATGTATTAGCCAACAGTAGCCAGCATATACAGCACATGTACATTGGCATCTGATCAGCTTGTGTGTGTAGGTGAATCATTAGCTCTAACATGTCAGTGGGACCACGTGCTGTTTTTCGACACTCCAAGGTTCTCAAAGCAGACACTATAAAATGGTCAGGGAGAATTGAAGAAAGAAGTGTGCTTTTCATCAGTAACCAAGCATTTTGCCCTGCTGCTTGTGTACTGACCTGTTTTTCTTCTTCAGTTATTGGCACTCCACTCACATGCAGAAATGATTTCGCCTCCATCGGTAAGAGAATTCCGGTTATGCATCTTGCATATTGATAACTCACTTTTACTTGATAAATCGAAGTTTTTCCAATATTTGCTCTTTTGTTTAAAGCAGAAATGTGATGTATTCCTTCTCAAAAAGTGGCCAAGTAATAAGTTATAAATCCAGCCTCTGCTTCTGCTCCCGGAAGTCCAACGTATTGCCTTACTAAAAGCACACTTGTGTTTGTTCTTCAACATTTTGTGTAGAAATACTTTTACTTACAAATGTGAAAAAAATGTTTGAAACTAATAAAGGGTTTTGGCCAGTATTGAAGGTCTTGTATTTTAAGTTCAAAGTGGTTATTTTTCTAAATTCAATCTTATAAGAGGTAAAGTTTTAAAATTTGAAACTGAATTCTTACATTTGGCCAATGAATGTTGGAATGCCATTTTTAATATTTTTGGAAGAATAATATATTAAACATATTCCTGCTATTTCCAATTGGAAGGTCCTTCAGTTTCTCCTGGACCATACAATTCATTTTTCCTAAAGTCTGCACATGTCTATGAAACTATATGGAGTAATGTGTAGGTTCAGAACAGTGGCTAGCACCATGGCAGGTGTTCAAAAAATCGGCATGCCATTACTTCAGTTTTTGTCTGCTTAAAAGTATGGTAATGTCAGCTGTATTTATGAAATCAGGGCTGAAATATACTGTGGTCTTCACCTGTTCCAAAAGCAATAAAGAACAGGTAGGAATAAGTGTAATATGGACAGCAATTTTGAGTAGCTATGTAACCTAAGAATTTTACACTAATATATTATTGTTAATAATGCCACATACAAATGCTTTTCTTGAAAGCAAAAACCTACAGCAAAGTTATAAAGTAAAAAGAAGCAAGGAAAACAAAATTTACCATTTTTCACCATATATCTGGAAGAGGAAAAAAGAAAGTATGGATTCCTCCCTATTACTTTCCCTTAGCATCAATTCTGCAAGACTTTCTAGACATGACAAATTCTTTTGTGCATATTGACATCATCCAGCAATAGAAGAGACATTTCTTTTCCTGACAGATAAGAGAATCATATCTTAATACTTAAAAACTATATGTATATAAAGTATAAACTAAAACATAAACTATATCCTACTTTTAAAAGAGAATAAATGTATAGTGCTTGTTTTTTTGTTGGTTTTTTTTCCCTCACGTACTGATACAAGCACAAACACTAAATTGGTTTGGATTTTCCTGATAAACTGCCCAGTATTTTCATATACTAGAGGACATGATCTAGGGACCTTAAGATCAAGGCAGTATTAATAATAAAACCTTCAACTGGTTGCTCTGGAAGCTGACTATATCTGGACAAAAAAGTGTAAGTAATAGCTATTCTTACAGAAAGAGATTATCAATATTATCAAGGATTATTCTTATTTCTGTTGCTTGGGCCATTTATAATCTTGTCTTCTCTGTGCAGTGATCCACATATCTTTCTACACAGGTAAAACCAAACTGTACTAAGTTTATAAACAGAAATACTTTCACAAAATATTGTTTGTTTTAATACAGCTATTGTATGCAGTCTTTCTTTGTATGATATCTTTGCAAATGTAAACCTAAAATTGAGTAATGCTTCAAAAGGCTACTGCAAACTCTTGGATACATGAGGAAGCAATCAAACTCGTCAATTAAACAGAGATCAGACAGCAGATAAATTTCAAAAACATGTGGATCTGGCTAGTCTGTTAAACTAGTTTTGTTTTCTTCAGAATATAGTTGTGTCAGCCTAAATATTTAATGTATTTTTGTGAATTATGCTTTATTTTTAGACTGAAAAAAATAACAATTATAAACCCCAAAATTATATAATTCTTGAAACTACTTTTTAAACACTTGTGATTTCAAATGTTTATTTTTATGTCAGTAGGTATTCTCACTGTTTTGAAATATGTCCTTTAAAAATGTGGTTTATCTGAGCTGCTAATTTCTACTCAGTTTGTGTTAATTTATTTTTATATGCAAGTCTTTTCTGTTTTTCTAGTAAGATATAATTTAACACTTTGAAATAGGAAGCTGAATATTCTGACATCTTTCCATAGCACCAGAGATAATGAAAGCAGAACTATATGGGTCTATCATCAGCCTGTACTGTACCTTTATGCATATGATTCAGTTCAACAAGATAACTGATAAGAAATGACAGGTATGGGCCATTCATTTAATAGCTGGTCTTGATAATCCTTGTGGATCCCTTCCAACTCAGAATATTCTGTGATTCCTTGATTCTGTGATTTCTGTGTCTTTATGGTATCTACTAGCATGGATGCTAACCCCTGACGTGTGCCTTTGCTATATTCTGTAATATGAATACAACACTAAATGAGTTTCTAGTGAGTAAGTGAATAAGTATGAAGTAAAGTATGATGAGATATGATGTGACATGATGGCATAGTTTCCTTTAATGTAACATACTTAGTTTTTGTAGGATTTGTAGGATTTTGGTCCACTCGAAGTCAACAGGTTTTGCAGACCCCATGCTCCAACCTTCCCAGGAGGGCCATACCTGTGTATCTGCTAAAGAAGAGGATTGCAATATTATGTTTTGAGTACATATAACATTTATTCAAATCTTACAACTCCTTGGGCAGCCCCCTCCCCTTGCGGTCTGAGGGACTGTGGGCCTTGGGCTGAGGTGAAATGGGGTTCTAGACAACAAGGTGAAGAGGGAAAAGGGACAGTAAGGCCAGAGAGTACCCTCAGGGCTGAGACACTCATTATTTTGTCGTTCTTTTAGACACTATCCTTCACAGTTTGTTGTTTAGGACAGTGGTAAGAAGGCTTTTGGGTTTGAGTGGGGGGTTTATCTGGGTTTTTTGGGTTTTTTTGCTTGTTGTTTTTTTGGTTTTAAATAAATATATTACAAGTTTTCCTGTGTTGTTCCCTTTGGCTCATGTATGTCTCATGCATAAGAATCTACACTTCACTTGCAGCCACTTATAAAATTCCTTCCAGGAGAACTAAAATGGCTTGTCCTATTTACGTTTTCCAAATGGTACATGCTGTCCTGCCTCAATAATTGATTTGCTTATGGCACTTACTAATTTTCAATATTGTGCCACTTTTCTAACAATAACAAGTAGAAGCATGAACATCGAAGGTTATTATTTACTAGCCACAGCTCAGTGCACCATATAATCAAATCCTTTGTCAGAGCATCCTGCCACATAATCAGATCTTGTGAATTGTCAAAGGCAATTTTATAAATATATATATTCATTTAAAGCCTCAGTAAGCTTGTCATGGCATGAGATAAGCACATTTTTCTTTCATTTTCATGCTTTTCCAGTTCTTTATATATATAGTAATTACATTGTCTTCATACCATTTCTACAGTGAGAAGTAACACTATGTATATCTACAGCATGCTATACATACATCTAATAACACTTATTAGATTTAATAGTTGATTTAATGGTTATGTTTTGCCTATATAACATAATTTAAAGATTTATGTCATTAACCACATTTTATAATGAGCAATGTAATGCCCAACGTGAAATTAGAAGAATCAGGAAACCTCACAAAGAGTGCATATCTGGCCCAAATTGGTGTTGTTTAAGGTGCCAGATTCACTTCTTGGTCTGGCAGAATCCAGAACACCTTTGGAATTTTCATTTATTAAAAGGAACAGGTTGGAACATTTTTCACAAAGTTTTTTGTTTTTATTGAATAAAATAATAAATTTCAAAATGGAAATAAAACTCTGTGACAGGACTGGTTGATTCAATGTTGGAAAAAGGTATTAGACAAATTTTCTTAGAAGGAAAATTTCCTAAAAAGTTGCTGGAATTATTGCAATAGAGGATGTTAAATGTTAGAGAAATTAGAAAACACAGTAATTTTAGGTAAAAGAACATAAAAAAGTCATGTTCTGTATATTCAAAGCCACTTTTCAAACATTAGGTGAGAACAAAGTGGCTTTAGAATCTCTGAATACCTGAAATTTTCAGAGTTCTATTCTATCTGTACATGAGGCTTTAGTATTTTCAGTAGTACAACCCCAAAGAGATATTCTGTGGGTGCTGCGGAAAGCATTTTATAGTTCAAATATAGCTTGTGCTCTGTCTCTAGTCTCCATACATCCTCATTGACTGTCCTCTAATTGGATGGTGGTGATGAAGACATCTGCCACATAAAAAAACCCCAAACATAATCAAGTAATATGTCAGCCAGAACAATAGTGAGGGAAAAAGAGAGAGGAAAAATAGAAGCAGTAATATCCCAATTAAAATGAAGAACAAAACAGTTGAAGTGCAGATGAGTGTCAGCTTTCTTCAGACAGAAAACAATGAGAGCTGTGCAAACACATCTAAGATGTGTTGGAAAAGAGGTCTCTTTTCCATGTCTATGTCATGGAAAAAATAGTCCTGAAATAAGTAATTGAATAATACTGCCAGGATTTAGCTGTAACAAATGAAGAAGTAAATTTTCTCAGACACATATCCTACATGGATTGACATTCAGGGAGTGAAGGGTTAGATAAACAGTAACCAATTCTTGAACATTACATACTTTAGCCTTGGCTTTCCTTACAATCCTGATTATTGGATGTTGTGGTTTATTAATTTACTTTACACAAAGAAGGTTATAGAGAGGCCACGGTTATATTTGATATATCTAATGTGATATCATATGCATAAGAGGTGTCATGTGCATTATGGAATTGCAGGGAATTTTATTTTATTTAATTTTTGATTGTTTTTAACAACAGTTCAGTCAGGGTATGGGTATGGGTAAATTAGAAAGTTTCTTTAGATTCAAAGGGTGTTCAGTCAGTGCTGGATTAGTTTATACATTGCAAAATAGCTATCTGCAAGTACCTATTTCTAACCTAAACTATCAGTCTAGACCTGAGTCCAAGAAAAGCTACGCTGCTGCAGCTCCATGCCCTGGGTTCAACAAGGGGCAAGGCTGAAGATGTACATTCCCATCAGGCATGTGCACACAGAGCACGTGTGTGCACCACACACAAAGCTAGTCACTGAGCACTGACACTCGGTCATTTACATCCACACAGACAGCACCAGCAGCTTCATCCTGCTCCCCTCCCTGGCTCTGACGGACAAAGGACTTGTTAGGGGCTTTATATATATATATATATGTATGTATGTGTGTGTGTGTGTGTGTATATAGGGAGGGTGCATACTAATATAAATATGCACTTAAATTTTAAAATATATATATATACACACACATACACATATGCCCAGTCCCTGGATCCCAGTCTCCTCAGTTGGTGGCATGTGGACACCTGAGCCCGTGAGGCCGCAGGCCTGCTCCCTCACATGCACACACAAATGCGCACACATATGCATAGAGGGCTGTCTGGGAATCTCCTGGTTCCCCAGGGGAACACACATACACACAGAAAAGTCAGTGGGACACCACCTGGACACCACCAGAGTCCAGCTGGAGTCCCCAGGACCCCCAGCAGTCAGCTCCTCCTGTGGTCTTGCCTGTAGACCCTCCAGCCACCCTGAGACCACTTTGCTTACTTGCCATCTCACACTGGTCAGTCTTTGGTACCCACACACTCACTCACTCAGACCTGACTCCTGTGCTGCACCACAGGCACAGGGCTCTGGGCAGTCGTCCCAGCTGCCTCTGTCTGGCTCTTTTTGTCTCTCACTCAGGTCTTGCTGGCACCCAGACACACGGACCCTCTGGCCTGGTGACACCCAGACCTCTCTCGCTCCTGGTACTGGTATTGCAGGCTCTACAACCCAAGGTGCCACTCCAGTTTCTGGCACTCACCTTGCAATACACACAGAGACAGACACATGAAATAGAATTCCTCATCCAAGGAAAGAGCTAGAAAGGAATTTAAAAAGGTGTACAGATCAGAGTGTTTAGACAGAGAGCATGGACAGACAAGTGTACCAAATTATTTTCATCCCATATTATTCTATTCATGCACATTTCCCTTCCCAATTCACCTAGATCATCCCACTTTTTGTTTCCCCTCTGAACCTCTGTTAATAAGACCTGTGCAATTCCAAAATTCCCCTGCATCCCATAATGTATCCCCCACTGTAAACAGTGACCCTCCTTAGTGCAAAATGTGCTCCTGAAGCATTGACACACTTTGATGTGACACTAGACAATCTTTAAGGTCCCTTCCAACCCAGGCCATTTATGTGGTCCACAAGTGGACTTTTGAACTGAGGCTTTCCTGAGAAAGCTATGGGAGGGAACTGGACAGGACATGCCTTTCTCTGAAGCCTTAATTTGTGTGCCTGTGCTCTTGTTCTCCTAGGAATTTGTGGAAATCGAAGTTTGATGAGTTGATGGCATTTCTGATGGTCCTGGATGTAGCTGATGTAAGGTGTTATTTGGGCCCCCCTCCTGCCATGGTCTCTGTGCCTGACAGATGAGTTTTTATTACATATCTGTATATCACAGGTCACCTATATGTATTTATGTCCACAGTCAAATGTTTGAAGAAGTTCTGCCTTGAGAACAGAGACAGAACTATCAGTTGTATAGTGAATAAAGTGAATCACATGCTTGAACTTCAGTACCCAGAACTCCTTCAGACGGCCCAGGGTCCAAAGTGCCTGATGTGTTGATGAGTCCTCTCACAGGACATAGTAAGCTAGGGGAAGGCCATCTGGAAGCATCTTCCTTGGTAATGTAGAAGGACACACCTCCAAGAAGTGTTGACACATGTCAATCCATTACATTTTGTTAGAATTTTTCCCCATCTTCTATTTACCTTCATAGAGCTATCCATAAGAGTGGTGTGAAGAAAAATGTAATTAGCAGAACACCACATTTGAAGGTGTATTTAACAAATTTTTCCCTCAAAATGGGATTTTATGAAATTGGAGGTGTTATTGCAGAGCTTTTTTTTGTTTTGGCAGAATTTGTTTTTTAATTACTTGAGTGATGGCTCTGCAGTGGATCTTGGTTAGTCTGCACATGTTGTCAGACTGGGAAGGATACCCTTCTAAAGGGAAAGACTAGAATGCAAAATGATTGTGACATATGAGGAAGCCTCACTGAAAACAATAAGATGTCCATCAAAATGGACAAGTTCAAAACACTACTGCGAGAAGTAAGAAGCTAGAGAATAATTATCTAGAGGATGACTGGCCAAGCAGCAGTTCTGGTCTTAACTGATCCTTTATAGATTAATGGAACCATGCTGTCATCGTGCTAGTGGTACAAACTTCTGGGAGGCACCAAGTACAGCGTGTACAGGATATTTTCAGCACTATGTCAAGTCAGCTATTGCTTTTTATTTTTAGGCAGCATGAGTAGAAAATGTCTGTAACATCTTTGTTTTCACTCCAAAGTGATTTCTTCATGCCTGGGCAACAGATTCGTGGTCACCATCCATGCCTGGTCCTTTCTCAAACAGTCTGGATAATAGCATTCAATAACCCTTGACACTAGTACCTCCTACGAGGCATTTGAATGTTTTCAATTTCTCAGTCCATAGTTTTTACTAGATCAGTAATCCACTCTTGTCAGTAGTTTTCTGACTCAATATTTTTATTAGACTATATCTTTATCCATGAAGCTTAATCTAGTAGTTCTATACTAGATTTTATGATAAGAAAGACCTACTGGCATAGCATTGGACAAATACTCTGGCATACAGAAGCAGCAAGACTTATTGCAGATGAATGCATATTGTTGCCCAGAGAAGTCATGAATACCCCATCCCCAGAAAGATTCAAGGCCAGGCTGGCTGCAGCTCGGAGAAACCTGGTTTAGGTGTCCCTGCCTATGGCAATGCAGTAGGAAATTGATGATCTTTAAGGTTCTTTTCAACTCAACCATTCTATGATTCTGTGATTCCATGAATATAGAAAGAGTTCCATACTGAGCCAGCATAAAGTTATATGGAGTAATGTTTGGACAGTTTAAAGCAAAAGAGATCCTGACATTCATCATGTATGAGTACAGTGAGGATGCTTAAGTTAAGAGGTCCCAGAAGAAAATAAGTCTGAATGTAAAAATCAGAGTAAGCCTTGAGGCATGGCTTAGCAAAGCACTGTTGCAGAAAAAGACTGGTAAGAACTGCATGAAAGACACTTGAAGTGTGTCCTCTATTCTGCTCAGTGCTGATAAAGCATATACTAGAGCTTTTTATCCTACCAAAGTCATCGTTCTTTTGGAAAAGATAAAACAGAATTAACTAGTGGGAGATCAGTGCAAAATGGTAATAATGATAGATGACTACAAAGACAGGAGCATTTGGAGCTGATTAGTCTGGGGAAGAGAATGCTGAGGGTACCAAGATCAGACAACTGAAAATGAGAGGAGGATAAAATCCCTGTCATGAGACTATGGTAAGGAATAACAGGTAGAAGTAAATCAAGGAAGATACAGTATTAGACATAGAAAAAATTATTTGCCAACAGTAAGGATAGTTCAGCACTAATTTAAGGGAGATTGTAGACTCTGCAAAACTCGGGATTTTAAAAAGCAAATTAGACAAATTCCAGATAAGAATGGCTTCACTACCTTGGGCCAGGGTATGGATTAGACAATTTCTCAAGTATCTTTCAAGACCTATTTCCTATGAAACAATTACATTGTAAATATCCAAACATACTAGTAATATTGCCACTAATACTATAAATTCTGTTGCTACGGAAAAGCACACTCAATGCTTCTAGAAAACCTACAAGAGGGAAAACAAAACAAAAACATTTGTATTGTAGAGCACATGGAAATTAGAATATGAAACATACTCACTCCTAGATTTAGAAGATTAAAGGTACTCGTAGTAAAGCCATACTTTCTACTCTGAAATAGTAAGAAAATGTAGTTTACTGTATTGAAGCTGGATTTGGCCCTTCATTTTGCCTTTCTTGACTTTATTCAGGAATAATTTGTCACAGTGATAGGCATGGAGGAAATCTTGATGGCTGAATTCTTAATCTGCTTATCCAATAGGAAATATGATAAAGGGTTACAATTAAGTTTTTTTATTCTTGACCTACAATGTGTCATTTTATCTGCTTATGATCATAAAGAATTTTATAATCTTGTGAAGAAAGAGCAAGAGGCAGATGGCTAATTTTCTTATCAATAACCACTCTAGTGCTTTGATAAAAATGAAAACTTTGGACACATAAGAATTGAAACTGATAAAAAGCATCTACTGGTTTCTGGACTAAAATTGCTAATCTTGCAAAAGGGGGCTGTTGTCATCATGACCTTCTACTAATAAACATTAAAATACAGAACTATTTAACTTAATTTTGTAGCTATTCCTGCAGTGCATGCAAATGGAATTTAATTAAAGATGAAAAAAGTTACATTAGATAATGTTTTTGACCTCCTGCCCAATTACTATCTATAAATATACCAACCTCTGCTTCTGGCAAGCATATTGCAAATGAAACAAAAAATACATTAAAGAAATTTATATATTGAATAGAGTTTGATAGTATAGGAAGCATGAGATGCTCTCTAAACACACAGGAAATTTTTTTTTTGTCTCAAAGACCTTGCAATTTCAAGTGCCAAAGCTGAGAAATGTGGAAATAAACACAAGCAACACAATCAGGATAAAAATAAGCATGCGTAATACTTATGTGTTTCTTTTTGGTCCTTTAAAAGATGAGCATATATAATTAATCACCTACCCTTCTCCTTAATTCTCTTAAACCATTTTGTCTTTTTTCAGTACTGAGCACCCATTTCTATCCCTCTGCTTTTGTGCACTTCTGATTCAGCTGAATCAGTTTCATTATTGCACATGTTTTTAAATGGAGAGGTTGTCACTCTTTGCTATGTAGACATGTACATGACTACAAATGACCCTTGTTATTGGATTTTTTGTTTCTTTGGATACTTGCAAAAGGTGATTGTATGCAGCTTTAAAAAAAGAGAATTAGAGTAGTAACTGGCATGCTGTAGTTTCTGTACTGGTTACATTCATGGTTTTCAAGCCACAGCTATTCATGTGCAGTCCATTTGTATTTAAAAAAGAGCATTTAAAGCCTTTATTATTGGAAATTTTTGATCCTCTTTTCATAAGTAGATACAACACGTGGAAAAGAAGACTTTTTCTGCCTACTAATCTCCCAAACCCATTTTGAAGCACTCTTCAAAGATTTCAGTTACCAAATAAAACTAGTCTACCTAGGAAGTCCACCCTGCTTTTTTCTTCCCTAACAGATGTATCTAACACAGGTACAGGAGAAAGAATTTTTTTTATTTCTTAGAATTTATCTGTAATGTCTCACTTTTAATTTTCTTGATAGACAATTTTTTCCTGTACTATATGCAATTATGTCTTAATCTCACTGTTGATCAAATGGCACTGCAGCATTCAAAGGTCAATCTTTCAGCTTCCATAATAGAAATGATTGCAAAAATAGTCATAGCCACACAGCAGATATTTAATTGTATGTTCTAAAGAGTTGCTGCTGTTCTCAGTAGAGTTGAAATTGCCATTCATTAAGACATCAAAAAAAGTCCACAGTTACAAAAAAAGAAACATCCAAAATAACTAAAATCACAGCCAAATGCAGTAATAGCCAGTTTATCATCAAAGCAATAGTAGTTCAATGTACTCAAAAAGTGTGAATAAACTTTGTCAGCTCCTGCATTCATGATGAAAATCAGTGATAAAATCTTATTTAAATGAGAAAATGCAGCATATTGACTAATTTAACTGTCTTGAAAGATTAAGACCCTAGTAGCTTCCAGCCTTAAACTGAGAAGCATTGCTATGTGCCAATGATGATACACTTTGCAAAGAATAAAGAATTTGTAAAGAATAAAGGAGACAAATTTCTACTAGTTTCCAGTGGCCATACTAAAGCAGAAGCCGAATTTTCTCTAAACCTTCTTTTTTGTCCTCAGTGCTCTGTGATGTTTAGATGTTAGCTCTCTTCTAGTTTCACAAAAAAGGACCTAAAGGAATAAAAATCTGGTTGGATCTTAAACCTTTCCGCCCACAGCAGGTGGAGTGAGACACCCAAGTCAATTTATTTTGAAACTTATGATGTTCTGATAAATATTAGCAAATTGAAGTAACAAGTATAAAGCAGCTTTAACCTAGGATTTATTCATCCAAAAAGCTAGAAAAGAAGAGTAATTCAGATTATTTCACTCTGAAATCCAGCTATTTTAGCAGAACACTCTAAAGTACACGCTTTATATGATACTGGTAGCTACAGGAAGTAGACTATAAAAGAAATGTGAGTAACTTCTCCTGGTGATCAGCACGACTCAAAAATTACTGCCATAATTACAAGTACGGATTTAGCAGTCTAAAATTTGCAGTAGGATTATGTTAACTTTGCAACAACCACTTACAAACCCCATTTTCTGGAATGTTTTTCTCCAGACAGCACATTTATTTAATTCAGCAATGCTGGCCATGTCAAATGCACTTAAAGAAAGTTATCATCTATATAGCATTCCATACATGACCTCGAAGAAATGTTGGTTTTACTGTTATCATAATTTCTACAAATATCTTACAACTTTTTCACAAGGAATAAGACCATAGTTGAAAAATTACAGAAAACTGCCAAAAATGCTTTATTACTTTCATAACCTGAAGCGTGGCATTCTTTTTAATTAGCAAATTACAGTAAGGAAGATATATNATGTAAATACCAAGTCATGTTCAGATGAATGCTAGTAATACAATTGTAAGTATTTTAAAATCACATACAGAGAAGTTTTTGCAATTTGGATCCGTTACAAGAATCTTTTTTGTGGAATACACAGTTTGCAAGGCAATGCTACCTTTAGCATGCAAGGCTGCATTCTATCCCTCACCTTTCTTTGATTAATTACAAAATTCAATGTGTCTGGCCTTCTCCTTTCTACAACTGTGCTTTCCTACTTGCAGGAGTGGGTAATTCCAAAAGTCACTTATTCAGTTCAGTGTTTAACACAACTTTATGCAAAGCGGGCATGGGATTTAAGGTAATGACTTACTATGTATTTACAATCTGGTGAAGTATGAGACTTACTGAGATTTTCCAGGGATAAGATCTTTTCCCTCTGAGATTAAAGTATAATAACAATTTCCACCTAACTTTTTTATTAGATCAAGAAGGATCCTGAAACTATATCACTCCTGCTATATTCTAAGTTATCTGCATTTAAATATGAATTTTTTAAAACAGCCTTACTTTTATATTTTGTGCATAGGTGTGTGTTAAATTCGAAGTTGCCTGTATCAAACAATGTTGAAAGACCATATAACAAGGACTAGCTATGGTAATAATAATTGAATAAAAAGTACCTTTCTGGTTTGGTTTTGGTTTGGTTTTTTGGGTTTTTTTTACAGATTTACTGTGTATCTTTTTCCTGTCAAAACCAAGTAAAATCTATACAATGTCTTATTTCAAGAGTTTGGATATGGTGGGGTTTTTTAAATATTTTGTGTCATAGGTTCACAGAATGTAAGGCCAGAAGATCTCATTTTAAACATCGAATGTAGTAAACATAAACATAAAAACAATAACAGTACAGCATAATGTTAAAGGCAATCATACAATTTATAAAGTTTCATATTTCATTTTACAACACTAAAAGAGTTAAAGTTAAGTCTGGGTACTTTCTCTAGAAGATACAGCTCAGTTCTTAGTAGTTCTTCCGTATGACAGGTTTAATTTCATGACCAGCACAATTTTGGCCTCCCACACTTGTTTTCATTCAACTGGGACTCAACGATATAGAAAAACAAAAAGATAATAACTATCAATTATGACAATTTTCTTATTAAAGAAAGGCAAATACAATCCAAAAACACAACTAAGAGAGGAATACACAAGCAGTTATTTACTTTGCTTAAATTCCAAAATTTAAAAAACCCAAAACCCTAATACAACACTCTTTTGCTTGTTGTTTTACCTCTAGGCAAGACTGTCACCACACGTTGTGGTCAGCCCTGGTTGGCAGCCAAGCACAGAACGTCCACTCGCTTGCAGTGGGAATGGGAGAGAGAACTGGAAGGGTAAAAGTGAGAAAACTCATGGCCTGAGATAAAGAAAGTCTAACAGGGAAAGCACAATCTGCAGGGGAAAATAAGAAATGCATCTACTCATTCCCAAAGGCAGGGAGATATTTTGCCATTTCCAGGGCAGTAGGTACCAACATATGTAACAATTACTTAGGAAGAAAAATACAGGAAGTCCAAATTGCCTCCCCTTCGTCCCTCTTTCCCCCAGCTGTTCTTTCTGAGCGTGATAACAGACAGTCTGGGATTGTTGAGGTCACCTGTCCCAGCTGTGTGCCCTCACGAGTCCCTGTGCATCCCTAGACTACTCACTGGTGGGACAGAGATAGAAATAGAAAAGACCTTGACTGTGCAAACCCTGCTCTGCAACAGCTGAGAAATCCCGGCGCTGTCAACACTCTTTTGGTCCCAAATGCAAAACACAACACCGTACTAAGCAGAAAATTAACTCTATCCCAGCACAAACCAGCACTCCTTTTGTCTGTAAGGTGTACATACCTATTCACTGTATTTTTGATAATACTTAAAAATGGGCAAGATATTGACAAGATTGTCTTTGTAAGTTACCTTCATCATTTTGAAAAATATTTCCCTAACTTTTATACATCAAAAAATAAGCAAGCCAATTCTCAAAAGAAACATTGTAATGAGAATGGAAAATGAATGAGATGTGAATTTAATTCCACTATTTTCATTTTGGCTTGGCTTCTACATCCTTTCCAAAAATAAGTGGTCTAAATGACTTCATGTTTAAGTAAAGAAGCTGTTAGTGCTTAACCATATAAAATCATCTAAATAGCCCATTCAAAATCCTTGAGAGAAAGCTCTTATTAAGTAGCCTTTTATGACTCCATCTCATTTCTTTAGATTGTGTCTAAAACCAAATGGTGGAGCCATGCTGACCTGAAATCTTGCTGTGCAGGTTCAGGCTGGTGCCACAGGGAGGAAGGAGAGAGTTGTCCTTAGCTTCTGCTTTCTTAGAGTAACAAGACTGATCTGGGAACAGAGATCTTGTGTTGAGAAGATCAAAGAAATGACTTGGATCAGCTCCAAAGGCTTTTTAAAAATATCCCTTATCTCTAAATAAATGGAAGAGGAAGGACTGTCTCATTCATTGTTTTCTGGATTCATAATGAGCTGTTGTCATTTTCTGTTTGGCCTCATTCCTTCCTGAGATTTTTCATTACATGTTTTAGATAATGAATAGCCAATCTGCTACTTTATATGCAGTACATGATAGGTAGATGGTCCTCATATCAAAGGTAGATAGTTTCATCCGTTAAAAAAAGAGATGAAATGTTTGTTCCAATAAATCCACTCTATTGCAGATAAAAACTTTTCAGCTCTTAAGTTTTTTGTTAAAACTACATATTGAAAGTATCTTTCTTTTGAATAGTTATTTGGTCATGTTGTTTTATTGAGAATAATTGCATTTCTTCTTCTCAGCATTCTTGAGGGTAGAGGCCATTGACTATTCAATAGATACATAAAAGAAGTTTCTTAACCATTGCCAGAAAATGAATTACTCTGTTAGTATATGGGGGCTTTATGCTTATATGGCTTTTTCCTATTTGACAGCCTAAATAGTCTTGCTTTATTGTACATAAATGACTTCATTACAGAACAGTACGAGTATCAGGAAATTATAACCTATTATTTCATGAAGTTTGTCATCTCAATTATCTGAGGAACAAAAAACATGTGCTTTATTTGGAAGGAGATGTTATTTGGAAGTATCGCTAGTGCCAAGACAATTCACCATTGAAAGTGCAGTGATGCTATTTCTCTCTACCATAAATATCTACACAGGACAGAACTTATAATAGTACACAGAGTTCAGTGAGTCCTTTCAAAATATTTTACTTAAATTAGTAAATATGTTAGAGATTTTAAAAAAAAAGATTTTTTTTTCAAAGATCTCATTTTTTTACAAAGAGGACTACAATCATCTTTTCATATCTCTGTGTATTGATTTAAAATCACAAGTTTAATCTTGTAAATTTTGTGTGGTTTTTTAGTATACAATTTTTTAATAAGTTTAAGATGTGTCTCATGGAAGGACAATCTGCTTTTCAAGAAGACTATTACTGTTCACTTAGTTATTAAACAAGAGATTAATAATTATGAAATCTGCTATGCATTATATACTTACAATTTGCCACAGACTAAGGAAAAACAAAAACATTGCAAATAAATGTTTTGGGGGTTTTTTAATAGCTAGAATTGGATGAGAGAGAGTTAAAGAAAGACATCATTTCTCTTTTATAGTCAGTGGTATTATCACCACTGATATAGCAGGATTTTTCTTAAGTTATAAAATACACAGATTTATTTAAAATTATTTTTAAATGAGATATATGATTTATAAAAATAGTTATAAAATGAAATAGATAACAAAACGTGTGTGAATGGTTGCTATATACTTTAGTCATGGATATAAGTCACAGAGAGCATTATTTAGTTTGGTAATGGCCTAACGTTTAAAGAGAGAAGCCGAACAGTCCTATTAAAAATAATGCTGAATTAATATTGAAGCTCCTCTCCCTTCATCTACTTGCCATGTTTTACCATGTGACATTTATAAGCAGGGTTCATTTCTTTATACCTGTTAATAGTGGTTTTCATCCTTATTTTCCCATAACTTATTCTTTTTGTCTAATTGTGCCACACTTGCTATGATGTGAAACAGCTCTGTACTAAAGAGGAAAAGGTAGTAATTTTCTCCTTGTTTAATGTGGTAGTTCCAAATGAGATGTAAAAATACTGCGCAGCTCTCAATGCTTTCTGTTCTTTGAAAACATTTGTTTGCATTCCAACAAGAATATTTTTAGCTTGTTTGAAAAGAAAGAGCACAGAAAATTTACTTAAGAGACTGAGAATGTAATAGTCATATTTATTCTAAATATAAATATTCCTTCAAAAGTTAGAATATTTACTACAGAAATTTATTTATATAAATATTAATTATATAAGGAAGAAAATTTCTATTAACACACCTACAAAGAAGCCTAAATGAAATGTTGAAGAAAAAAATGACCCTAAGAACTCTCATTTAAAATGAAATTTGCAGTTACGTACCTCATTGACAACATTGGGTGATTCAAATATTATAACTCTAGATTAGTTAGCATTTCTTAGACAGTTACAGAAAAAGCAAAAAGGAACTCTGGGTTCTTCTGTAAAACTCTCATTTTCAGTTATAAAAATGTATTCATAGATAAATTCAGTGACATGTAAAAACCCTGTTGCCCAAAATTTTACAGCTGTAAGCAGCATGATCCCAGTTCAAGTTAACAATTAAAATAATCTTACCTTTAAGGATACAAATAATCTTTTAAAATCATGTAATTTCAGTTCATATGGGAGAGTTCACCTGATGAAAGTTCTGCATAAGATTGTATATTTTCCTGAGCAGAATACAGTTAAGAAAAGCAGCATAACATCTGCTTCTGCAGATGGCATGTGAAAAATAGATATTATTTTTCTATTATGTCACACAGGAGAAATTCCTTTCAATTTATTTTACAAATTAGGAATGAAAAATTTCATTCTACACTTTTCATCCCATGTCATGAATGGGAGGTCATGTTTTCTTCAAAGTACCTTATTCTTTGTTGATCACTAAGAATTACTCAAATACCATTCAGCTAGAGAATAACAGCTTAATGAATTTATTTACACGTCTTTCTTTGTTCCCTTATTTGCACTAATTCAAGCTCTTTTAGGGAAAAGAGGCATTTACTAATAAAACTAAAGGAAACATTCGTAAGAGATAAACACAGCTTTGCCTTTCTTCCACAAAAGTGTTATTAAAGAAATGTTCACAATGAATATTACCTGGAATATTTGAAGTTAAGGCTGTATTTGTACACCTTGTGACACACAACTATATTAGATAGGTACTTGAGTGGCTGCCTGAGAAGCAAAACTATGACTTGCTATATGTCTTGGGAAGACAATTTTGTTTAGATGTTCTAAGAGGAAAAGTCTGTGGATTTCAGCATTTTTCCCTTCTAGAGGGAGAATTGAATTATTCACTGAGATCTCCAGGGGTTACTGAGCTGGGATTCCTGAAGTTAAGAGAGAAAATGAGCTACAGTGTTGCTGTTGCTTGTCTCTCGAGAAGACTTCTTGATGCAAAATTTAGGTGTAGAAGTAAATTGCTTAAAAGCTTATTGCTTCTCCATTTCCAAGTTTTGTATTACTGGTTAATGTTAAATAAAATACTAAAGTAGCAGAACATTTGTATTCTGTGGCTTCCATCTGTAACATGTATTCCACTCCTCCTAGCTCTTTCAATTATATTTTTTGCAAGAGGTTTCATAAAGAAAGGACCAGAAGATATACATGTCACATTTCAGTCACCAGTTCTGAAGTGCTCCCTTTTAGGGGCAGTACTTTTCAGTACTTCCATACACAACTCAGACACAGGACTTGAAGGTAGACTGGGTAAGTTTGCCCATGATATGAAATTGGGAGGAGCTGTTGACTCTCACAAGGGCAGAGAGGCTCTGCAGAGAGACCTTGACAAATCAGTCAGCTGGGTAATTACCAACTCCATGAAGTTCAACAGGAGCAAGTGCTGGATTCTGCACCTGGGATGGGGCAACCCTGGATATAGGGTTGGATATAAGGACTGGGTAACAAGACACTCCAGAGCAGTGCTGTGGAAAGGAACCTGAGAGTCCTGGTCAGTACAAGCCAACAGTGTGAACAAGTGAATGTAAGGCCAGCTGCACCTGGGGGCATCAGGCACATTGTCACCAGACAGGCAAGGGACGGGATTGTCCTGCTCTGCTCTGCACTGGGGTGGCCTCACCCTGAGTGCTGGGGGTAGTTTTGGGTGCCACAACATAAGGATGTAAAGCTATTAGAGAGTATCCATAAGAAGGCTCTGAAGATGATGAGGGATATAGAGGAGAAGTGGTGTGCGGAGTTTCTGAGGTCACTTGGTCTGTTTAGCCTGAAAAAGAGGAGACTGAGGAGACCTCACTGCAGTGTACAACTTCCCCGTAAGATCAAACACAGGGACAGGCACCAATCTTATTCTTCTCTGAGCAATAGGACTCAAGGGAATGGGAGGAAACTGTGTTGAGAGATTTAGGTTAGATATTAGGAAAATGTTTTCTACCCAAAGAGCAGCTGGGCACTAGAACAGGCTCCCCAGGGAAGGAGTCATGGCACCAAGCCTGCCAAATGTTCAAGAAACCTTTAGGCAGTGCTCTCAGGCAAATGGATGGGGTTCTTGGGGGGATCCTGTGCAGAGCCAGGAGTTTGACTCAATAATCCTTGAGTCTCTTTCAACTCAGGCTATGTTATGACTCTATGATTCTATGTTTTATCTGAAAATGTCTTTGCTTTGGATCCTATTTGTAAAATATTCAAAGTCTTTAAAACCTGAAAACCCTGGAAGAGAAAGGCCTGAATGTATTGTTCAGAGTCAATGGAAGTGTGAGAGTCAGGCAATCAAACATTCTAATTTGTGCTTACCCAGTCTGAATGCACTGGGCATATTTCACTTCCCTGTCATGCTCTGATCCACTGTTGCCAGGGAGAGAGGATATGGTGGTAAAATGACTTTATGTACTAAAATTGATTTAAATTACAACAGTCATTCTCACAATAATCCTTTTAATTGCTCTTAGGAATTATGAAATTAATTAAGAAATATGTCATGCCATCCACTCAATTTGAAATATAAAATATTGGTTTAACTCATTGAATGATTACTACCTTGTGAAAAGTAATCATCTTAGCTTTTTTATTTCTATGAAAGAAAAAAAAAAATACCAAAAAGAAAATGAAAGTTGAATGTGCCTGATAAAGAAAGATTTCTCTTTTGAATCCATTTCACCCTCTCAGTGCCTACCTTATCAGCTAAACCAGATGAGATTAGTGGTGTCTTGTGTCCCATTAAGAGGAAGAAAGCCTTTGTTTTTTACTTGGTAACACTCACTTTCCTGTCATTTTCTCTCTTTCTAAGCCTTTGTGTTTAACTTAAACTGCTGGGAAAATACATTAACCTTTAAAGGGAAGTGGCAAAATAATGTATTATATGAAATATAAAAATATTTCCTTCAAAATATAGTTTTTATTTTCTTTCTGTACTCATTAAGTGTTTATGCAGTGTTTACAGTTGCACACTGTTAGCCAGATTTAATTAGATGGCACAGGACACTAAATATATTAAGAGAGCCCTGCCACAGCTGAAGATACCTACAAGGAATCAGATGATGACAGAAATTGCAAGGGTAGCATTAAACTTTTATCTGCATTGCCCAGCCCTTGGTTCTTTGAACTCTGAAGTCCTTCCTCTGTAACATTTTAGAGTATTCTCAGTCTAATTGCTAATCACACTGCTTGTCAATGGCTACAAGGTGAGAAGGGATAGGAAACTCTTTCTCCTGCTCTCATTTCTTTACACCTTCTCTAACAATAACACAGTGACAAGGTAGAAACCATTATTTTTTGTTCAGAGCACTGGAAAAGTCCTTATTCTGGAATTGATGTTTTCATAGCAAATAATGCCAGTCAGGTTCCACCAGATGTTTGACACAAAATGAGTTATGCTATAGATGCCAGATAGATGCTTGTTTTGATCCAAACCATACATTTTACTCATCTGCAATTCTGGTATTAAAGACAATGCATTCTGCATTTATATCAAATGCTCCTCTTTAATGAACAGAAATGAACAAAGAAAGAATTACATTAAAAACATAAAAGTAGAGACAGCTGGTGTGGGGGATAAATTCAGTCTGTTCAATATAGGCAAGATTCTGAATAAGGGTCATGAATACTACTTAAGCAATGGGCCATTAGGGCAGTGTGGTTATCATGAAATAATCTCACCCCTGGAGAGATAACTATGGACCAGATGCAGACATGTGCTTCTAAGCACACAGGGGTGTAGTTATCATGATAATCACACCTGCTGATTTTGTTTCATTGCTACTAGAAAATTTCCTGTATTTTGTACAAACATAACACAGTGTTTAAGTATATTATTCTGACCACAGAAAATTGCCAATTAATGCAAGAATAATTAAGTAATTTAAGCTGCAATGCTTAAATATGCAAAACCATATAAAAACGGGATGGAGAGGGTAGTAAGTAATAGTTGTAGAGTAAGCTTGAAGGAAATAGATCTTTGTTTCAGAGCAGAAAGGGTACATTGTCAGATGTTTAAGATATTTGAAAGACAAGACCCTATGTTCCACTGCACCAGGACAAAGCCAGAGCACCTGCCTTTTCTTCCCCACTTGCCAAATATTTGACCTCTTAATGCTAAAATAGATACAAAGGATTCAGTACCTGTAGCAAAAAGCTTTAGGTAACTTTTTTTTCCCCCCAAAACCAGGCTTCATCAAACCCCTTTGGTACCTATCTCCTGAGAAATCCCAAAGATTTGAATTCATAGTGTATGCATCAAAGACCCCACTTTCTTTTGTCTGGAGACAATGGTTGGGATGGCTGTTGGCAAAATATTCACAGTCCCCTCAGGGAGACGAGCTGTCAAGTAATAATAAGGCAGCAAGGAGCATCAGGGAACAGGGTCTGGGCTTCTGTGGAAATACCTCTGAATCTGACTTGTTTTAAAGGCTAGGGGATGCATCTAAAGAGTATATGGTCCTCTCTCTTCACTGAAACAGTGTTACCTGACACAAAAGAATACATTAGGAAAAAAAGTAAGCAGATGGAGTTTCATCTTCACAGCTTTAACCAAATGAAAGGAAAGAAGGGGCTTTGTTTTCTTTCCATAATTAAATCTGATTCCCTTTGAAGTAAATTTCTGTTGTCTGGAAGAGGCCTATGTAAAAAAAAAAAAAGCTGATAAAGCCTGGACAAAATTAAATTAAATGTTTTCATTTCACTGAGGTGTTAAGACACAGGACGATGCTTGAAATATGCCTGAAATTTTGAAAAAAGCTCCTTCATAAACACAATCTAGTAGAATTTGGTCTGTAGGTATATTAGCTGAATGTCCTGTGATTCATCTAGGGTGCACATTTCAGTAGACATATAACATACACAAATATTAAGTGTAAATTTTATGATAAATATTGATGAAAAACAATACCTGTTAAGAAGAAATTTTACTGCTATTTTTACAGATAAAAGCTAAATAAAACATTTGCTACATGCACACCCTCTAATTTCAAGTTTTTTTAAGTATTTTAAGCTTTGGTGGCTGGCTTTCTAAAGGTGAGATTATGGACTCTCAAATCATAACGTTACAGAAAGTACTGACAATCACATTAGGACAGCATGATCAGAAGTCGTTAGTCTAGCTGGGGGTATTTTTGTCTGCTTTTTTTATTTGTTCCTTTGGTCAGTTGGATTTTTTTTTAATCCAGATTCCTGAATAAATAACAAGAAAGACTGGACAGAACTGAAGATAAAATTTAGCAACATAGTGAGAAATGTAAGGCAAAATATCACAAAATATTTTTAATATCTTGTTTTCATTGCTTCTTGGTTGTCAGGGGTTCATGAGGGAGAAAATAACAAAGAAAACACAATAACTCAGACAAAAAGGGAGAGGAAAGAAGTTATGAGACAAAATAGAATGGGAAGGAATAAAAGCAATTAAAAATCCTAAAGAGAAAAGAGAAAATTTGAAAAAACAACTAAGAAAAATCAAACAAAAAAATAACTGAATGAATTGCTCCAAAAATGTTACAGAAAGCAAAAGAACAATCATATATAGTAAATGGTTTAATTATTTTTATATTTATTATATTGAATATACTTCAGTGATTAATTAATGATAAATAACTATAAATAAATCTTAGACTAATAATATTATTATTAATGTTATTATATTCCCTCCATTTTAGTTAAATAGTGGCATTCACTTACTATTAGAATTTTTCCTGATATGTCATCTATTTAGGTTTGGAAAAATAAAATATATTTTAAAAGCCTTTGTAAAAATCAGAGTTCACTTTTCCACATTTCTAACTCTTATAAGAATTGCTGAGGTAAAGATATAAATCAACTTGATCAATAAATGAATTTGTGGCGACGGAATTACAAATATCTTGAGGAATCTTCAGTTTCATGCATTGTGTTAACCTCTAACTGCTTCTATACTCTAAAAAGAAAAAAATTCTGAAAATTAGTCACCTGAGCATTTTATGACTTCATTTTTTTCCATATACAAAATTCGATTTAAACACATTATAATCTTCTTTTGCCATGTGTTTAGACTCCTTTTAACATGCTTTTCATGTTTAGATATTATTTTCTCTGAAAAAAAATCATGTATACACTTTAAAGTATTTTTACCTTTATTTGCACTTGTGTGTCTGAATTTTGTGGGGTTTTTTGTGTTGCGTTGTTTTGTTTTGTTTTGTTTCCCAAGAAAAATATAGTAAATATTTCTTCAAGAGAACACATACAGGAAAAGAGTCAGAGCTGACACTATCAGATATTATTATCATGATCTAAAAGTGACTTTGTTTTAATTTTCCTAGAAGAATTTAGGAAAAAAAATTATATCTAGTGAGGGGAAACTGAAACTAAGTACTACATAAAAATATATCCAGGATTCTTTTTGCCATGCAAGAGTTAATTCATAATATACCACTGTTCAGGAGAATGGAAGAGGAAATGGAAAGAAAGGAGATAATTTGTCAGATAGTCAAACCCTGGTCAATTCTTTTAATCATGTGGACTTGAGCTCACAACCTCATCCTCATTTGACCACTAAATTTAAAATAAATAATGCAGATGGATCTGCTAAGGGCTCTGGTAAACTAACCCCCAAAAAACTGGTAACTCCACAGTATAACATTTTCAAAGTCCAACTCAGAGTCCTTGGCTTTTTGAGCAGGGAAGGGCAGAAAGCATTCAAAACTTTATGAGTGAGCTGAGTTTAGTCTTCTGTAAAGAACCAGGGCACTGGAAAGTGATCTGCATTTCTTCTTCTTCTGTGTTCCTAGTCAAAATATATTGAGAATACCTCATGCAGAAACGAACTATTTTATGACATCCTTTAGCATTTATTTAAGAGTCCTTGAGCAGTAGCTCCATTTAGCCTGATCAGATTTTTTTCAGGATGCTTAGTCACCAGGTAAAATTCTAAGAGTGTAAAACCTTTAAGAGTTAATTAAATCTTTACTTCTCCCCCATGTGTGTTCTCCTTGAAGTACTCTGGGCTAAGGAAGAAGAATCTTGCAAGGTAATTTCCCTAAGAAAACAAGCAGATGTAAGATTTTCTAATTAACTCCTCTCGCCTATTTTAACTTATGCAGATGTAAGTTATTTAATTGCTACTTTATTGGCTCTGAATAGATTGGTTGTGTTTTAATGGCATCTGTATGGTTTTTGCTTCACTGGCATTATAGGAACTGTTGCTGTGACCTATATAGGAAAGCTATATTGACTGAGTTTGAGATAGCAGAAAATTACATACCAAAAGCTCAACACACAATTTCTTTTTTTGCTATTTAGTGTAAGAAGTAAAACATCCACAAATCCAGCAGACCAATTTATCTATCTGCCTATTCCCTCAATGCCTATACCGTGGGAATATATAATTGGTTTATTTTATACTAAGAAATAATAAGTACAAATAATCTGATGAATGCAAATATTCTGCAACTCAGAATATTCTACTGCTTTGTTAATGGCATTAGGCACTACCTTACTTTCTTTTGTCCCATTACAGCTTCTCCTCCTATTACAGGTCAAAATGCAAACACCATGAATAGCTCTCCCAGACATAACAGGAAAATAACAATAGAGAACACAAAATTACATGTCTGAAAAGGGGGAGAGAAAGCAGGGATCTTAGAAGGAGAACAAAACAGAATAACCCTATTGGAGAAAACATGCAAGAGGGGGAGAATAGAGGAAAGGCAAGGCATAAAGTATTATGAGCATTAGCAAGAATGGAAAACACTGTATTTCAGCAATAAAACACACTGAAATTGAAGGTATTTTCAGCTACTGTCAAGATGGGAGATAAAATGCAAGCACAGTTATATTTGATAAAGTAAAGAATTTATAAGACAAAAAAAATGTGGAAAACTTGCAAGGACAAGAGAAGAAAAAATATTGTTGAACACAGGCCCTTTGATAAGGAGGAAACTTGAAAGACCCTTCCAAAAAAAGAAAAAAAATGTATAAAAGACAGTTATATGGAGAGACAGAATGGAAGAGTGGAGAGAGGAAACTTGAATATAAATCAGGAGCAATAAGCAGACACCTAGAGCTGTGACAGTAAGGTATTGGTTTTTAACAAATCCATGAAAGAGATCAGAGTTCATAGGGAATAATGGGGTTCTGAGACAGTTCCCAGTTGTGCTGTGGGCAGTGTGACACCCACTGTAGGAACATGCAGCATTGCCACAATATCTTTTAAAGAATTCAAATAACACGATTTAACATTTATAGTGATTGGTTCACTTTGGACTGGGGATGTGTTGATTTTTAAGGGCTTGTATTTAAAACAGATTGCTCTCTGAAAAAGCAATCTGTTAAGATTCAATTTTTTTAGTTCATTGATTTATATTATTCTAGTAAACCTGACACTTCTGCTCTACAATAACCACTTGAAAAACAAGATGCCTCTTTAGTGAAAATAATAAAGTTCTGTTTTATTTTACTGTTTAAAATGCACTTCTATCTTTTCTCTATTGTTAATTTTACCTGGTTCATTTTCAAATTTATTTTATAACTTTTATCAGCATTCAAACCTGCTATCACAATTCAGAATCAGTGCTTCTCTCAAAAGCAAATTATAATCTGAACTACTAGTGTTCAAGGACAAATAGTACTCAATGAAGATTGCTTTTGGAAGTGACTGAATAATGAAGTGAAGCTGAAGTCTCTGGCAGTCACAGAAACAGCTTTTGAAGACTATATTCTACTGCTACAGAAGATGGTAGCTCTTTTGCTAGATTTCAGTGAGTTTTCTAGAGTTGAAATTTGTAACATGAAAATAATAACACTTATAAAGAGAAAACAAAGGTGAAAGCTGCCACACTGAAATGAAATTTCACATCTCAAATGTAATGGCATCAGTGCTCTAGAAATCCTCAGATATCTTATTTTGGACATGCAAGAAAAGTGCCTTGCATAGTCAAGAGAAGTTCAGCTCCAGCTTGTATACAAGCAATGTTGTTCAGTGCTGATGAGCTCTCATCTGCCAAATCATTGTTCTTCCTTACAGTGTTTAAGTTAGACCTCACTCAGCCTGACAGCTGTAAACACTACCTTTCATCTGAGACAGGATGAGTAAGAACATGGTTAAACCACTAAGTAATTCCATCCAAGAACACAGATCTGTCCAAATAAGAGCTTACCCAGGGAATGAAGATGCTTTTTTTGGCCAGTATTTGTCCTGAAGACAAAAAATCAGGAAGTGTTTCAATGGCAAAATCAAATTAATAATTTTCTGCCCTCATACATGGTTCATGTTTGTGGCACTGTGTGCTAAATCAAATCCCAATAATTAATAATTTAAAACTAATTTTTTTTTTTTACATTATGCCACAAAATTTGTAGTTGGGCAAAAAGAAAAAAACCCTGAAAATACGAATGTTAAGATTGCAGGCTGAGTGAGTGTAGCTTGCTGAGAAATATGTATATAACAATAAAAAAAGATAATTTTACCTTGAGTTAAAAAGGAAGCTAAAAGGGTTTTTAGGTGCATACTATTTAAAAAGGCCTCAGAGCAGTGAACAAAAGTAGTTTGCTTTATTGTTCAATTTCTGTTGTGTTCAGGGAATCAACACTGTACTTGTAAAAAGGATTTCATCAAGAGGATAATAGCTTTTTCTCATCCTAAAGAGATGACTCACAAGAAGTTGAATTTTCCTAGCTCCACAGAAGAAGACAAGATAGGATATCAGCTGTAAAATTAAAAACTGCAGCGTTATAAACTTTTGAGATCCAGATTGGTTCCCAGTTTCATGTGAGTTCTGACTGTGCTGACAGAAGCTCTCATTGATACTGCAGATCTTCCTGGAAATAAAAATTACACCAGTTTACATACTTCAGTAATCTTCAGGAAAAGGTAATACTTGAGCATAAAATAATGAGTTCTCTAAAATACCTATTTTGTCCTTCCCATTTATCTTATTAAGGAATGAGGTACTTATTACTAATCCAGTTGGATGATGTAAGGTCAGTAACTTGCTCATACTGAGGTTTTGTTACAGCAGGTAGCATAATTAGATTAGGCTACTTTGTGAACTTGAGTCTATCTCAAGAAGCAGCTTTTGAAGACCCAGCAGACATCCAAAGCAGCACTAACCATCCTCCAGAATCCTGTAGAAATCCCACACTATGCTAAATGCATAATTTTCAGCCCTTGAGACACCTCAGAGCAGTGCCCCAGCCCTGCTCTTGTCCTCACCGTGTCCTTCTGCAAGTTCAGTGCCTGCCACCGATCCACAGCCACTAAGGTGTGCCTTGCTCAGCTGTTCTGGTCCCTTCACATTAAGATCTGTATGCATGTATTTTGCTGGGTGCATGAATGCTTACCCATGCTAAGAGACAGAGCAGTCACCATCAGAATGTATTTACAGAATTCCAGACAGGGATAAATATCACTGGAAAACACATCATGACCTTCAAGGTAGGCTACAGTAGTCTCTTCATAACCATTAACAGATAATTTCCTGTTACATACAGATTAACCCTATCCAGCTATACTAATTACCACCCACTTAAGCCCTTCTTTGCTTTGCCTGTGCTTTTCTGCAGGTGTGAATTTCATGCTAAATGAAAACACTGTTTCTTTCTTCATGTCTGGGAGAACAGAACGATATCAAAAGCATTGTCAAACTCAGGGAAAAAGGCTCTAGTTTGTGAAGAAACTATCTGTGGGCAGATTTGACTTTTAATTTCAATTTAAAGAACTGCTTTCTGCTTATGAAAATGGAATATAATTTTCAATTCTTTTTTTAAATTCAACAATTTAGCAACAACAAAATGATAACATGACACATTTTAGGAATAACTCTGTTCATAGCATCGTTTGTATAACCAAAGTATGTAGAGAAAAAAAACAGGGAGATGTACTTAAATATTTATTGAATTTCAGGAAATGACAACTATGCCATATCATGAAGATACTAAAACATCATAATTACTTAAACAGTAACAATTTATTCTGATAATATTTCTCTTTACAAAGGTAAGATGTCAGTAATATTTTTCCCTCAAGTATGACTGAAAAAGTAGTGTTTCCACCTTGTGAATGCACTCATGCCTGCACAGCAATTACCCTTGAAAGTACACACAGTTGTACTTCCTCTGCTGCTTGGAATTCCTCCAGAGCAAGTCCAGAAATAATGTTGTCTATCTCAGCTGACCAACCAAGATAATACTGAGCGTGAATATTCCCAATTATATTTTTCTTATTCTAATAGGAACATATTTGTTCAAAATTTGTACACATAAAGAAGAAACAAAATGCATTACTGCATAGAAAATAAGTAATCTTCAAAATGAGTACTATGTAGAAACATATTTTACTTTTAAAATTGGTGCTGAGTGTAAAATTCTGACTTGCTTTTGTTTTATATTCTTCCTCTAAATTACTAAAAAAAATTTTTTTTTAAAAAATTACAAGTTACTTAGCTCCTCTTCTGTACATTGCATATTCTGAAAATTGTGTGCATGATTTAATATAGAATTTATATTATTCCTCTGATTTCTTTCTTTTGTAGCATTATTTGGTTAATAATCTGTTTTTGCACTGTGACACTGAAGAAAAAAACTCTCCTAACATATGCTGAAGAAATAGCATTTGAAAGTACTGAAGTCATAAATTAGACATTAATTTTCAGTGTATAGAGAAATCAAAAGCAGCTTTCTGCAGAATAAGAGATTTATTGAAATATGGTTTATTCTGCTTATTATATCATTGTTCTTAACAGTCTTCCATTTGGGAGCCATTTTTATAGGCACTTTACAAATGAAGAGGGAGAGAAGATTAAATTATAATATCAATTTTGTATGGTGAATAACCTGCATAATTCAGATGGAAGATAAGTCTAAAATCACACAGTTGACACCAGAAAAATATTGAGTAGAAAATAAAAGGGGCTATGTACTGCCTTAGTCCAAATAATTTTTAACCTTGTTTATCATGAAACATGAATGCTCTGCTTGCTCATTAGTATTCATATCAATGTTTGTCCAAAGAAGAAATGGAAATGTACTCTACCATCTGATGTCCTGTTTTATATTCTTTTGCTTTGTTTTAGTTTATTCATCAAACACTGAGAATAATAGGCAGTGAGCAGAGGTGAGCCACCTCTGTCACACACTGTCCTGTATTGAAGCTGTACAATTATGTGACAGCAAGTATTGATAAACTCCAGTACAGTCGTAATTTTGCCACAACAGTCACACTAAATTCTACTAAAAAGTGAATTGTCCTAGCTCAGAAAGCCTAGTCTTCAAGGATTCCCCCCTTCTAAATTAAATAGTATTTTAGGTTCTGTCAATCAATTTTTTTAAGAATTAGAAATCAAAGAACCTAATTTCTTGATGACAACAAATTCCAAGCTGGACAGAAAGAAAGAAAATAAAATTGATCTTCTATGGTGAAGTTAGAGAATGAAGAAGGTTTTTTAAATTACTAAATCAAAAATAAATTTAAGAAATGTTCAAAGTTAAACTAATTTTCATTAAGAATAGCTCTAAAACACCCGATTTTTTTTTTCACTACCTGTACCATTTTTAACGTCTTTGAGAAGAGTATTTTGCCTTGAATTATTTTGGTCATATATTTGGGATTTACATTTTTCAGCTCTGAAAGCCTGACCCTATCCAAAAAGAACAATACATTTTCACAAAGTGAGATTAACTTCTGCTACCTGTTAGTATTATTGGAGGAGAGCTTGCAGGGAACAACAACAGGGAAGTTTTGTTTTATTGCCAGAGTGTATACTAGTATTTTGCCTAAAGGACACACTTTAAATATTGGNTTCAAACCACAACATATTGTAAGACAGTATTAAAAGAGTAACAATATTTACAATAACTCCAGATACATTTTTGGAGATAAGAGTGAAATCTAGCTCAGTGCACTGAAAGTGATGCAGGATCTGTTTTCCTTCCTCTGCTTTTCTTTTTCTTGTGCAATTTTAAAATTAGTAATTTGCCTAAAAATCTTTCAATATTTTGGAATTTAAAGTCTATCCTGACAAATACAGACTGACAAAGTTAGCCATTATGTCTCACCTTTGAGCAGTAAAAGCAGCATTATTGTTTGTATTTCTTAATGAGTCAGTAACATAGGAAACATAATTAAGGCTGAAAAATTATGAGAAAAAAATATTACTGTCTCCCTCCTCTTACACTATTATATACAAACATATACATACCATGAAATAATCAAGTATTGCAGAGCTAGAAAGAAAAAGAGATAGGAAAAAGTATATATGTACTTGTTTCCCACTAACTTATTACTTAGAAATAGCACTAGAAACTGCTGCTGGGGTTGTCAGGCCATTCTGAGGGAGATGTAATCACATATTTCCTGAGCCTGAGAGGGTAAGAAAATCTAACCCTACTTCAGAGCTTCAATTCCTATTCATATATTCATTGTGCTGTACTTGTTCATTTCTGCCAGTTGTTGACTTTAGGATTGCATTGGTTGGTTTGTCATTAAAAATGTTATTTTCTAATCAATAATAAATATCATCTGTGGGAAGAAATAAACAAAAGAACAAACAGATAGACGAAGACCAGAACTTAGTGTCTGGAGAAATACACCTCTCTATTAAAAAAACACAACAAACAAATTGGTTGTAAATAGAAGACCCTCATTCATCATCCATTTAATAATACCTGCAGCCAGAATCAAATAATTTTGGACTGTTTATTTTTCTAATTCTTTTTCCTGGCTGAAGCTTTTGATAAGTCTATTTCTAAAGGCTTATTGTTCCTACCAGCTACTGAAATTTTAGCCCTTCTCCAGATCTCAGAAAGAGAATGAATTGAGAATGAGTATTTGGTGAAAAGAGATTTAATGTTATGAACTAAGGTGGTGAGGCTCATGTGAAAGAAGTGTTATTTTGATCTGATCTTTTTTCTGTTTTTCATATTTTGAATAAAAAGTCTACAGATCAGCACAGGAAAAAAATTGGAGCAGTTTTTGCAAACAGCTTTTTAAAATTAATCTCCTTGAGAAACAGTAATTTTGAAAATAAATGAACAAGACATGCAGTTAATATTCTTCCTCTAGTTTTTCTTTGTTCTTAGAGATGATGCTTTAATCATTATTTCTCTTCTTTCTGATTGCTATAGACAGAGTCGTTCTTGCAGTGTTGAATATTTGCTCATACTCCTTCCAATAAATGACTCATGAGAGCTCATGATTACCAGTATAGGAGTTCCTACTCTAACTTAATATATTGGTACTTGTACAATGAGTAGGTTTTTCCATAAGTGCTAATGCTTTCTGTGTGTCAGCATGCCTTTCTCTCTTGTGGCTGACCCACAAAGCTTTAAGTCTGCTTCTCTTCCAGCTGTCAGCTCAAGTTTTATCATTGCAGATGAGAGATGCAACTGTGGAATAGGCTTTTATTCCAACATTAAACTTCCCACTAGGCTATATCAAGCCTGAGACCTTGACCATCAGATTTAAATTTAAATAATTACATACATTGCTGAGTCTGCTCTCTGGACTGAATTTAGTGTTATTTGAGCAATCAGTCAGCACCAGATGAAATCAAAGTTTAATCCTTTCCTAAAAACAATTTTGGACCATACTTTAGAAAATAACATAAATCTAGGGTACATTTTTTCCTTTTCAAAAACAGTGTGAGAGATTGATATATTTCACAGTAAATATTAGTATAAAAAAATATACCTCTGAAACCTCTGAGATTTCTGAAGATAAACCAAACGTTTTACCTTCCTGATGCCATTGAAAACTGGGAAATAAACTTTCCAACTGGTTTGTTAAGTTAGAAATACAGTATTACTTTATTTAGAGCACTGAGTACATGGGGGAATCTCTCCACCTAACATGCAGACCCAGCAGCTTAACAGACATGGCTATATTAATGAAACCAATACATATTCACTACATCCCTATTACATATTCATTACAGTTCCTGAATACATGCATATATGCTACTTATTTCACTGGACTTATTTGAATGTGGCTCTGGATCATCTAAAGAATCTCTTCTCCTTGAGAGTATCTCAAATATATGGCCAGGTCATAATGTACTTCTGTTACTAGTCTTTGCTGTGATATAAAACCCTGGTCCTCAAAACGAAGACATCTGCTAGTACATATTAATGAATGATATTGGTAAATAAGGAAGCAGTAGCTGGCACAAGACCATTAGTCACAGATAGAGAGAATAAACACATTAAAGCCACATTAATCTCTGGCATTTGTACTAAGCACTATGTAGTACAAAACCAAGCATAAACCATGGATATAGGAATCAAATATTATTGTGCTAAAGTTAAAAGAATTTTTTTAACATCTTCTACTACTACTGCATGGACTCCTTTTTAAATAAATGCAACTTCTTCATTACATTGGGTCTTCCAAGAATTCAGTACAGAAGCTCAAGACTTAAAAATGAGTAAGAATATTTCTAGGGAGTGGTTTTCCGCAGAACTGTGTGGCAACATGGATATGCAATTCAGGAGAAATTTTGAAGGTGAAAGCAATACAGTGTTTTCTTTCCTCATCTTTCTGAAGATGGATTTTGTTCTTTAATGATTCAAATCCTTTTGCATTCTCGTGTGTTTCTCACATTCCTGCATCTTCCACCATTCCATTCTATTTAAAGAACATACAGATGCTCCTTTAAATTGTTTTGGGGAAAAGTTGATTAGTTGAATCAAAGTGTTTTTATATAGCTGTCCAGGATGAGATGAGATCAAAGGATAAGGGATTATTAAAGCAGTCACAGTGGTTATACAGTCTCAGCAGGGACTGTTATTTTACGCAAACTTGAGAAAAGTTTACTTGCCTTCAAAAGCTATAAAGCCTACATGATTGTGAGGGGTTTTGTTTTTTTGCTAAAACTTGAAAGAACTGTTGTCATTGCATACTTACTTTTTAGGTCCTTTACATATTTAGAAACCATGTCACTGACCTCATCTGGGCCTTTTTCCCAAACCTCACTCTACTTACTAATTAGTTTTAATGCCAGAAGTCTAGGGGTATTTTTATTATGCTAGTCTGGTATAGCAAAATTGTACCACACGATAGATTTATAAAACCTTAAGTAGACCTTAGCAGATGCTTTTTCTGCCAGGCATCAAATTTATTCCTGTCAGTGTGCAGCCAATACTTTGTTAGGGAAAAATTTATCCTCTCTTCAGTTATTAAAGAAGAATTAGAACACTCCTTCCCATATTTGCAAAATATACTCTGTAAAGTTTCATTTCTTTTTGTTTCCTTCTTTGACTGTTATTGTTGAAGTCAAATTTATTCCTAATCTAACTATTTTTTTAAGGTACCTAGTAGTTAGTGTTTACTTTTAGTACGTTGCCTTAGTCACTTCTAAACCCTGTAAAAATTGCTCTATTGGTTCAGTGATTTCAATGTTTGCAGAGGTTCAAGACATAATTTGATACATTTCTAGACACAGTGTGATACAAGATTACAAGGAAAGTTGTATATAAGCTTCTAATTTAAACTAAACTATATGACCAAAGTTTTCCAATTCACATTATTGTTGCAATATCCTCATATTTAATCTTCTTATCTTGCAGAAAAAACTTGTGTCCATATTTTTTCTTCCTGTTTTACATCACAGGCTTTCTTTTTTTTTTTTTTTTTTTTAAAAAAAAAAAA